>VZTH01004419.1:950084-961597 GCA_013397815.1 Aleadryas rufinucha
CTCAATAAAAACAACAACAAAAAGGTTTTGAAAGCTACACAAACTCCTGACTTCATGTGTGTGTTATAAATACTAAATATTTTTAGCATCTCTAAATGGTTGGCTGCTTAGCATGTTGTTTTCTTCCAACCATGTAAAAACCCAATAACAATACATAAGTTAGCCTCCATCTCTCTCCCATTTTCTCCCTAGGCAAGGTTTTCAGAAGGACTGACATTTGACACACCACTCTCCAAACACAGGCTTTCCAACTTAAAAGGCTTAGAAATACATACAGGTTTTTCACTGTTGTTCAAGATATTTCATGAAAAAAAGTGGCAATAATAGGTTTTTCATTGAGAATTAAAAATGGCAGCTATGTTATGAGAATGATCCACTTACCAAGTGCCAGCACTCAGTCAGGGAATACGTATGAACATTTGAGTCCATGAGCCTCTGAGTTTCTTGCCTAAGCTAACCAAATCTTCCTCCAAATGCATTTCAAATATCTGCAGCTAGGAATCAACCCCAGCACCGGAAATTATCTAATTTCCAACTCTGCAGCAAGACTTTAAGGATGGAAAGTAACCCTAGCTGCGCTCTTCATTTTTATAGAAGAGTTGTCTAAGTTTGAAGCACAGACCAAAAGCATCCCGTGACTGACCTTTAATAGATGTTCAACCAGATGCTACCCAAGCAAAGGATATGGTCCCATTCAACAGGAGAATGGGGCCAAACTGCAACCACAGGGTTTCAGGGGCCTGTTGGTGGTCACTTCTGTTCATGGAACACACCCACTGTATGCAGATCCTGCAGCTGCTGGCCCTGTGGGGGGAAATGCTGCAAGGTGATTTTTAAGTGGGTTCTCTCTCCTGACTCTGCATTTTTAACCAATTTTCTTGGCTTTTAGTTTGGTATAAACTCAAAACACACTTAAATTGCATCAATCAATTTAAACCAAAGTAACTTCACTGGGCAAGAAGTGGAGGAAATATTTAGTAGGTACTACTTCATAATCCTTTCCATTGATACTGTGATACTAAAGGTTGTAGGAACATCCAGAAGACCGCACTAGAACAGCTCATGGTGACTTGCAAGACTAGTAAAACCACAATTTGAGCAATTACACCCTGGAATACACCATACAACTCACCCATCAACCTGAACTTTTATAGCAGCATGAGAAACCTGCCTTTGTCAAGGCAACTTTCTTGCATACACTCTGAATGCCAGAACACAGAGAATGTGTCTTCCAGAGATCTAGGAAGCATGACCCAGAAGAGGAGAAAGGTTAGTAACAGAAAAACTTTGTATTTCACCCATTGCTTAAATCGTCTCTGGCTTCTGATCTAGTTTTCACATCACCAAAAGTTGTAAAGTTTACTCACCCAGAGTACAGATGTGTTATGAGGATTAGTTAGTATCTAATAACTTGAATATTTAAAGTGCTACTCTTAATGTCCTAATGTTATCACCAGTACATTTGAATATGGTTTTATTTATGCTCTTGACATTTGCATTCCAGATTTTATTAGAGTTTATAAACAATAAAAAGAATTGCTGCCAGGCCCTATTACACACTTCCGCGTGATGACTCAAACACTCTCAGACTCTTCAGGTTTGTTGAAGTCATAACCACTTAACAAGTTTACCGAACTGCTGTCTTTGAGTCAGACCCTTCTGTAAAAGGAGAAATGACATTTTTATCTTACTAAGTGTTCTTTCTGTATAAAAGAATTAGTTCGATGTCACTGTAACAATAGCAACTTTAGTTCTTTGAATGAAGAAAGAAGGAATTCCCATATCTCTGCAGCAATCACTGCCCTGTTACTTTGGTTAAATGTATGCCTCCAGAGTACTACAACAGTCTCAGCAGCTGGGTGCAAAAAAGGTGATCTCTGATCTGATGCCCCTGAGTCAGGGTATTTTATGTGCAGTGGAATTGTCTGCAGATAATAAAAAAGAGGAATAATAGCTCTGCAAGAGATCTTTCCCTTAGATGTTTTGGCAGACTAGTCTATTCCATTCATATACTTTGGAAAAACTTTGACTTTCAGCATAAAATATTCAAGTTTCATTATTTCCCCATGTGCAGACCAAAGCCCACCAGTTACAGTCATGGCCTCAGTGTTCAAGCTTTCCATGGGTGCGCGCGTACACATCTGTGCACACAAGTATGTGTATTGGGACTGACGGGGGGTTGACTGAAATTCTGTCTGTGTTTGTTTCCATTAGCCTTCCACTGAAGACAATGTTTTAATAATAATAATAAATCTTTCCATCTTAAATGAAATATATTAACTTTGTCGCACATCGGTTGTTCTCAGTATTAACTGTTTAAAACCTCCTTGGTCTTCAAATTCAAAGCCATCTTTTTTGGCCTCTGGACATCACAAATTTATTCTCTCTGATCTCCTCATTTACATGCATTCACTCACGTGCACAAAGATGTACACATTTCATTGCTTTCAAATAGCTCCCATCCCAAGAAAGCCTATGCTCTAAACATGGACAATCACACTAAAAAGTACATGTAGATTACATTTAATCACACTAAACCAGTAATTTTAGAGCTTAGGAGGAGGTATTTGGTTCAAAGGCTGATCTTTGCAATGACAAAACTATTGGAGCAATAATATTTTTGCTTACATATGAGCAAAAACCTTTCCTACCTTTCCAGAACTGAGAGAAATCGGGAACCAGGAAAAGTGTTAGTTTGCACAAACTGAGGATCTGATTGCTTGGGTTTTTTCATATTTAAATTGGATTAAAAAATTTCACTGAATCATATAGTAATGGGCTGAAGGAGGTTGTCTAGTCAACACACACACACCCTTCCCTCCCATTCAAATATTTTGCATAAATCTATATCCACTACACTGCCAGGTTTTCCTGGCAGTATTTTATAAATATAGAAAAAGAGGGGACAGAAGGCCTGCCAAGATTATGATCTGGAATACAGTTTAGGTTTAATATGGAGTATGTAACAAATTTTTTTGTATATTGCTCAAATATAGAGTCCATCAAAAAGCTAACCAATAAATGAAAGTACAAGTACAAGACAGCTAAATCTAAACAGTCCTACAGGAATTGTCTAAATCTTTGTCCTCAAGTTCTGAGACACTGAGGTATCTGCATAAGTTGCTAGGTTTGATGCTACTTCCTTATATACACATAGTTCAGGCACATGCTGAGCCTCTAAAAAGAAAATGTCTGACAGAAACTTGTCTATGTGTAATCAATAAACCTTCCCTTTACCATAAGGGATATAAATTATATGTAGTTATGTCTTCAACAGCTACACGGGCAATTATCTGTTTCTCTGGAGCTTATCAACAAATTTAAAATCTTATATTCACCACTCTCCATATCACCAACTGTGCTGCTCTGGCAGTCCAGTTAAGAAATATTTGAATATCACAAAAGGGATTGAGGAGGAAAGAATAAATCTATCTATATAACTAAGCAACCTGGTTTATATGATGGTTTGTTACATGATAGGACTTAAGAGAATGCCACTAGAAATACAAAGATGTTGACATGCTCCAGAATATACTGGGTATCCATTCTTCCTGTTTACAAGAAAAATCAAAACATGAATTAGCATCCATCCACTTATCTTGAAGGTTTGACATTTGCCAAAGCCCTTCTTAGTTCCTCACAGACAACCAAACAGGGTGGTGTTTGGATTAGGATATCATAACCAGTTGCATAAAGGAGCCAACACAGTAAACACAGGTGATCCTAAGCATGCAAAAGCCTTCAGGAACAAGAGCATCCCCTGGATAGTCTTCCATGGTAACCACAACCCATCATGCTGAAAATGATTTAAAGAACAGCTTTGATGTGGGACTCTTGCTGACCTTCTAGATATTGATCTAGATAGTCACAAGTGCTGCACTGAAGAGGCTGAGAGGTCTGCTCTGCCTCGGCTTCCAACATTGCCAAAGAACTCTGCTACAGTGCAGGGTCCTGATGAAAGGCTTTCCAAGCATCAGCTACTTCCTAGACTCATGCCTTCCATCAGGATCACTAACAGATGATTTCCGCTAAGTTATGGAACTTTTGCATTCAATGACTCCTAAAATAAGCTTGCTGAGAGTAATTTTCTAAAATATAGGAAAAAACCAAAAAATATATCAAGTTATAAAAAGTGATGAAGCAGTTGCAATGAGTCAGCCTGGAAGCACAAGTTTAGGACATGTACACATTGAGTTGGCAATTATAATATCTGCCTATGAGTCCAATCAGAACAGCTGGAATGTTACATATCAAACCTCACAACAAACTGCTGCAGATCAAGAATTATTCAGAGAATCAATTTGAGTGGAAGTACCTCTGAGAAGTCGTGATCTCTTGTGGATAATTCATGAACAGAAAAAGGCCAAATTCATAAAATTATTCATTATAAATTATTCACCCTCTTCTTTGGAGATATGAAGTGTAAAATTAAGTGTTTAGTTTTGATTAAGTGAGGAACTGAACATCATAAATACAACAATAGATTGACTCAATAGATCCCAGGAAATTAACTGCTTTTGGAGGAAGGAGAATAAACTTTTCTTTCTATCGCTCTTGAAACTTGATTAGCTGTTTGCACAGTGAATGTGTACACAGAGTCAGATCCCAAAAGATGCTGAGCTTGTACAACTCCCACTGTCTTCAGCTCTAGTTACTCGGCACATTTCAAGTTCATCTGCAAAGCACCATATGCAAAGTGCTAAATTCTGGTAGTTTTTCTTGGAAAAGCTCATCAAGTTAAAGCACTGATAAATGGTAGCAAAATTGTATCAGAAATTTACTAGCAACCCCTTACTTTCAAATGTCCCTTTCTCAGGACAACTTTGTCATTGATTCAGCTGGAAATACCAGCTAGATTAAAAAAAACCCAAACATCCAGATTAGAGGACTCCTTGAATGTTTGTTATTTTTTTTAAATAACATTTTTGAAATTGCATTTCCCAGTAGGGTAGTTTCTGACTATCTTTATTTTATGTTTTAAAATTCACTGAAAATCTTCCTCTCCCTTGTCATTAATTATGTAGCATTTGCTTTTTGTCAATTTGAAGTGGGTGTTTTTTGTTCAGGCCCCAAAGTGCCATCATCAGACAGAATCTCCCATTTCTTCCTTTTCTTTCTCCTGCCTGCTGCTGCATTGTCTTCAGCATTATTTCCACTGTTACCCATAAACACTCTCTTATAGTGCTAAGATACAAATGAAACACTGAAGTTGCACACAATAATTACTGACGAGAGTACACATAGATTTTCCTTTTCAATCTCATTTAGATATGGCGGGAATTGCATTTTAGTACATTTCACTTGTGAAATGTACATAAAGTTTCCTCATATAAATATTCTTTCCCAGTGGCTGCCCATATAAAATCACGGTGAAGCAAGGAAGAAAGTAAAAGTTGACGTGAAAGCACACAACGTGCCACCCTGTTCTGAACAAAACTAAACACAGAGAAAATCAATGAGATGTGAGGTGAAATGATGGTCATGCCTTAGAAGCTGTGCCACATGCAGTTACCTCGTAGAACCGACACATGAATTCTGGGGGATCTAAACGTAGAGAGCAGAGAAAAGGTTGCAGAGAGACAAAGCTGAATATGGACAAACCACATGGCCAGGACAACACCAAGGTCAAGGGAAGATTTAGTATTCTTCATATTTAAGCTGAACCACTCTCCTCATACTTTCGTGAAATTGAATCACTTATCTTCACACACCAGTTCTCCTAGGGACTCAGACAGTGGTGGACAATCGAAAGAGCAGACCACAGGAATGAAAGGTTACCAACAGTCCTCGTCAGTGAATGTTGGCCCTTTCATGAAAAGGAAAAACCCTCTATCCTTCCCAGTCCCTGAGAGACTTTTGCACTCCCTAAAGGCACTTTTAAAGCTCCTCAGGTCTCTCAAACTAAAATGAAACTTGTCCAAGGTTATCATAGTTAGAGTGAGGATTGATGTGTCTCATCACTCCAGGCTCAGAAATATTAAATTATGAGCAAAAAAGAAGCATTTTCTTTCAAAACTACTTAAAAATATTACATCTCCTAAAAGAGAGGCTGTGGACCCTCGTTTGTTTCACTTCCTTATCAATCTACAGCTTTTCCTCAGGAGGAAAGAGTAGTCTTTCTCTAGGCTTTTGAGGAGGAAAAAACTGTAACTCATTCATTGCCAAATGTTCCACTCCATTGACAGGGCACTCTTTTGTAGACTGGCTGTTTTTCCAACATCACACACACAGTTTTAGCAATAAAAATTAATTCCCGTCTGCTAGCTTTGCAGAACTCCATTTCAAAACCCATCAGCTTAGGAAGTAAATTTAAAGCCTTTTTCCTGTCAAAAGCAAGCAAGCTTTCACCCTTACCCTGTTAGTCTGGCATCTCTCCAGTCTAGATCCACATTTAGGAGCAATATTAATTTCTGCTTCTCTCAGTTGCAGCTGTGCAGGGATAAAAAAAAAAGTCATTTTTCTATTCTGGCAGGGTAGAACATGCTTTTTAATTTGTCACTAGATCAAGTTAATGACCAAGTATGGAAATTATTCCTTGGAATGACGTAGAGTCCAATTGAAGGTGGGAAGTGCACTTTCTCCTTGTGCTGGGGCTCTTCTCACTGTTAGCAGAGCAGCAGTCGTACCTTACAGGTATTGCAGAGAGAGCCTTACCTAGCCCCGAGCTTTGCAGGTGTCAGCAGTCCAAGATACGTTTCCATGTCAATTAAGGATAACTAAAATTGGTGAAATGTAAACCTTTCTGCAGATGGGAAATTAGAGGATATCTGCCCAGCTGAAGAACACTGGTAGGAGCACATTACCTTTCACCTATCCTTACCAACACAATCCACACTTTCTTTGTGAAGCATGTTGCTGCAGACAAATGCAAATTGCACAGGAACACACACCATGAAACAAGACATCCCTTGCAGGATGACTGCAGGGGAGTGGTAGGACCACTGAGTGTTAGCGCAGATGGCACCACACATGGAAATCCAAAACCAGTCCTGAAACAATGCATGTATACAACACCAACTGCACCTCCAGTCTGTTGCAAGGTAGGTAGGTAGCAAGGGTAATTGAACATCTGCTAGAGTTTGGTCTCATAGTTATTTCTAATTGGGTTCTTTCTCTCTCTGTACCTGAATTGATAGCTGGTGTTTGGTCTAAGCACCGTTTTAAACATTTCTGATGGTTCTGGCACATTCCTTTATGAGGCACCAGATGTGCAGGTACTGAAATTGCTGCTGCTGATTTCTACCTATAGGGAAACTGGAAGATAAGTAATTAAAAAATAAAATAAAATAAAAACTTTATTGCATTGTAATCATTAAAAAGAAAAAGAAACATTGAAAAGTGGGTTTACCAGGGGCAAAGGGAGGTTTCTATTTTGAAAAGCAGTTTTTAATTTCTCCAGACTTGACAGTCCATCTGGACATTGCTAGATGCCTAGTTACATCAGCACATCATGTTTCATTTCAGTTCCCATATTTTGTTGCTTTTCAAGTGTCTCTTATAGTCTATTTCCACCACAATATATTCCTAAAGTTCCATATCCTATTTTGTCAGAAGAACATCAAAGAGTAGCACGAGTTGATTAGTGCAGTGCTCAGGCCACCAGGAAAGCAGTGAGTGTCTGCTCCTCTCTTTTGCCTGTTATTTTCTTGGCTCCTTCATCAGCATCTTCCCTGTGTAGTTCCACACAACTTTAGTTATAGGACTGAGGATAACAACCATCAGGAAAGCAATACTTTATACCTACTGGCAGTTGTTTGCTACTCACGTATATCTAGGAAAAGAGGAAAAAAAATTGTTTACAAATGTATCATTATACAGCCGATCTTAAATTGCACAACTATTAGCTGTAAGTATTGACTATTGTCAGAGCTCTGCTGTGGCCTGTGAAAAGGTCAGGCCTTTTCATTCGTGTTCTTTCTGTGTGAGGAATACCAAATAATAAAATACACAATTTATCAGGCTGCTGAGATTTTGTTTTCCCTCAGACCTTCAAACAGACACCAGGTTGGAATCTTCATTTCTGCTATTATAGGAACAAAGTGATTTCGCTTTCTTTTCTTTCTTGAGGTAAAGAATTTAATTTCCCATAGTAGCACCCAAAATGAATAGTCTCTATTTTCCACGTAAACATTATACAAACAGTTATATCGTTATAAGCTGCCTGTGCTTCTGTCCTTAGGATGTCAAGAGAGAGTAGTGCTTTTGCTCAGAGGACATGATAGAAATAATAGCTCCTTACTGGTCTATCAAGCTAGCTAACAACATTTTCAAAGCACCGAGTACTTCATTTAAAGGAATCATATCCAAATGTAGAAAGAGTTTGACCTTAAGACTCCTCGACTTCTAATAGTGATCCACATTCAGCACTTTAATAAACCATCCATTTTATTTACTTTTCCTAATTAACTACATGAAATTTTAATATTCTACCACATAAATCATATAAATGAAGCAGGCCAGGTCCTTTTATACATCCTCACAATTTTTCAATAGGTGTCGGGTGTTTTTCTGAAGTTCAATTCTGTGCTGTTACACCAAGTGCAACATCTTTTAAATAGCCAGAGAATTTCATACTGCCTTAGGAAGACGACCTATAAAGCACATGAGACAGAATCCAGCAAGAGGCTCTTGGCCCATCATTTTAAATTCTTCTGCTACTTAAAAGAAAATATCATGGCAAGATAAAACCACAAGGAAATAACCACTACCTCTGCCGTTAAACAAATAGTAACAGAGAAGTGTACAATTTATTTGGGCATTTGCAAACTGCAACCGTGATGCCCTTATTTACTTATCCCAAACTCCACAAAAGAAAACTTCAGCTACTGCTGTGGGAAGGAAGCAAGGCACAAATATCCCTCACTTGTCTGAGGTAAGGCTCTATAATCGACTAAGATGTTTCAATAAAGGTCAGTCTTTAGCTCTCACACCAAAAGCTTGCTACAGAAGCTTTCTTTTTCCCCCCCAAAGTAACCTGGGAGGTTGCAAAACCTCATCAACTTGCATTGCACTTGCACTTTTCCACGTAAATGCAGGGGGAAACTGCAAACTTGAAATAATGAGTTTGTGGAGGTCTATGCAGAATCTTAGTTCTTCAAAAGGATAAGGTATGTGGTAAAAGATAACTAGAGACTTGCTGAAGAGCTTCGGGGACTGTTTTTTTCTGCTCACCTTTTCTTTGCTCCCTGAAGGCTGCAGACCCTTAGGCTGCAAACACCTGTTAGTAACTCCTTCCTCATCTGGCATTGCCAACTCTCCAGCTTTTGCCAACCCACTCAAACCCAGCAATCTCCATGAAAAATATTCCAAAGCCTTACATGATGGCCCTGAGGAAGGAGGAATTTAGAGACTGTCATACCCCAAACAATGTACTTCATTACCCACAAAAGCCAGTATTCCAGACTGTAACAGCGTACCCTCCAAGCTGCAACTCACATTCCCTTCCAAATTTCCTGTACTAGGTCAGGATCACCAAGCAAAGTGCAGAAGGCGACATGTCAACACCACAATTTTCAATGGCTCCAGTCACTTTTACTGAGGAGCAGTCATTAAGAGTTTTACTGCCCTTTCTGCTATACTGCTCCTCTATGCCACACTGGAAGACACAAGGCTGTTGGTGAAAGGAGAAGCAACTTGGTGTGCCTGTGGAAAACAAATGAATAAATAAAATCATACACACAACACCATGCAATAAACAATACTGTTTATTTCATGATTGCCTCCAACTGTCAAATATTCCCATTTTATCATTATAACATCATCATCTAAGGACTCTTGAGTATAAAGCCCTAAAAACAAAGTTTCTCCTTGGGATTGTAGAGTGCATGTCTTTGCTTGCCTTGTTTCCAGGAACCTCTGTACATGCACGAAGAAAGGCACAGGACTTAGCTGATTCAGCTGGAGAATGGAAAGGATGACTTACAGCACCTTTCTACTCCTACAGCCTTAATTTCTATGATCCTGTGGAAATGGCATTAGCATGGCTAATAAGACCATTCCTGCTTTGAAGAGTTTATTATAGTTTTGAACAAAGATATGAGACTACGCTTCAGGGTTTGCATTAATATTTAGTATTTGCATTTTTTCACAATGGTGGCCATAGAGTTTCATCCATCTCTCTCTGGAGCATCCCATATTTGCCAGGAGTGGAAAGGAAGATCAATTAGGTTGCACTTTGGACACAGTATGACAATTTCAGGATTACATATCTGAGCAGAAAAGAATGGACATGAATACCTCCACACACAGAGAAGAGCATTAAACATGTTGAAAGGTTTCAGTATCTCGAGTCACACTTTAAATATTAAATATATGGAATAAAATTAGTTTTTCCCAGCATGAATATATACACAAAATACACGTACACACATTTATAACTGCATGTAAACTTACACATAAAATCTGTGTTCATGGCACAAAAGCGCGATTATTTTGTTGTCAAATGCAAACTAAACATTGTTTCTGAATTAGCCAAATTGAACTTCAAAAGCCTTGAACACAGATTAAATTATTATGGCTGGGGTTTGATGACAACAGCATCAAGCATGTCTCCCTTGAAAGATCAAACAATATTCTATTCTTCTGCTTCAGTAGGCAAAGTTTCATTCAGTGCCATTTTCGATCTCAAAGAATGTGAAGAAACTGATATCCTGCACTTTTAAGATGACCGTGAATCTTTTTTCTTTTGCTTTTAACAGTTCTTACAACTGTTTACATTTTTGCCTGGAGTAATTGTCAGTTTTAATTCTTTCAGCCCATTTAATTCCTTGTTTCTTTATCACTCCCTTCAAAGTTAGGCATCTGGAATCAAACACATTCATATAGTGATGTTTGGCAACTACCAAATACTGATCATTGTCTGCAGTTCTGATCAACAGCTTTTCCATTTTCTGCAATTAGAACAAGAAACAGCCACCCAGCAAGGTCCATGCCAAAAACTGGGAGTGAGTTAGTCAGGTTTTTTAATTTGTTTCTACCAGTTGCATGTTATATAGCTCTTTGCAGAAAAAAAGTAAGAGAAAATTTAGGACAGCTCAAACACACCCTGGTACACAACAAAGCTAGCACATTCAGCAACTTCATTCTTCAACTGAACTACTGCTGAGCTGGTGCCCACCAATGTACCCAGGAAGAGACCACATTTTCATTTTCCTCTAAGTTTCTGCATAGTTTTTGCATGTTCCCTCGTTTATATGTTCTCTCCTGAAAAAAACAGTATTTTTTAAGTTTTTTATCATAGAACAAAATTCAAGATATATTTTTTAAATAAATCTGAAAATGGAAAATATTTTTGTGCAGAAATTTTTCACTTAGATATTTTATTGTCGGTTCCGGGGGTGCTCTGGATGGGGTGCTGTGACTCCGAAATCGACTCTAACAGAAAGTCATTCGGCAGCTCCTGCACACACAGAGACACAGACACACACACACCCGCACACCCACACATCCACACCCACACACCGGATAGCTCCTTCGACAGGTCGACGGCAAAGAGGCAGGAAGGGTCTTTGTGT
>VZTH01004419.1:961644-1062726 GCA_013397815.1 Aleadryas rufinucha
AAGGGTCTTCGTGTGGAATTCCATGGCAGACGTTTATTCCAGCCCGGCTGCCCGTGAATTGGGCCAGTGACAAGGACCCAGAACAATGCAGAATTCAAGATTAAATATGGGGGTGGGGAAAGCATCAGGGACCAATGGTCTGAGGGTATGGGGCAGTACATAGGTGGGGCTAGGGTATGGGAACTAATAGGGAACCAGTGAGGGAGGGACTAAGGGACAAGGGTGAATGGGGAAACAGGGAAGGGAGAACATTCTGGATTAGGGCCATATAGGGTAGAAAGGGGCAGGGGAGGCCAATGGGCCAATAGGAGAGACAGAGCCAGGGTACATTTCTGTAACAGAACAGGGCACTGTGAGAGAGACCTTTTTAGTCACTTTAACCTGAGGAGAATTTCTCCACTTGGGGCACCCTTTCTCCAGGGGGTTCTTATAATCCCTGGTGCCATGGGCTAACTGTCTACCACATTTTGTAATGACAAAGAATAAAGCAAAGCAAAATTATCAAAAGTTGCCTTCGGACTGCTTGAGTAAGAAGGAAAATAGTTACACCTAGTCTAAGACAGTGGGATATTTTTTGCCACTGCTTCAGCAGAGGAAGTCAGGGGTGGAGGGAGGCAAGGCAGAGTCGAAGGGATAAAGAACAGGCAATCTTCTGGCTACACGTACAGCTCTGCATACATCAGAAACCCAGGCATTACACTGAACACACATGTATCCCTTGGAGAAACAATGGCAGCTGTTTACTTACACTGTCTAAAAGAGTGCTGGAAGGATCCCAAATACTACATCTATGAGACTGATAAGTATAAAAATCAACAGCACCTGCTAGTGTGGACGTATGGATTCGAAGCTCATGAGAGGAAGGTAGAAGAGGACTGATTTTATTAATATGTAAGCCATTTTCCCCATTGCTGGAAATGTATATTCCACACTTCCAGAAACCACTGACAGAGAGCAAGTAGTGCCTCACCCACCCATGAAATAGAAAAGACAACTGGAGAAAATGTTAATGTTAACAAAATATTAACATAATCACAGACTCTTCCTTGCCTCAAATAAACATTTCTCTTTCCTGATTATTCATGGACTAACCTTATGACATGCATACCTAATTCCTCGTAGGAATTTCCTTCGACAAAACTTTAACCACTCCTTGAATTTTCTTCTTTGATTCAGGTGTCTTCCTTTTGGTGGGGTCAGACTAGAGTTTGTACTTTTGGCTGATTGTCAGAAATTGCAGGTACTTTAATAACTGTAGATTAAGAATAAAAATCATCTCATCTGAGAGTAATAAGTGCCAAAAATCTGGTAAAATAGTATATGTAAAATAAAATGCATCAATTGTGATTCACTTATTGTCTCAACTGGAGTTTGATGGAATTCTAGTGCAATTATGTTGTGAAGAGTTTCACAGGAAATCTTAATTTTTAATTAAGATGTCAAGGGAAGCAAATGCATTAGGGCTTGTATTTTATTTTTCTTTAGCAGGCTAAAAAATCCATATTACAGCATTTATTATGTACTCAGATATCTTTTATTGCAGCTCTGCAGAAAATAGCTGATATCCTATTGTGTCTCTGAACTCAGTAAGGCAGTCCTTAAAAATGGGATACACAATAGGCTAGGGACTCCCACTCCTCTCTTGTAAAAGTGTCTCCCATGGCATCAGGACTGGTGAAGGGCTCTGGTTTACAGATAACTCTGGAGCCAGAGGTCATGAGAAATTGTGTATAGATAACAGTTTCTGCTGTTAGAAATGGTCTTTTTTTGTTGTTTTTTTTTGTGATTGCTGTTCCCACATCTACATGTAGGACCCTGTCACCTGACTTTGACAGAGAACCTTTCTGTCAAAGGTTTTTTTACCTTTCTTTTGGTGTGCAGAATGTCCCCACTGAAGTGAGAATGTCCCCACCGAAGTGTCAGAGGTATGCACAGATGTTCATACATACTGTGCACACACACTACAGCGAGCAAAAAACTTAGAACTCTTTGGAAGTCCTACATTAATCTTCTCTCTTTTCTTTTCATGTCAGTAAATGTAATGAAAACACTGGCTCAATACAGCATAATTCATTAGTACCAGAATCGAATGTGTTAAACACTGTTAGAACATCTATCCCATTATCCAAGAAAGCTAATCTAAATATGGAGTCTGAAACAAAAATCCGTGACCTTTTTATTTTTTATTTGGTAGGTTTCTTGCTGACTTCATTTTGCTGCTCTGCTTTCCCTACATTTTGTAGAAGCCAAAAAAAGGTAAGAAACCATCACAAAAGACAGGACCCAATAGAGTGATTACATAGTACCATCTAGAGCCTGTGGCTGTTATAACAACTCTGAAAAGAAAGGCTTTTCTGGACTCTCACTAAGGTTAGTGTGAACAATGTAAGAAGAAATCTTATCATTTTTTTTCCAGGGCCACAGAGGGGATAATTCCAGTATGATGGAAACCAACTTAGAATTGAGCACTTTGCGTCCTTTATGCAGGCATGCTGGTTTTAATGCTCTGTTTTCATAGACGTAATTTTCAGGATGTTTTATTATCCTACAGCGAATCCTTCAGAGGAAAAAATGGATCAGTGGATAGAATGGTACATCTGACTTAATCATTTTGGCATGTTGGGTTCTTTGGTCTGTCAGTGCCTCCTGAAAGCAATTTTTCACCAGTCACTGCAGGCAGGGTCACAGCATGTAACTCACATCTCAACGACACTTTCAACATGACTAACTGTTGACAATATTTGAACTTTTGAGCCCTGCCATCCTTGGGCATAGTCACAAGAAGAGCAGGCAAAAATACATCAGTCATCAAAGACACTAGGTCCCTCCCCCTCTTCACGAGCTAAAGCATTCAGCCTCCCCTTTCAAATCCTCTCTCAAAAACACACCATGAATCCCATTTAATTAGCAATACTCTCACACATTCATTATACATGCTGGCTTCCACTCAGAAAGCATATTATTCTGGCTCATTTCTATGTGCAGCACCTTTGTTTAAGTAAGAGATTCCATAAACAGAACCTGTGTTAAATCCGTGCTTTCTTCTGCTATGGAAGGAGCACTCGGGTAACACTTAAATATCAGGCCATTTAGACTTCCAGGGACAGGTGAAAGAGGAGAGACAAACACATCCACGGTCACACATCTCTTTCCTCTCACTTCCTTTTCCCCTCACCCCTTTCTATCCAGCAAGTCAGCCTTTCTTCCTGTCTCTATTCCATTTTATGAATATCTTTTTTCTGCAGAGGCTTGCCTATAGCTATCAGTGGTCCAAAGCACAGCAGAATTAATGCAGTTGATATGTGATGGAAAGGGGAAATGTTGGCAATATATGATTACAAATTAAATGATGCAATTTCAGGGTCAGCGCTACAGAAGGCACTGAAAAGGCTGACAAGTAAAGATTAATGGCAAATGAATGAGGGCAGTTACAGTAATGTACATTTGCCTTCTCTGTAGACTCTGCTACCATCTGCTGGTTTATGAAAAGGATCCAGGGAATCTATTTTAGTAGCTCTATATACATAATCTTTCAGCTGTCTCTCATTATGAGAACAGTCCTCATTTCAGGTCATAGCCTACCTTCGCCTCCACAGAGCTGTCAATTAGGCTCACTTGTGTTTCCTGATGCATTTCCGACAGCAGGCATGAGGAAAAATGGCAAACAGACAGTGAAAATTTTACACTAAACCCAAATAATATACCCCAGAGCAAGGCATATTTTCAGTATCTTGGGAAAAAAGAAAGACAGAAAAAAAATTATCTATGCAATTATTTCCAGTTTATTCTCAAGGGCAGAGGGTGAGGATGGATTGAAAGATACTCAATTCTGGTTTTAAATGAACCCTTCATTATGCTTTCCTACATGACTGATGTATAAATTGTCATAACTCCACTGAAATCAGTGGAGCAATGCAGCCTGTTATCTGTTGAGAATGTGATCCAGGGAGGATACATGCCAAACCTAAATGCAACTAAATGCAAAGCTATGGCCAAGGTTCATTAAATAGAAGACATCAGAAAACATGATCGTATTTCCAAATACAGTGCTATTATTCTACACATTCTTCTCTTGGACACATGTGATAATATGTAGATGTTGGGGTGCATTGGGCCACTGGGAGCATACCTACAGCTCCTAATGCCCTGCTCATCTCCTGGGCAGACGAATCGGAAAGCGAAGGGTCATCAGTGGGCGAGGCCCAGGTCTAGAGCCAACACCCCTCCACCCTCTAGGCATGTGTCTCCGCCCTTTAGGCGTGTCCTGGGGTATGGCACCTCCCCTGGTTCCAGAGAGTTCTTCCTTTTTCCGTTTGTGATTGGTTCTCTCAAGTAATGTTTAATAAGTGCCTTATTGCATATTCTATTGTTCTCTGGAAAGTTCTGTCCTATCCTGTACCCCGTTGGTTGTTAATGGCAAACCCCTCCTTCGGTTATCTCCTATTGGTTGCGTGTCTCTTGGATCCTCCCCTTGTCTGTATTCCCATTGGATCGTTGGTTGTCTCCACCTACCCTTATAGGACCATGTAACCCTGGACCCTCCGGCCATTTCCCTTCTTCTCCCTTTTGGAGCTAATAAACTCTGGAAGTGTTGTTGGAAGTGGCTCTCTCCCTTACCTCTTTTGCCTCTGGATATCTGGGAGACCCAGACACCTGGGTCACCTATCTCAGGGCGCACCCTTCATCTGCTGAGCCAGTGCTGCCCGACGACGCGGCCGCCGAGACACTGCTTTTCTATTGCGTGTCTGCGGGAAGGTCACTGCTGCCTCGCGTGGGTTTGCAGCCCAGCTAGGCTGACCCCTTCCAGGAGCAGCGACACCTAGACACTCACAGAACTCAGAAAATAAACTGGTTTTATAATCACCACTTCTTCTTCACCCATTTAACTTGTCAGGACAATCATGAAAGGGTTGGCAGTGGTGACAACTTTTACGGAAGAGTGGTCTTAGGATGCACAAAACCAACCTAATTCTGTAGAGTTTACGGCCAAAAAAGATCACAGTGTCCACTTCCATTCATACTGCAGTCCAGAGAATTTTACCAAATTTCTCTTCTTTGAAGTCATCACTTCTAGCAGAGTTGGGGTTTCAGAGTGGAAAAAAGCTGATATATATTCCTCACTTTGGAAGATTAATTACATGCTCAGGTCATTTGTGTTCACTCAGCCTCATTCCTGGCACACAGCAAGTGCACAGTCTATCTTGATACTAGAACAAAGTTGTAGAACTCCATGAAAAGTTCACAAAATGGTGGCATGCCAAAGAGACTAGAGCCTTCCAAAAGCTGCTTGGCTTCATGAGAAAGTTCATGCTATCTCAGCCCTTTGGATAGCACAGTTGCCCATCCTGGAAGTAGCCAAGACTCCCCAAGTCCATCTGGATATTGCTGTGCCTTATTGATATCAATGGCCAACCCCTTTTCATGGCAATGTCTAAAGACAAGGAATTTCTAGGTTTGGAGGCATTTGAGCAAGGCGATACTGGACCTGCCTCAAGAACATCCATGGTTAATGTAATCCTGCAGTGAGCCTCCTGCATTTTCCCTCATAAGACTGAACTTGCTGCCAGCACCATAAAGTAAGAGCAAGCAGCTTCTTCTAGGACCTCCGTATTAACACAAACAAGAGAAAGGGATGTGTAAAGCTGGTTTTACAAGGGCAAGAATCACAGGCAGCCTGTGCTCTCTACTTGCCACCTAGCGAAAGGGAACCAAGGTGGTTACTGGAATAAATGAGAAAACATTGGTGATATCTTTAACAGAGGTTGCACCAGAATTCTTTTTAAAATAAAATGACACAACTCCAATAGTACATATTCTCTGGAGGAACTGAATTAAGGTGGATGACACCTGCTGCTTGGTTCAGAGGTGAGATGAGGAAGCAGCTAACTTGCAGATGAATCAAAGTGAAGCCATGGCATAGCCCCAAGGGCCTTGATGCATTCTTTCCAAAGATGGACTTTTCTTGTTGTATTTCAGGCAGACCTTTTATATTAAGACAGAATTTTTAATAAGTCTGTACTTCTATAAACAACTCTGTGATAAGCAGGAAAAAAAAATAAAGTTCCATCTCCTAATAAATTTAAATATTTAACACTCCTTAATAATACATCATCTTAATACTTGCTTTTGGGAGTGAAAGCGAGCAAGTCTCCCATGAAGATAAGTGATCATGAGCTATAGACCATGGACTGCTTTGTTATTAACAGGTGAGGAATAATATGGGAAAAGATCCGATTTGACAAAAAAAAATCGTCAAACACAGCATCACAGAATGATTTACCAATACAAAAGGCTTGTTGAGTTGCTTCATATGCTCAAGAAGCCAAGCAACGAATGAATGAATCAGATTCTGATCACATGGTTAGATATTATTAGATAAATTCATTGCTTTACAGGATTTCCTATTTTTATCAAATGAACCGGGGAAAAATATTTACAATCTGTTCGGTTATATTTGTTAGAAAGCAGCAAAAGCACAACTAAGCTTTGCAAATAGTTTCCTCTTTTACTAAATAGTTGAGAATTTGGCTTCTGTTTTTGAAACCAGTGAAGGGGATAAACCAAGGCATTGGAAAAGAGCATTTTCTGCACTTTCCAGAGAACTACAAACTGTTGCAAGGGAGGATTAAAACCAGCCACAAATATAGCCATTAACATAAGCTTTGGACAGAGAGAGAAGGACTTCTGCACACCATGAGCTTCACTACCCAAAGGGCACAAGGATGGCCTCTGCTCCTGGCAGGTCCCAGCTCCAAGGCCAACTGCCTTTCTGTTGAATCAACATTGTTCTGTGGGGGTCTGATTTGTAAACACTCTAGGTCTAGAAGACTTACATCCATTTACAACACTTCATTTGAAGAGCAGGTGGCTTTCTGTAAGTACAGGGAGCTGCTATGTACAGTATGTGTTTGGAGAGGTATATCTCATGTAACAGGACATGCTGCTCTTACTTGTCTGTCTTGGCGTGACTTTATGATGTTGTAGCCCATATTGCCTGTCCTATGCCCAGATATGAATCTTGTGCCTTTCTGTATCTTTAAAACTGGGTGCAAGAGAAAGAGAAAAAAATCAAGCAAACTTTCAAAGCAGTGTGCTTCAAGGTCACTCTACTCCTCTATGTTCTTCTGCAGCAGCAACAGTGGAGGAAAGCACCCTTCCTGCTTTTTTTCCCAGCTTCTTGGCTCCTTTTCTCAGAAGAGAGAGACGGAGAGTTAAACTCCTCTGTTTCCTTTGGACTTTGGTTTCTTCTTCTTCTCTTCTGGAACTGCTCAGAACATCAGAACATCAGAACCTCACCGGGAGACTTTACACTGGCCCAGAGAGGGAGGGGGGCCCCCACACTGACTTCCAGCTCTGGAGAGAGAACAGCCACACCTACAGAAGGACTTTAAATCTTCCCAGGTTTCTCTCCACAGCGAGAGGTTTTATTGTTTAGCATTATTATTCATTTCCTGTGTGTTTGTTAAATAAATAGGGTTTTTTCTCTTTCATATTCCTCTGAGAAATACTTCTTTCCCAAACCTGATGGGGGAGGGGTGGCTGTAACCTGCCTTCTATCAGAGGACGTTCAAATTCAGACGTTCCTCGAAATTTGTCTCAAATCGGGACATTGTCTTACTCTTAAAAGTTTGTTTACTTTAACAACTCCTAAAACACTCCCTATAAAGGAGGGATTTTTCTTAGCATTTATCAATCTTACTTGGAAATAAAACAGGAGAGAGAAATAAAATGCAGCTCTGAAGATGTTTTACCAGTGAGATCAGAGCAAAAATATTCCTTCGTGATTCACACACGTTGAAGTGTTATACAGAGATTAGTTCTCCCACTTGTTGATGTCAGAGTCCCTACAAGATAACCATGAATTTCATCTGAGAACCATTAAAATGAGCTAAAGTTATACAAATTTATAAAAAAGAAGAGCTATAATTTTCCTTTATTTTCAAGCTAAAAAGAATTTGGGAGCCAGATCATTCAGCTTTTGCCCACTGATATTCTGTGATTCAAGCATTTATTTTTTTCATTACTCTGTTATTTAGCCAATCTGTCATTTTACTTGGGTTTTGACTTCATAGCTGATCTTTTTCACTGGTAGGAGTGCTCTGGGTGGCACTCCCTGGCACATGTCAAAATAGCCTCTTGGATAAATTACTTTCCAGAAAGAGAGACTCTGCCCTGTTCTCCATACAAAGCAGATGATGATTTTGTGCATAAATCTGATATATCCCAGGCACATTTCCTTTTAACTGAATCAGTCATGTTTCATTACATAAAGAATTAAAGTGCTTCCCAATTGAAAAAAGAGCTAGATTTTGACACTTTTTTTTTTTTATTAATAAGGAAACTTTTCTTTTCCAATTCCAATGATAATCTCAATTAGTACCTTAAGCTGAAGCTGTTCTTCTAGGCATAGAACCCCTATTTACCAAGACTAAATACTAAAACATACATGTTTACTATTTTGGAAAAAGAGGGCTAAAAAGACGAGCTCTTTACTTGAAAATTTGGGCAACAATTTTGCCTTCACAGGAAAACCAGTAGTCGAATCTGGACTCAACTACATCAGCAGAAATCTTTCCCTAAACTTAATAAGGACTAGGATTTCACTCTAAGACTTTAAAGCAAGTAAAAGGAAAGAGCAAAGCTTACTTCTATAGCAAGAAGAGAGAGCAAAGAAAGATGAAAATGGATTTGCTTTTTTTTTTAAGAGTTAAAAGGTCATTCATCTTTACTAAAGCTGATGAAACAAATGTCATTAGATGTAGGAGATATAAAAGGTCAAATAAATATCCTGAACATGGAGCTAAAATGTTACAGAAAGACTAAAGGGAGAGGAGAGGCACATTTCTTCCTTTGAGGATAAAATTATTAAAGAATAAAAATAATTTTGGAAAAAAGCCTCTCAAGGGAAAAAAAGGTCCATGTGGCAAAAATTTGAAGTAACAAGCTTGCATTAGAGAAGAAATAATATCCTTTTATTGACTATCTAAGGAGAAGGTGGTAACAAGAAGCTATATAGTATCTAGAACATTACTGAACTTGGTTTTTGAAACTTGAAAATTCATAGGAATCATGCCCAACAGAAAAAGCAAACATTCCATGGCAGAATGGTATCTGCTGAATTCAGTCTGAATAATCATACCTGATCAACTAATGAAAAACAAAAGGAAAAAAGAAGCAAGTCTGAAAAGGAAAAAAAGGAACAAGAACAGGAATGTTAATTTATCAATGGATCAGTTGGTCCAGCAAAGAAGGCATTTAAACTACACTGATCCTTTGACTCAGGGCTAGGTATCTTTTCCACAATCATCTTTGAAAAGTAGGTATTCACATTTAGAGAATTTTCTTCAAAATTTAGAAATTTTTGTAAGTGTAAATGAGACACCTGCTCAGGACAAAGGGCCAAACCAAAACAAGAGTATCACTGACATTTCCACCAACTTCCAACAAGATCAGAGTTATCATCCAAAATTACTTATTCAGGACAGCATTTATGTCTAAGTGCTTCAGATTTGGGCTCCCATACACATTAAAATTCTTGGATAAATTTAATTTATTTATTTTTCTGTGTGTTCTAAGTTTCCATCACTAGAAATTGCCTACATTTTAGATAATTTATGATAAAAAAATGCATTACACTATTTTTCTTGTGACTTAAGTAACTGTCAGTGTTCTCATTGCTTCTCTTCTGAATTCTGATGAGTGTTCTGAATAATAAGTGATTATCCTATCTCCAAATACACTATTTTTATAGAAAAAATGTTTTGTTGAATTTATAGCATATTTTGTTATATTTTATAATTTGATTATGAGATCAGCTATGACGTGATCCAAATGCAGAATGCACTTTGCCTAATTTAATGTCCAGTTTCAAAAGCCTGACCCTTCTCTTCTGACTTCTAAAACACCTCCAACAGGATAAACACAAATAAACTGAGAAATGCAGTATTTCTACATTCAGTGATAGAGTACATGCACCTGTTTCCAGATGCTAAGTATTCCACACTGTTGTGTAGTAACTGTGCTGTTGTAAGGTAAGTCTATGAAGGAGAAAAATGCAACTGTCTACTGCTCCTAAATCTTCAGATGTCAAAGAATTCCACATATAAGAGCTTGGCTTCATCAAGTGTACAGTACATGGGGGACAATTAAGCACAGAAATAGGAAGGAAATTACCCAACATCTATTGTCTCATGATAAGTACAGACACAGTTTCTATAAACCAATCTTAAATGTAGTAATCTCTCTGTTTCTGCACTTGTCAGGGAAATGGCTGGACAGATTTGTGTGTCATGCTGTGCCAAAAGTGAACAGTATTACAGTCAGACAGCAGGAAAGATGAGAAGGGAGCCTCACATAAAACACACCTGGGCGGGCTAACTGGGCAGAGTAACTGTGGAGTAAGCTAAGATTGGCATTTACAGTCTGTCCGTGGTTCTTCAGTAACCACACAGCCGTTGGTATACACAAAGCAGCTCAGCCAAGCCTCTCCACTGATGGCAAGACTACTGTGAATTATTTCTTTTTCACTGCAAAGCATGTGCATGCAAGCTGTTCCTGGGAAATTAGAATGCTCCAAACACACACCTTCGGTTATCCAGCAGTAAGTAGTTGTTTGTCCATGTCCCCCTGAGAGCTAGAAAGATGGGACAGAAGAGGGGAGCACATGCAGAAAGGAGTTCTCTTTTGCCAGACCACAAGTTACTGGAGCAGTTTGTGCCTCTTTGTTGTACAATGGTGATTTACATTAGGTGCTCAATGGTATATACACTTAAATCAGCTTTACTGCAAAATTTCCTTGCCATATAGCTCTGATATTCCCTTTCCTCCAGCCAGCAGGACTAAACTTGTCACAGCTGGAAAATTCTTTCTCTCTCACATACATCCTAAAGGCGCAGTGCACACAATCCATATATATTCTCGGTTTAGTGGTATTTCCTTAGCTGGTTCTTTCCCAAGATCCTCTGTCTTGGAAAACTTCTAAAAAAGTAAAAATATCAGTTATAGAGAAAATTCTCTTTAAAACAAAACAACAAAAACCAAAAAAACCCACAACCCATATTTTTTTTGCAGCTTCATCCGGAGCAGAAGTCTGTAATGCAATGGTAGCACTAAGAAAGGCTCCTTCTGATCACAAGCAAACCTATACATGTCAAAATTCCTTTTCAGATGCCGTGTCTGTCCAAACTAATATTTTACCCTATTTTGCAATTAAAACATACACAGTGATCTCTACTGCAGAATGGGTGTCACCTCTAGCACATTGCTTTCCTAACCATCCACAGAGTTAATACTCTCATCTTGCCTGTCTCCGGCCTTGGCTGACACATGCTTTCCTGCCTACTTCCAAACATAATGATAATTTTCCTAAATCACAGTTTTAGCTATGTCATTTTTCATTTCCAATACCATGACGGGGTCTGACTTCTCTATAGGATTGTCCTGGTTTCAGCTGGGACAGAGTTCATTCTCTTCTTAGTAACAGGTACAGTACTGTGGCTTTGGGTTTTGTGTGAGAATAGTATTGATAACACACACTGATGTTGGAGTTATTGCTAATTAGTGATTAACCTAAATCAAGGACTTTTCTGTGACTTATGCTCTGCCATTGAGGACCTGCACAAAAAGCTAGGAGGGAGCATGGCCAATACAACTCACACAAAACGGCCAAAGGGGTATTCTATACCACAGAACATCATGCCCAGTACATAAACTGGGGGAGTAACCTGAAGAGGGGCCAATTGCTGACTGGGGACAGGCTGAGCATTAGTCAGCAGGTGGTGAGCAACTGATTGTGAATCACTTGTTTCTCTTGAATCCTGTTACTTTCTCCCTCTCCTTATCATTACAGTTGTTATTAGTAATAGCAGCAGCAACAGCATTATTATTATTATTATTATTATTGTTGTTATTATTATTATTATAATTATATTTAGTGTCAATTATTGAACTGTTCTTATCTCTGTCCACAAGGTTTGCCTTTCCTTTATCACTCTCCTCCCACTGATGTGTGGGGGGGTTAACAAGTGGCTGTGTGGTACTCAATTGCCAGCTAGGGTTAAACCCGGACAAGGATAAAAGATAAAACTACTTACCTCTATTGCACAGTTCTACAAAGGACTCACCTTAGCTCTCATCTCTAATCAGCACAGAGTGGTTGAGTGACTTGTTCGCTTATACCTGCACCTCTTTCCAGCTTTTCCTACTTCATCAACTAGGTCTAGGTCTCTTTTAAGGAGACCAATGGTGGTCTCCTTAAAACATCCATAAATCAAGTTCACCCTCTTTCCTCATACCCCACCACAAAGTTTCTGTTTCAAAGCCTGTTAAAAGCTTGACAACAATTAGGCTATTATAATACCCAAGTTCCACTTACCATTTTGACCAATATTTTCTCACTGCTCCATTTTGACCCCTTCTCCTCCTGTATTCACCACGTGTCTTGTACTTATAACCTTCTTCATAGCACACTTTTATGCTCGATTTTTGGTAGAACACTAAACACATGAGACTTTGGTCTGCCACTTTTATCTGATTACTACACTAATGCTACTTGTAATATTAAATTGAGCTAAACTATAAGTTACACAGAATTGACATTTCTGCATGCTAATTAGCGTGCTGACATACATTCCAAGGCCACATTATACATTTGCAT
This sequence comes from Aleadryas rufinucha, assembly GCA_013397815.1. Lineage (NCBI taxonomy): Eukaryota > Metazoa > Chordata > Aves > Passeriformes > Aleadryas > Aleadryas rufinucha. The sequence continues at coordinate 974,300 of VZTH01004419.1, forward strand.
TTATACATTTGCATGTCCTATCAAGACTTTAGCTTAGTTGGTTAGAGCATGGTGCTAATAATGCCAAGATTATGGATTTGATCCCTCTATGGGCCATTCAGAGTCAGACGCAACGATCCTTGGGTGTCCCTTCCAACCAGAGTATTCTGTGATTCTGTGATTCCATGACTGCTCTATGATTTGTACTTTACATACACAGCTAAATGTACAGGTAGGACACATAGTTCTGTTCGCTGCTGCTGCTGCTCCTTCTGATCAGAATGCCCATTAGTTAAAATATGGTAAATGAATAAGAATAGCACCACGTTTGGAAAATTAAATTTAAATGTTTCAACTACTGTGGACTGTAGACTGTGTACCTCAGAATTCTTGCTAGAAAAAGCAAAACAAAAAAAAAAAGCATGTAATTGTACCAACACAGGAAACACATAGAATCCTTCCTACCTCATTTTCCTAGATTGTGGATGCCACATTCCCCTCTAGCAAGCTGGAAATAAAGTTCAGGACTCCTCAGAAGAACAAAATTCAATTCACTAGACAAATAACCTCACAAAATTTGGTTTCCATTAACTACTGTTCATTCTACATATTTAGATTCAGGAATCTCTGAAATTTTTTTAGCTGAATGTGTTTGTGACATTCTTTCTGGAACTGTTCCAGGGTTCTGACTGCACAGATCTGAGCAGCCTAGTACTGCTCTAGTGAAGGTTTCAAACTCTGTGAGTGATCTAGGTGTATAATTATAATGAAAGCAATATGTAGGATGTTTTTTGGTTGATCTGAGAAACAAATATTTTGAAGGATGTTTGTTTGAAAAGCTAAGTCCAGGAAAAAAAAGCAAACACACACAAAAATAACCCAAAAAACTCCAACAACAATAGCAAAAAAACCAAAACCAAAGAAACCCTCCATCAAACCAACAAACAAAAAACCCAAAACAACAACAACAAAAAAAACCAAACCCAAAACAAAACAAAAAAATCCATCAACCAAACAGTAGAAAAAAACCCTACCAGGATTTTTCAGGTTAGAGGACAAAAAAGACTGACATATTTCCCAGTGCAATTCTTAAAATGTTCACAATACATAATTTCATTCCTACAAAGATCTGTAAACTGGAGCTTTGTCTTCTCAACTTCAATGCAGTGTATTTGAGAAGAAATATTATTTCAGTCCTAGAATTTTTTTACCAACAGTAACAACACACATACACACAAAATCCCCTGAAGAATACCTACAAAGAAAAACTACAACAAATTTCAATTGTCACTTGCCTTGAGGAGTATGTAAAAATATTTTCTCAGATATCAAACTTAGCAAATTTTATAGATGTTTTACTCATCTGTAAAAGACTGCACCTCAACTACTTGGCATTTTCAAATGAAGCTATTTCCCCCATAACACTATGCATAGCAGTGAATAAATATTCCAAAATAACATGGAAAACAGACAGGAAGTGCATTCTGAATCAGAGGATCCAACACGTAAAAAATAAAAAGGAGAAAGGGAAAAAGGGGAAAACCCCCCTCCCAGTTCCTAAAAGGGATTTTTATTTTTTTTTTTTATTTGGTATGATTCTGGGGTTTTCCTTGGTAGAAGAAAAATACCTGAAGCACCAAAGAAAATCCTGGTCCAAACTTCAAGAACTATTTTGCTGTAAAGCAATATAGCTCCACTGACTTCAACTATACTGAATTACACCTACTGGGGATCTGGATCATAAATCTTCACTGTGAAATAAAGGAGCACTTCAGTAGCATCCATAAATTCAACGTCTGATAAAGACCAAACAAAATTCTGCAAATATAATCAGATATCACTGCTACACATTGGCTATAAAATATTAACTAGTATGCTAGACACAGCACTTAGCAGAAGAACTGTTAGGATTTTAAATCCTGCTTTGTGACAGGAGGTAAGAGCTGATAAGAATCACTGTACATTATGATTTTGACAAACCAAAGTATGTTGTACTGCCAACAGGATGCTTAGAGCTAATTTTGCCTTCGTGAAGAGCTGCAGTAAAGTCCTGTAAACCACCGAAACTCTCAGACTCAGTTAAGAAATGGCACAGAATCTGGTCCTCCATACTTGAGTAAAATTTACATTCAAGCGGACAATGTTTAGTCTGCACATTTTACAGCTATAACCAAGGTGTATATCTACGTACTAGAATAATTTCTGATTAATAACTGTCATGTGTCTCAGAATGGGATTAAATAAAAACAAGATAAAGAAAATTAAACTGTACTTAAAAAGGCAAAGATTCACCAAACTCTTCTTCTATTTGGAATTTGTTTGGGATGCAGATGAAAAATCTGTTACCTAAGTTTACACCTGGAAGATGGAGATTCTGCACTCAGGAAAGGAGTATCTGGATAACCACTTTGAGAGCTTCTTAAACAGGGGAGTCACTTTCTAACTTGCTTGTTATTGGTGGAGAAAAAACCACCAACTTTTAAAATAGCCATGAGTTTAGAGTATCACTGCCTCCAGATTTGCTTGTCTGAAAAACAGATCACAAAATTTTAAATAAGAAAACCAAAACAGACTCAGAATAATTAATTCTGTTCAGACAAGATGAACTACCACAAGAAGAGTTAATTTTGCATTATCTCAAATGTCATTCTGTAATAACCATCAGCAGATGGTGAATATTGGATCCTTTGGCCCCAGCAGGAAATGTTTCAAAGGGAAAGTCTTTGGAGAACCAACATTCTGGTAGCATCCCTAAATTTCAATTTAACAACTCAATTAATCAAAAATTTTGGAGCTTTTAAAACTCAAAAGCAGCTTAATGATACATGATGATTTCTGAAAGAAGAAAATGAAGTTTCTGCTACAACCCATTAATTTTAGTTTCACCCCTGCCATCTTGTTGAAAGAACTATAGATACATATCTGAATGTGACCTGCTTTGCCCCCTCAAATATTCGCAGAGAATTTCACACACTCAATATCTGCAAATTTCCCACCCTCAGCTCTTCATATGTTGTGGGATTTTCTGTAAGTATTCTGACACAACATAACATCCAGAACAGGACCATCTAGTCATGTGGGTCCCTTCCAACTCAGAATCTTCTGTGATGCTGTGATTCTGTAAAGATAGGCTTCCTGTTTGATTGATGCAAGGGGAGCTCTGGTACTCTGCTACAGAAGTGCCATTGGCAGCTGAGGGCACTCTATCTTATGGTCACCTCTAGGAGTTCACACCAGTTTAGCACACTTTAAATGAGACAATACCAGCATAAAATCCGACTTGATGCCATGATGATTTTTTGCCTTTTATTTTATAACCCTTTTATACACCCTTTTATATAACTTTTATGTATCCTTAGTGCTTTGAGTCCACATACTTCTAATTCCTTAAGCTTGATAACATAGTTTAGACCCAATATTCCCTTAAGCCAGGAGACCAAACATCCTGGAAACCTCGCAGTAGGGGGTCAGAAAGCCCCAGACACCAAAGTTCTCTCCAGAAGGGGGTCAGAAAGCCCCAGACACCAAAGTTCTCTCCAGAACACATTCTGTAAACTAAGATAGGCCCATCCATGGGGAAGGTTCCTCGAGTGAGGATTCACTCGAGCCTCTCATTGGGGAATCTTTGATAGATGTGCTAATTCCCAAGGCCTATAACTGTATATGCGATGTATGGTGTGTGTGCATTTCCGTGTGTGCTGCTCAGCACATTCCGCCTGGACAGAGAGTGCACCTTCAGGACCCTTAAATACATACCGAGGTATCCCCTTCTCCCTTTTAACCACGTTTGGCTCTGGTTTTAAGACCAGGGAAAAGCGACAGATTGATGTTGGAAATAAGTCTCCCTTCCCTGTAGAAACTGGATGCCAGCTGCTGGAGAGGAGCCCAAGATGGTGGACTATGCCCTGTACCTTTGTATTCGCAAGGACAAAGCATCAAGAGAAAGTCATTACACCCCTCAACACCAAGAAGTTTTAGAATTAGTTCTTAGAACAGTTACATGCATACCTGTAAAACAGAGATACATCTGTGCAACTGAACAAGGTATTACCTTAAACTCTGTTCTGACAGGTTATTCACAGGAGATTGCTCCAGGATTGCTCTAGTCCTCACCCCTAGCATCCTAAAACCTGTGTAAATAACTAGAGAAGATTTTCTTCTAATAAATAATCCAAGATAATGCTCTCAGTGTCCTGATTATGTATAGCTATAATATGTATGCCTTGTGTTAGAGCCTACATTCTCTTGTACATCCACATAGAAACAAGGACTGGGCCCCTGTGTGAAGGAAGAGAAGAAAAAAGAAACAAACCACCACAACAGCCCCATATAGTCAAGAAAATGCACTGCTGTAGGCTGGTGTCACAGCTCTTAAAACATTATTCTTTCATAATTTTATTAGTTAAATAACTAAGAATTTCTGCTTGAGGGGGAGAAACCTCCACCTCTCCACCTCTCAGATGTCAGTCTGTGGTATTGCAGGATGCTAATTCATAAAAGGGAACTAAATGGTACAATTATTCTAATTCAATGAAAAACAAACCTCTACCAAAAGGAAAAAAAAAAAAAAAGAAGTAACAATACATAAGTACAACAGAGTTGTGAAGAAATCAGAAAATAAACAATACAGTCTGAAACGACACCCAAAGGTATGCTGCTTCAAAATCATCTGGTCAACAATGCACTGAATGATTTTACTGTTAAACAAATACAAACAGGCTCTCTACCCATAGCATAAATGAAGTTCTAGTTCTGCAAGATACGTAATTTTAAACTCAAGATGTTTGTAAATAAATGCAGCTTTCCCTTTAAAATTTCAGTTAAGCAATTTGCACAGCTTTAATGTGTGCAGTCTGCGCAGTCACTACTGAATTGCCCAAAGGTTTTTTCAGACGTGTTTGATTCTTATTACCTGTAAGCAAGGAAGCACGCTAAAATACTTTACAGATTGTAGAATAGAAGATGTCAGTCAGGCTTGACTTATTTAAAGCTCTTTGAAGAACTGGGGCACAAAAAATGAAAGTCTTTCTGTTAGGTGTAGACAAAGCATTCAATATAGGTGTGATTGTTTGATTGTTCTTCCTCAATGCAGCCATATTTTAGATACACTGCTGTGGTCATCGGATGGTGATCATGAAGTGAAAAAAAAGTAGTAAAAAATATCTCACACAAAATCTTGATCCTCACTTGCAGCTAATACCTTTTGCTGAACATTTTTCTCAAGCTACAAAAAAAAAAAAAGCAAACAAAAAAACCTTCCATATTTCCAGGTTACTTTTGCTCTTATGTGATATAAATTTTGGCAGAATTGATATGGGAATTGAAGTTAAAAGACTATTCATCCAGCTTGATGAAAATTCTATATTATTTCAAAATTTGTACTGTTTGAAATGCTTACATCAAACTTATAGAATATTAAAAAATACAACTAAATATATATTTTTTTTTTTAATTCTCACATATATGTGAATCAAGTAATCAGTCTTAGAAGGAAACAAAAGCTGATGCTTCATGTGAGCTTCTCTTAAGCACAAATTTAGCAAAACATGCATCTGCTGACTGCCGTCAATAGTTCAGAACTGTAGCTTTTCTCATCAATATACCGTTGTTCATAATAGTTTGGGTTGTTGTAGCAAAAGGTACTTTACAGTAGGCTGAAGGAGGATAATCTTCTCCTTTTAACTTATCCTTGACACTTCAGAAGGAAAGGTAAGAAAATTAGTAATGGATACTTTGGGAATCACTGTAAAGACTTTCTTGCAGACAGGACTTTCAAGAAGCTGGCTGGATTATAAATACCTCGGCAATGATGACTTTGACATCTTTTATGGTGTAAGATTTGCATTTTGGGTATGTGAATATGAAAAGATCCTGGTAACTCTGTGTAATGTACACAGTTACAACAGCTAAATGTTAATGATGGTGACTAGAAAGCACTCTCTCTATCCAGATCCTACCTCAGTCTCAGCTTCACATCCCTTCCTTTCCATTTTGTTTTATCTGACTTGTCATCTCTAAAACCTTGTATGTGTTGAGATATATATCATACAGTGCACAAGGTAAGGCAGCACTAATATGCAGCAAATCCCTCACTCAAACAGGAGAAAATTCAATCCTTTCTTGCCTGTGCAAGGAGGGGTTTATTTACCCCACCACAGTGACTTCTGTGGTCATAGAGCTGGCTCATTATATAAATGGCTACAAAACATATATATCCAGAAATCCTCAGAGGAAACCAGAAATCATCAGTAACTGATGCATAGCTAAGAAAAAGAGCTGGATTTGTCCCTACAGGCACTATTTGTGCATTCATGCACTTAATATTTCACATCACATCTGACTGTTTATGTAAATAAAGTGACATTTTGATTATGGAACATATTAGAGACTGAAAGTAGTTTTATTGATCTATCAAAACATTTGAAGGATTGATTACTACAGTTTCAAAGTCATTTCTTTCAATAGAGGTGTGAACACCAGACTGCTGTGGTCCATGGCAAGTAGGCAAGCACAAAGCCTGAACAGTCTCGTTTAGAAATGTGACTCTAAGACTCGTAAGTGAAGAAATATTTTTAAGTTAAGGGACATGTTTCTTATTGCATTTGGGATGCAAACATCCCAATGTTTGCATTCTGCAGTGATGCAGCTCTCTTTTTATAGGGCCCTAAAAGATTCTTCCTGCATATTCTACCCTTGGAAATCTCAAAGGGAAAACAATGTACCAACACTGAAAATCCCCTAGAATCCAATAATATATAGCCAGTAATGAAACAAAAACAAACCTATTGCAATCAGGTGCATAACAATAACCAGGGAATTATAATAAGTCACTTCAGGCTGGCTTCACCAGTAACTCTCTTTCCCACCCATTATTTCTAAGTCCAGCAAATGAGCCTTTCAGATCTCAGGGTTAAATGACAGCCATTTGCCTTCCAAATGGTGTTGCTATTCATGCCTCACAGTTTAAAGCCTCCTAAGGGTCCCTAAAGATCCCAGAAGAGTGGGAGGCAGAAACAACGCACATATCTTCAGCAAGGCAATTTTATATCTGTGATCCCTTAAAATTGTAGTCTCACCATTAACAGACCCCTTAGCATAATTACCTAGAGAGTGAAGGGTGGGGTGATCAGGATGTAACAAAGAGCAAAATCCTTTGAGAGGTGTCGTGGCCTTCACATAGTGTAGAGATGAAGTTTTGTAAGAACTGAAAGGGAAGGTTAAAAATAAAATAAAGGCTCAAGATAAGGACCTCTTATGAGATGTATCAAGTAGCATTCCAGGATCGAAAAGAGACAATCAGCAGGAAACAGACCAAAACATGGAACCAGAAATACAGCAGTCATGTCACATGCTTCTACAAATACCTGCAGCACAGAAGGGGATCTTGAGTTTCTCTGCAAGTTTTGATTCACACATTTTCCCTCAGCTTCCTGAAGATAACAGTAAAAGAACTTCCTGTAAAGAAAAAAACCCAGAACTCATGGAATAGTAAGAAAGTGCAAAAGAGAATAACTAATACCTTTTACAATTGTCAGTGTCATTCTTCCTACAGGACAGATAGGAGAAAGGTCCCTCCAAGTTGCAATCCTTACCTATACCTCCTGTTCCTAGGACAACACTGCTTTCTGTCATTCCTTTCAGAGGGCCAAAAATAAACCTTAAAGCTGACCTAGATGTAGTTTGGCATAAGGGTCCTATTTTGACTTCCTTTCCCTTGCATTTATGGCAACACAGTAAGACCTTCACATACAGATCTCATTCCAAAATCTAAGTCCAACCTTTTTGTAAGGAGTTTGAGATTTTTTTGGTAGTTTTAGTTCTGAATCAAAAGAAAAGGGAGAAATCGTGAATATAATACTTCTGAAAGGAAAAAAAAAAGCTGTGAGGGAATTTATGTCAGCTGAAGAGAGTTTTTCTGTGACAATAAAAATACAACTTTAAAGAAAATAAAATATATACTCCATTGTATTCTAAAAAGGAAAAATAATTTTAAATGTGAGGATAATCAGGAAGTTACCACAGGAAGACTTGTTCTCCAGAAGCCTCAAAAGCAGAGAAAGTCAGCTTATTGTGATGTTGTCATTGCTCTGTGGCTCACTCTGATCCAGAAATAGGCAAGATAGCAATGCCCCTTGAATGTCCCATCACCATTATTTCTAGGGAAAGAAGCTATTCCCACAAAGAGAGTCATATCTACTGGGACCCTTCACATGCAAAAGTTAGTCATCAGCCCAGTATTCTAACTACATAAAAAAATACCACTTACTTTAGTGGACAACTTGAATATTTCTTTGTAGAAAAACAAAAACAAAACAAAAAACCAAAAACAAACAAAAAACCCCAAAACAAAACCAAAACCAACCAAAACAAAACCAAAACAAACAAAAAAAAACCAACAAAAACAAACCAACCAACCAACCAAACAAACAAAAACCACCCCAAAAAATACACTATCACTATCTGGTACTAGAGGAAATAAAAGACCATGAGGTAGGAAGAAGAGTGTTCTAAAATGTTCTAAGCACGAAGGGCGGAAAAAGAGAGGTGAAGAAGTAGCCCATCTAGAGTTCCCTAATGAGAATTAGAAAACTATTTAATTTTCTTTAGCCTCCTACAGCTAGTGGGAATGGGGAGGGTGCTTGTGTGCATAAATGTGGGGTTTGTTGTTTTTTTTTAATTAAAGTTCTCAAAAAAGCAGACAACAAAAACTGCAACCCTAGATGCCAAACTCTTTTTCAATTGAGATATAAATATGCCAAACGCAATCAAGAGTTTCCTGACTTTAGTCTTTTATTCAGAACAGGATGTTTGAAGTTAAAATTCTATACTTTACTGGAAAGTTTTAAATATTAACCCAGAATTCATTACCAATATTTGAGCTACATGGTACCAGATGTTTCCAACACTTAGGGAAGGTAAAGTAGGAAGCAGAATGGCACATAAAGCAACTGGAATGGAACATGTAAATTAGCTTCATTGTACCAAATGCATTAGTGTTCAGAGTGCATGTGTTCCACCAGCAGTTCACTGGGCTAATTTGCTCATAAACTGCTGTACTGTGCTCACGGATCAGCTGGTCAGAGCATGGTGCTAATAATGCCAAGCTTGTGGGTTTGATCCCCAAATGGGCCATTCACTTCAGAGTTGGACTTGGTGATCCTTGTGTGTCCCTTCCAACTCAGAATATTCTGATTCTGTGATTTTATTCAAGAAGGATCAGGAATAATGTTTTTCAATGAAAAGTATTTATTTAACATCCATTACAGAGAGATCATGCAGATCTAGTAAACCTTTGGTTCACAGGAGCTAGATACCTTATAGCTGAGTCAACCCAGTCCTTTTAAGAAGAGATATATTCCTCTGACACAGTGAAGTATTTACCACTGGTTTCATGATCTAAACACCCTTTAAGCTAGGCTGTAAACACCTATTCTATACTGTAGAGATTAAATAAGTAGATAATTGTTATATATTTTGAACAAGAATGACTAGTCCATTGTTTTGTCTAAAGATATTTCCAAAGGAGATAATTTCAAGAGGCTGAAATTACTACCCAGAAAGCATAAAGTAGAAATAACCAAAGATGAACCTCCACACTGCAGAAGCAGTGTTATCACTCTAGCCATAAGGCTGGAAAAGAACATTCAGTTTAAAAATCCACTGCAAATTCAATAAGGTGTCCCACAAATCCATTAGAATATTAACTGTAGTCCTTTCAGACAGTCTACCTCTGCATAAGGTCCAGGCCTGTATCAACACTGCTGGTTGCAATATCAATTGACCTTACTTGTTCTCTGTGTTTCCTTCTAGAGAACTTTGTCACATAATCTTTTTTCCTCTCTGACTGATATGCTTTTAACTAAATGGGTTCTTTGTGGTCTTCAGCAAGACTTCATTTTCATTGGTTTCAGTAAGCCACTGCCTTCAAAATGTATCGACGTTCATACCTCCCCTGTCAGACATCCCCATGTGAGTGGCTCCTCAGACAGCCAAGCTGCAAAGACAGAACTGCTGAACACAGAATCTGTTGCCTGGAAGGAGATATTTTAAGACTCTGCAAATTTACTGTACCATCAATCCAGGTCTTTAATACAGTCTCAATATTTTTTAACACCTGTTTCAGCAAATCATTAAACTCAGTGTACAGGGTAGTTTTGAAGGAGCCAGAGCTGGTTTATCAGTCGCAGCCACCAGGAAAAGGACTGCAACTGGAAAAACAAAATATGTGGCCGAAGTGCTGTCTTTACTGGCCACAAAAACAGCAGTCTAAGAGCCAGGAAAAAAACCCACACCAATTAGGACAACCAGAACCACCTAAAAACTGTGCTGATTTGCACTATGTTTGGCAAAAGTGGAAGGGCTGGAAGCATGCCCCATCCACCTGAAAGGTGGTATTTGCATGCTGTGATCATGAGACATCATTAAAACAAGGGAAATTGTCTCCAGACCTTCATTTGATCTCCAGACCTTCATTTCTTATCTACAAGCCAAGTCTGAGCATCCTCAAGGTGCTCCAAAGACATTTAATTTTTGCAACTTCGTGTTCCCCAAGTTCAAGCCAAAATGAATTAAAATTCAAAGCAAGGTTTGAGCATTCAGAACTAAGAACTGGGAATGCTTTGGCCTGGGCTTAGTAAGAGAATTTATCCCTAGGGTGGTCATTAAATTAAGGAAACTCCTTATTCTGACACCTAAAAAAGAGAAGACATCTAATAAAATCATCCAGGCCTTCTGTGAGAAATGGGGCATTGGTTTTAAGTGGTGGCTAGAAGAGGAGAAAAGTAGACCATTAACATTTGTTAGTCTAATTGAAATCCAGAAATTAGAACTATTTTTTCCTTCTATAAAATTTTAAAAACTGCTCTAAACAATAATAAAATTCTCCTAAATATAAGCATTCTAAATGAGCTACATAATGTTCCATGCCATAATCACCACTGCAACAAGAAATTGCTCAAATCTCTTTTGAGCCAGATTTGTCTGTCATGCTGCTCTGTGCTCTGAGTAACAATGATCTGTGCAATTAATATTAAACCTTCCAAGGCAGCTCTGAGTCCTAAAGTTCTGTGTGCTTCTGTCATTGCAGAAATGCAAAGCAATATTAGAGTGTTATGTAGAGCATGCATGGGAAGGAGAGAAGGAAATGGGGGCGGGGAGAGTACAAAAAAAAAAAGAAAAAAGTTTTGCAGCCAAAGAAAGACCAGGAACAGTAAGATAATTAGGATATGTTTTTTACAAGATTGCAACAGCTTGAATTGTTCCCTCCATTTTATGTTTAATTACAGTTTTTATTGCACTCATAAGAAATTCAGCTGCTGAAATAATCTAAGAAGCCAAGAACAAACCATTTCTCCTTCATTCTCAGAATCTTTCAGCTCAGCCATTACACACCCTCTCTTTGTAAAACAAAGATGGAACAAAGCACTATTGCACTCTTGTTGATGTTAGATTCTTAGATGTCACTATTATTCTCAATCCTCATGGAAATCCTACAATAAGGAATGAATGAAGGAGACACAGGGTCATAAGGAGAATAGAATTTTTTTTCTCTGCATCTTGCTGTATCTCTCCATTGCAAAAGTATCGCTTACATCAATAAAACACACATCAGGCGATAATGAATGTATAGAGACATTGTAGAGAGAAAAATCACTACTCCGGTACATATGAAACATCAGTTTCCTACATATGCTCAAAATTGTACACCGTATGCTGAAGCATCTGAAGAGATATTAACTCACTGGAAATGCAGGGAAGGGAGAGGAAGGAGTACCTACCATGCCATTCCTAAAGAGCATTCCAATCTGCGAAATACCGATTAGCATTAAGCCTTAAAGCACAATACAAAACTGCAGGTACTTAATATCTGTGACCAAATCAAGAATTAAGTCTGCACACTGCCGAGCATTGTGTGGAGGAGGCCACTGAACAAGCTGCATGCTCCTGTCGCACAGTAGTTTTAGGCTTTGATCTACAGCCGTGGCCCATGTGGACAGTCATACTGAAATCAATAAAATTTATATCAATAAAAGTTAGTGAACTGGGCCAGTCATAGCCCAACAGCAGGAAAACTGATTACAAAAGCTGTCACTTGCATTCAGGCTGTGCAAACAAGACTTTTCTATCAGGAATTCTGGGGATACAGTTGGAAAAGGGAAAAATGAACTCTCGTTTAGACTGAAAGTTAAACCTCAGCTTGAAGGAAAGACACATGCACTAATACCCTAAAACTTGCAGAGAATTTAATTTCTTGTGATTGACTCGATTCTTGTCTGCTGCTGTCTTCTTCATAACATTCCCCCCAGTCTCAGATTTCCCCCCAAAAATGTAAAATAAAGCTATTTGTCTACAGAAAAATGCCAATGAAACATTCAGAGTAGCTGAAGAATACAGGAGGAATCTTACCTACAATACCTTCACAAAAAACTATCTTATCTAAAGGAAAAAATATTCAATTTTAGCCTGATTTAGCATTAGTTTTTACCAGAATTCTGCTCAAGAGAAATGTCCCCAGTGCCATACGCCCTAAAAAAAAAAAAAAGAGCCCAAGAAAATAAATAAACAAGGCAATTTTCCACTATGACTGAGGAAACAGAGCAAAATTTGTAAGTGAAACAAAAAAAAATGGAATTTGAAAGAAAAATTAGTGTTCATTCTTAGTAGAGTGCAGAACAGTACATTAACTACAGAAAATGAAAAGATGATCAGTTCTTCCTTCAAGATCAGGCACTCAGCAAGGGAACCATACAAAGTTTTCTGACAACCTTAGCATTGTCTAGGCAGTTTGGGAAATAAGGAAAATATCCACTTACAAGTTCTGTGATGACTTCATGTGTCTTTGACCATCAAAAAATGGGCACATTCCAGGAGAAATAGCTCATTAAGTAATATTTAGGCATGAAATTAGAAGTTTGATCAAACTGGCCTTCTCAACATGTTCAGCATAAATCACTTTCAACTGTCCCCTGGAACATGAGTAGAAGCCTTTTGGTGAGACTCAAGGTTAGCCATACTCCTGAGGCTTGACTTTTTACCTTTGAATGGTCTAGGAAACTGGCAGAGTTTTCCAAAGACTGAGATGATTAAGAAAGGGGCAGAAAACCTGGTTATTCTTTGGAGAATTTTCAGAGCATTGTTATTATGGTCAGCTTTAACTTAAGACAGTCTATCTCAAAGAGTGTTCAGCAGAATGGAAAAGAGAAAGAAAATTATTTCCTGCCCCTTACCTAATGGTATCAGCATTTCCAGTCCTTGGCATTCATCTCTCTGCATTTTTCACTTTCCCATAGCTTCTGCAGGCACACCTTGAAATAATGGAGTTTACAAACCAGCAATCTCATCCATAATCCCACCTGGCTGTGGGGTTAGTTCATATTTGCAATAGCACTGTATATTAAGACCCTTGTCAAAGCAAATTGGGGAGCAAACATTAAAGAGGAAGAAAATTCAGGTGGTGCCAAGAAAAAAAATTCTGAGTCTGAAGAAGAAAGCATAACTAATGGGTATATAAATTGGAGATGTCACAGCAGGTCTAGTTCAGCCATTCAGAGAGTTGCATTGTCTGTGCTGTGCAGTCTGGTGACAAAATCAGATTGGTCCTCTGGGGCATAAAATCTTCCACTGCCTATGTGATAGTACCTCTGATCTTGCCGTTGATCGTTTCAGATTTTATCTCCTCACAGTAAATTTTATTAATCTCGGATTTCTGGAAGAAATGGAGCAGAAGGCAGGGTACAGCCTCAGACTGAGTGAGGCAATGACATGTTTAATCAGCCATACAACAAAACACAGGAGCATGACTGTTGGAGCCAGCTCCACTAAAGGGGAAAGCGAGCATCCCTCTCCATGCCTCGGAACACCTGTATGCTTGGGGTATGGCATGAATCAGATATAAATCTGATTCAAGGAATTTTCATCAATGAACAGAAGAATACCAAGGTTCACTTTTTCAGCATTATATTCTATATATTCATATATTCTATATATTCTATATATTCATCATTCTCTTGCCTGTGAAGATGTTAAGTACGAGATACCATTTTCAGCTTACACTCTTATATCTCTAAATTTAGAGCCTGGTTAAATCTTGGTCACAATCACTTGTGTATGTAGGTCTCCTGGACCCACTGATAACCATCAAGAAGGAGCCATCCCTATCTATCTCAAGTCTCTTATCATTTATAATGGCTGCTTACTAAAATAATATATCTTTCAAAATACACTTACAAAAGATTAAATGATAACTTATCCAGCTCTTAATATATTCACAAGTAAGATAGAACAAAATGCCAAATTCTTTTTGACTCTATTTAATCTTTGCATTTGACTTAAAGATACAGATTTTTCTTGGTAACTTGCCATTCAATTTCATTTTCCCAGACATTGGTAGAATCTGTTAACGTTTGAACTCTTGCTCATGTACTTAAACTTTCTGCAGTGTCATAATATCCAAACTTTTCTTAGATGAAATATCATTACCTTTTATGTCCCATAAGAATTTTGAAAATCAATAATTAATAAATAATAATAATATTATGAGAAACCCAAGCTTCTCAGTATGCATTAACTTTGTACAGATCTAAATTCCTTTAATTGCTTTAAACTGGGAAGAAGGTGGAATATAAACTCTATAAATATCTGGAAAGATTTTTCAACAGACTTTCATTTATACTTACACAGAGCTACTGATGAATTTTTCAGCAGGGCACACAATAGTTTCAGAAGGCCCAAGGAAAAGTTAATTTCCTGATAACTCCTAGGCTGTATTAGCTTAATGAGTGACAGCCTTCCCTCCCCTTTCTTTAGCTTCTCAAAACAGGTCTGGAGCAAAATACCCTTCTTGCCCTAAAGTGGATGTCTGTAGGTCCTGCCCTTTACTTACCAGAAGTAGCTCCTACATAGCTTTAAAACCTGGGGAAAAAAAGAACCAAAGAACACCCCTCCCCCCAAAAAAATCCAATACAAGAACAAATTTTTAAAAACCCTATCGACCAAAAACCCCCATGGTTCAATTAACATAGCTACAAAGCAAGAGTGTTGCTTTTCTCTCTCCCTGAGACTCATCTCCAACAAGATGCTGAAGGCAGAAGAGATCCGAGTGAAATCTAACAAACTGCTTCCCAGTCACCCATCTCTTTCCAGTTAGACATCAGCCAGCGTCAGCCTTGTCTTTGTGCCATGGCAACGCTTGACTAGATACAGCAGTGAGTGGGGAAAGGTGTTGTTCTGAAATTCACTCAGTCTTGTCCTCTCCACTTTTCCTATCACAGAGATTATTGTCTTTCTTCCCCTTCCAAAACCGCATTCCAACTGGGCATGATACAAAGTTAGGGCAACTAAACCAAGGAACAGTTTCTCTTTAGGCATTTTCAGTAAGGATGGTACAAAGCTGTTGTAGTGGAGAATAAAAATTATTTTGCTAGAAATTCATTTGCATTCAGTGCTTCCAGGATGAAGAGAAGAATGGGGGAGCATATCTTGGCAGAAGGGTGTCAACACTCCCCGTTCCTAATGCTGTTCCTAACCAAGTCTCATGTGTCTCAGAAGTCTGCCCTAAAGAAGGAAATGAAACTCTGGGACAAAACTGGTGTTTGAATTTCCCCTTTCAGTATGAGAATTACATTTTTTTACAGTTGATACACTCAAGAGAACATTTGAATTGGTGAGAAAAAGTGGGGCATTCTGTGCTGGTAACACACTGAAAAACAAGAAAGGGCAGTTTGGGCGTACTGGTTCATTATGCAACCCAGATAACTTTGGGTATAACATAGTAGAGTTTGTTGGGTTTATGGTGGCTTCTGTGATAAAGGTCTCATCGTCATTAAGGGATATGAGAAGTTGTCACACGTGTCCTTGTAGCTAGAAGCAATAAAGAAGAGACACTGAGCAGGAAGGAGCACTTTCTTCTTCTTAGAAGAAGAACGGTGTTAACTTGTACCAGATGTCCTTGGACATTTGAGGTATGCAATTCAATAACAGAGGGAATTTTGCTATCCAATTTTTTGCTCATGACTGTAAAAATGCTTCCTCTAATTTAGCCAAAGAAAATGTCTATATTAGAAAGCTGGAGATAGGTTGTTTGGCTCCTTGTGGCATGAGACTTACAAATGAAGGGGGAGGATTTGGAGGGAGATGAAAAGAATAAAAAATACAGTCTGAGAGAAGGCTGAGAGAAGGATTTTCTCTTCCTCAAAAAAAAAAAAAAAACCAAAAAACAAAAACAAACCACAAAGCACCAAACAAACAAACAAAATAAAACCCCACCAACAAATCCAACTAGATATAATTAGGCAAACAAACAGACACAACAACAACAAAGAAAAAACAAACTAAAATAGAAGCCCAGGCTCTGTAACTGAATTCAGTTTTGTCAGTGTTAGTGTTAATTTGCTCACAAATGAGCAATCATGCTAAAGCACTGTTGAAGTGGGTTTTGTGGAGGATTAATTCCTTTACATTACATTAGCTTTTCCACTACTTATTTAAAAGAAAAAAATAAATTTTTACTAGCAGTCTTTTTTAACCAACACTTAAATTACCACTGGGTGCTTTGCGAGTACTGAAGTCTTTGTAAAAGATACTCTTCATTCCAACACTACATTCCACTCCTAAGAGCCAAGGGAGCCATGTGTGTTTCATGAGTTCACTTTTGAAACATCATGTCTCCTGTCTTCTCTCCTCCTTCAACATCCTGAGAGGATACTGGGCAGTAGGAGATCACAGCGGCTCCCACTTTGACCCTGCTTCCCTCAGCATCACCAGTTTCTTCTTTCCAGCTTATAAGGGAAGAACATGACAAGACTTATTAAAGGACATGAGAAGTTTGCAAGCTGTAATTATTCCATTTTGACAAAAGCTACTTTTTGCTGATTTTCTGGACAAAGCAACATTGAAAAGTCTTGAAGCAACTCCTGCAACCTCTCTCTGTTTCAATCAGCTAGCAAAGAAGTTTGTTATCTCTTCTTTGACAAGATCATACTGTACTGGAGCAATTTTTCAGTACTGGAAAACAACTTCCAAACACCTGAGCTTCAAACCTGAAAAAATTTGAACAATTTAAACTAATATTAGGAATTCAAGTAAATGAGCAACACAAAACAAAATTGTTTTTCTCATCAAAACCCTGCCAGATGTACATCCAGTCATGTAAGCCTGCTCTAGGGGCAAAGCCCTATCTGACTAATCCTGCAGAATCAGATAAGATAATAGAAAAGTTAGGCACGGTCTGTCCTTTGGAACAACAGCATTGCTGTGAAAATTTCCATTGGTTACACTTGAAGAATTGTAGCTAAGTCTGTGGGGGTTACACATGTGCCATGAAGAGCAAATTATCGTAGGATTGTATTACTCCTGATTAAAATAATCCAGCCTGATATTCAAAGAAAGGACTGAGTTTAGACTGATGGGGCCCAAAAAAATCCATGCACTTAGTTTTTAGCCAATGAAGACTGTGCCTACAACTTTTACAAGCATAAGAGCAGTCTGTTTCTCCTCAGATATCTAGGTTGGATTAGTCTTGAATTTTAAAGAAATGTATAAATTCTTGGCAAAATCAATTCTTAATTTCTTATCTGAAATTGTACTGGCTGCCTAAGTCAGAAGAAAAGGAAAACAGAACGCTCAAAAAATTTGTACTAGAAATAAACAGCTTCTCTTCTTTTAGGCTATGGGTTGAAAGGCAGCCTGAATCAGTACTTAGAATAACATAAAACTTTAGGTTGAGGTAGAGTGGGATGGACAAAAAAGCACTTTTCATCAGAGAAATGAAAGCCAGGATCTGACTCATGGACAAAGTGAAAGCTTCAGGTAGTCAACAATTTTTCTGACTGCTGCCTCATTGGCCATAGATGGGCAATTATAGGTGTGCCCTCCCAGCTGCACAATGCTGACCACACACCTCTTATGGCAGCACATGCAGTAGGAGTTTGTGTGTGACCAAGCACATAAACTTTGAGGTTGATTCTCTGCAAGCTGTAGGTCAGCCCCAAAGGCAACAGCTAAAAGACGAAGGGAAATTGACAACTACAGACCAGGTAAAGCAGCTGAGAGAAACTGGAGAATATTTCCAGAAGGCAAATGATCTCCCCAGAGCCTTCCTAAGTCACTTTTGCTGGAAGCTCTGGGATGGCTGCATTTTCCCTCCTCTGCCCTGTCCCAGGCTTCTCTAGCTACATGGAGGATATAATGGAATCAGTGTGATGTTTTTCCAACAGTATAAAACTCACATTTAAAAAAGTAATGAAGTAAAAAGAAGTCTCTTTTCTCTAATAGCGTTAAAGATTTGTTTCCAGGCAGTCTGCAGGTGTCAAGCACAGGCAGATTTAGAAAAACTTGTAATATCTTCATGCACCACATCTTCCAGGGAACGAAGTCTTCCCTCCAGATGACAGCAATACCACTCCAGTGTCACATGCTTCTTTCTGCTTGATCAAACCTGGTGACATTTACAGAACCAAATAGAAATACCTGAGCAGCTCAAGGAAAGACACATCCTTTATGTTAGTAGAAGCCAATTAGATACTCTGGGAACTGCTGTCTGTGAAAAAATAACAGAGTACCAAAACATGCAACAAGAGAAATAGTCTTGCACATGACAGCACATCATCTGGATGCTCCTGGACGCAGGAGCAACAGGGAAATAACACATACAACTGCAATAAAGATTCAAGACATCAGAATAATATATAGATAACCAAATGGAAACACAGAATAGGGTGCACAATGGCTGAAAGTTTTCCCTTCAGCCTCTCTGTCTCTCTTCATTTTCTCTGTACATTTGTGGAGAAGCAAGACAAGGTCCACAAAAGAGGAAAAGGCTACATCAATATGAGTTGATGACTGTGAGCTGCCATATTAGGAAAAATAAGGGCATTTTTCTGTATCTGCCAGGCCTGTTTTGACCTTCACAAACATTATCTTCCTGGAATCCCTGATATAATAAGCCAGTAGTCACCTGTCAGAAGTGTCAGTTGATAGGACAGAGTTAGTGTCTTACCAAAGACTGTTAAGAAAGTGACTTTCACTTCACAGACAGGAGATTGTTAGGGTTTTAGTCAGTACTTCACAAATGAACCCTGCCGCTCTCTGGGCTCGTTTAACTATCAGAAAATGTAGTCCTACACACAAGCCTACAAAATCATATAATTTCAATATTTAGCCTATTTGGAAAATTTCTATTATGGAGAATAATAAGGAGCACAGCAAGCCCACAGCTACTTGTCCTGGTTATGTGCACATTTTAAAGCTTGTCCATTTTTTCTAGTGTCATTTGGAAAAGAACTGCAGGCCCTTGCTCCCACCTGGGTTTTTAGACTTGGCAGGTATCTTAACGCTCTCTCTGGGCTCCAGCTCAGTGCCTCTTTGCTGGCAGTGTGCAATCACTCTGTGCAGCTGTTTTTTCCCCACCGTTTGTCAGTACATGCGCTCTGGGCTTCCCGCTGCCATCTGGCAATCAGTGTGAGATCACAGCTCCTGCTCCCATGAGGAACGAACCACAAGACAAGGTCACAGATAAAACAATATCAGAATACACAAACCTTTGTGTAGCTGCACCACATGCTGTTTGGCATTCCTGTGACCCAGTTTTTACTTTTTTGTAGCAATTCAGTCAATGATTTTGCTACAGTAAATAAGCATGAAATGAATTTTTCACAGTTGTTTACCAATACCACAAAACCATACAGCTCAGGAAGTCTTGTAGGTCCTAACACAAGCCAGTTATTTTGTATTTAATCTTTGTCATGTGATTTCATCTAACATCAAACAGAATTGCATAGAATATTTTCCTTTATTCAGAAATCATATTGTTCATGTGTCCTTGTTACATCTTCAGAATCTAACAAGTGCATTTCTGCTCTGGTTTCTTCAAGTATTTGGAGGACATTACATCTCTTTTAGCATTTCCACTACAACCCATTTCTTTTATACCTCACACATTTTGTATAGAATTACAAGATCACTGAGTTTGAATGGGATTCCTGGACATTGTTTTGCCTAAATAGATAAGGACAATATAGGAATAACGACAAAACTGGTAAATTGATGTACAAAGGAGAGTCTTTGGTACTTTTAAATTGCAGCAATCTGAGATAGTCACTAGGGTGAAGGGACAGCTCAGTGTCGTTTAGGCTGTCTGAACCTGACGAGGTCAAGAGGCAGTCAAACCACCAGCAGACTGGGCCGAGCATTTTAAGTTGCTGAAGACAAATGTGTACAAGAATGTGTTTTAGAAACAAAACTTCTCATCCAGCATTTCATGTACTGCATCTTAAATTATCTTTAATCAAAGCTAGAAAAATAAAAACCCACTAACAAACAAAATAAGTTTTTTTCTCATTGGTTCCAGACAGCTATTTTCTTGCTTTAAATGTGACAACAATTACCCAATATCCTCATGCAATTGCTACAGACTGGCAGAAAACAGTGAAGTCTTTCTTCGCCATGTGCAGTACATTCAGAATTTTTCCCAATATACAGTACTCTTGCCTAAGACAAAATTTTCTCATAATAATTTTCAATGAATCTCTGTACAACTTATTCCTTAAATAAAATTGATCTGTCAACTTTTTATCTAGCATAATGGAAAATTCAGATGAGAAAGCCAAAGCTTTTTAAACATGTCAAGCATCTTCTCCCTTAAATGTAGAGTAGTCATGGAAGCTATTACTATATGGCATGGCTGAAATACTTTCTTGGTTGAATGGAGTTTTCTTAATAGTTTGTGGTCACATTCAATTTCTAGTTCACTGTTCTTCCAGGGGTATCAGGCCCTTCATCAAAGTAAACATGTGCATTTCAGACACTCTTTAGAATATATATCTTTCCCTGTACTCTTCAATAGTGCTTACTTATAAAAAACTTTATAAATATGTTGAGCGTCTGTAATTTTGTGAAGGCACATATTCACTCTCAGAGTTAAAAATATCTCCTCTCTATTTATTTTTATTTTTCAGAAAGGACTGACTCAAAAGGAACTCAGTCATTGTATAGCCAAAGCCACACATGAGATGCAAACATGAGCAGCCCCTCTGAATGGTGAAGACATTCAGAGTCTTGAATATGGTACTGATTTCTTCACTAGAAACTGCATATGTCAAAACTTGAAAGAAACCAGCAAGCGTCTGGGCTTGTTCCCCTGAATTATCCTCAGCACTGAGACTGCTCTTTCTGTGTACATTTAATTCTGGTACTGCAACATTATTAGTGCAAATCGCCATCCACACAGACACACCACTGGTGTGATAAGAGCTATGATTAAAAACAGAAATCTGAGAAAAGGAGAGGGAGAATTTTTTTGCCAGCTAATATTATTTTATATTTTCATCACTGCTACAGAATTTGTCCTATATATCATACAAGATGATGAAGCCAGAAGAACTCCCTGCAGGCAAGACCTGGCAACAGGAATTTACCCAAGCCCTCAGGAGTAATGAGGGTCAATTTACCTTATATTTCCCTGGGAAAATAACCAAGATTCATCACTTATATATTTTATCGTGTTTAACATATTTTACTGGAAGACAGAATCTTTGTAAATATATTTCCTTCTTCACAGTATGCTGCTAAATTTAACTTTGACCTTAATCAAACCTGAGACTGGAGTTGAAGAAAAGCCATAGCATTTTATCACACTTGATCAAGTGTGTGCGCAATTGAGTTTGGTGCTTAGCCACTAGGGACAGATGTCAGGAGTACCTTAACATGACTTCCATCACTATGCTGAAGCAGGTAGAAGGATTCTCTTGGTGGGAAGGGCAGTCATGAAAACTAGGTCAAAGGAGGAAAGAGACATAAGAGGGAAAAAATCAGAAAATAAATATGTCTAAAGATTGACAGTGTTGAGCCCTATAGCAACATTAAGCAACAAATACACACAAAACCCCCTTTTAGTTAGCAGTGTTGTTTTCTCTTGGCCAGAATGTAACAGTCCTCACATCTTTAAAGGCATTTAGCTGTCTGAAATTATTTTCATCTCAAAGGATGCTGACAGCTCACGTAAGGTACATTTTGAGGTCCACTATAGGGCTCACCTTTCATTGAAAACCAGAATCTGCCACAACAGCACTGTGCCTATGTTGCTAGTACTCTCATAATCTATTTAAGTAATAAGTAGTATTCAACAGCCACTTTTATGGAAAACAAACTTGAAATTTAGCTTATCCAAAGTAGATTTACTTCCTACTTTTTGTGTCATCCCACCATGGGCTGTTTTCCACTTACCATTATTCCTGATATATTTTACATTCTTCTTGAGGAACCACTTGTTGGAACCAAGAGATTATGCAAAAGTTTATTTACATGCCCTAGAAGAACATGAAGGGACTCTTGCTACTTTAATCATTGAGGAAACCCTGAGAGCTTTCAAGAAGTTTCTCCACAGATGACTTAATAAATTTCCCTCCCGCTGCTTTTTTTTAAAATAATCATGCAGTTTGGTAATCCTGATTCACTGAGTTTTTTCAGGTGCAGATTTTCTTTTTCAGATTTGGCAGTTCTCCTAGATTGCTTTTGCCAGGCCATGGCCTGACCATCCCTCATATAGCCTTCACTTGGACTTATAGAGATGCGTTTTCTATAGATGCAGAAACATGTGGGCTCTTCCCTCCCTAAACACACAGTACAAACATAGGGCTAACTAAAATGAAAACAATTATGCTTTAGTGTATGCAATATAGTGTGTGCCCAAATACAGCATATATGGACTGTCTTCTGACAGCTTTGTGTTATTTTTGTATTATTACCTTTTGCCTGAGTGAACAGGCAGTTAATCAACAAATAGAAAATATAGGCTTGTGTTAGAGAATTTAATTCTCAAAAAAAGCAAGGAACATGTGAGTTCCCATTTAATTTCAGAATATCAAACAATTCAGAAACTCAAAGAATAAAGCTAGAAAATAAGGGAATGTAAAGCTTCACTTTCATTATTTAAAAAGAAAAAAATTAAAAAAAATACACAATAGCAGCTGCACTATGTCAGATTCTGCTGAAGAAAAATGAAAGATGGAGTTAGTCATATTCGCTGGCAACACTGTCTTAAAAAAAATTACAAACAAGAACTACCATCTTCAAAAGTGTTTTTTCTGCGCAGTGAAAAATTATCCATCAATCTCCTTGTGATATTTTCTGCAATGGTGCTGGCTTGCTACCCTCACATATTTTATGCAATAGCTGGGGAATTAGAAAAAAAACAAACCAAAACACACACACCCCCACACACCCCCAAAAAAGCCCCAAAAACCAAGCAAACAAAAAACCACCAAAACCCAATATATACACATTTTTGAATAAATTTACCTCTAAAACAGAGATATTTCTGTATTAGTTACCTTCTCTGAATAAGAAACTCACCTGTTAACTTCATGCATGCAAGTGTATATGAAAGACCAAGAGCCATTCACTGTGGATTCCAGCACCAATTAAAATTGCAGTGCTGGTAGCTACAAAACTACAGATGTAAGCATTAATTTGATCTGCTTACTGATATGAAACCCATTTTTACTTAACCGTGAGCATAGAAATATTGATTCGTTGTTCATGAGTTATGCTTTCACTGTGAAATCTGAAGTCATAGTTGTCAGCCTGGAACAAATTAAGATGTTAAATAGCATCAGCAGTTCTTCTGTGTCTAGACAAACGAAAGAACAGGCTATTACAAGGTGGGAATGGTATTCAAATTTTAATCCTTATGTTAGACAAATTTTATAATATATATTGTCACACCTAAGTCTCCAAAACTGCCAAATCTTCCTTATAATAAAACTTATTAAAACAATTTCCAAAAAGAGCTAAATATAAAGTATTCAGTGGTAATAAATGTCTCTGTTTTAATTGTATGACTGGGAGATAAGCACTAACATTAGGTCTTAATCCAAGAAATTAACAACAACCAGAAGTTAAGGAAAAAATGTAATAGTCAAAAATCAGAATATTCTGTTGAGTTTAACATCACAAAATGTGAATCATCTACCATGTCTCTTTAAAAAATAGATTTAGAATATATGAAAAATTATTTGTTCATTATTCACTGATTTTATTCTGATCAGAAGTGTTGGGGTGTGTGGGAGGAGAAATTAAAAATAGAACAAGTTTCTGTGAACACAATGGAAACAGAACCAGGCTACAGAGACTCTACACCACTGGTGGATCCAGACAACCTAAAAAATGGGAGGGTCATTGTAGGAGTGTTACCTTCACATAAATTGTCAAATTAGAAGTCAGACAGTAGCAACACCCATTTCCTTACTTCTGTGCAACACGTAAAGGGCCATTTTCAATGCCTGCTATCCTGCTTAGGTATACAGCAGACTAAAGATTGTGTGGACACAGAAGCTAGAACTGTACTCTTGCTCTAGGTAAAATCCCTTACATGGCAGCATGTCAGAATTAAAATATGATGCCAAGACAAAACTCCAGGGGCTTTTTGTTTTGGTTTGGGGTTTTTTATGATTATGTCGATTTTGTTGCTCTGTGATTTTTTTTTTTTTCAGAAGAAATAATCACATACCTGTTTTAGAAATGAAAGGCGCAGTCTTTGTAGTAATTAACAACCTCATTCTTCAGATGCAGAAAACAAAATAAATAAATAAAAGGAATTGGAAAAAAAACCCATGTCTGTACATACTCTATCATTATTGCCAGAAAAGCTGAATTACCTTCAAGGCAGTACTCAGTGGGCTTCAGCAGCTACAAAAAGTGGTGTGTGGTCATCAGAAACAGGGGACCAGAAAAAATTTTCATTAGCCTTTCCATGTCTTTTTCTGAAAGAACAAAACTAATAGCTGAGTCATGTGCTAATACACTGCTACACTGATGGCCCATAAAGGAGCGTGCTCTGGACAACCAAGGCACATAGATTACAATTCTCCTGGGACCTTAAAGAAAATTCCTTTTTTGGCCCCTGAAAGCCATGGAAAATATTCCTTCTCCTGGGTAATATCCAAGAAATTCAGTCCTTTCTTCCTCAGCTTCTGGACTGTGTCATGATGTAGTATCATGACCAAAAGATTCCAATCCAATGTTATTTCAGGACAGACCCCCTCACTGGTGATTTTACAACATCAAGTTTCTGTCTTGACTTTAGAGCAAAACAGAATCTCAGAACAGCACATACAGAGGTTTTTAATTCAGTGGCATTCACGATGAGGCAACCCTCTCCCCTTTTCAAGAGAGGAAGAAGCAATGAAATATTAACATGTTCTGTTGCAGCTGTGCCCTTAGAAGTCAGTGTCTATCCCCAATTACCACATTTTGCCAAAGCAAACAAGACAGCGGAAAAAATTTTAAAAATCTGATAGTCACAGAAATTATGGAAGATAAAATGTTTGCAACTAAGCAGGAGTGTCAAGATATTTGCCTTCCTGATTGCCAGCAGCAAAGTAACCTTTAACTGATCTCTCAAATTAATTTTCTTGTAAATATGATTTTCTTCCTGAATGATCAAAAAACTTGACACTGTTGGTCCTCATCCAAACATAACCAAGGACAATATAAAATGTAAACACCTCATTTCTTAGGTAGTTTTATCATTTGATTTTCACAAACATTCCTTTGGATAACAACCATTTAAATCCTTCTCAAACCCAGTTCTGTTAAAATTACTCTTCACAAGTTATTGCTTTTTTTCTCTCTCTTTTAGTCGTTTATAAAATTGTGCTGCCAGATCCAACAGGCTGACACCCCTGGCTGCAACCACAAGCAAGAGCTTGATTTTAATTTAGCTCTTCACCAGAAAAAGAGACAGATCATTCAAGGTTAGAATAGAAGTGGGAAAGACCCAAGTCTGGGCACATAATAAAAGCTATATACAATTTATACTCTACCAATTTACAAAAGGAAGTCCTATGAGCTGGAAGTCACAGGCAGGGGAGCACAATGCACTGCAAAAAAGGAAACTCTTATTTGCAGCCCCAACCCTGTTTGGAGCATATGCCCCCATTAAATGTCTTGTATGACTTCCCTCTTTGCTTACCTGAAGTCCTTATGATTTCGCTAATCTCCGGGAATTGAATGCAGTTAGCAGACAACAAGGTTTCCATTTCCATGCCCTGAAAATCACATTACTTTTAACAAGTCATATATAAAAACCAGCCCAGGGGTGGGGAAAAGAACAATGTTGATCTGTTTATTTGAGGTTGTTGTTTGGCACTTTTTTTTTTCCTGATCTTTTCCATTAATTAGAAAGGTCCTAAAATTATAAGATAACTGGGGAAAGAAATAAATCTATAATATTTATTTTTGGATTTGAGAACCAGAGGTCAGCTGAGTATCACTCATGTTTCGACAGTGAACCCATACTTGCAGAGCAGGAATTTAAGTTCCCTATATTTGGCTAATCTTTATCCAAACTTGCAGTTAGGAAGAAAAAAAGAGAAGATAAAACAGAAAAATTAGCACAATAAAGGTGTTCATTCCCAAGATAGAAGCAATCATGTTTCATCTTCTTATCTGAATGTCATTTTAAAATCTGCATAACAAAGGCTGTCCTGCTGAGAATCTTTTGCTCCTCAAGGAATTGCAAGGTTGCTTTTCACACTCCTTATGCTACAGCAGCCACTATAGAGAGACAGTTCACATTTTGATGGAGAGGCACATCTATAGAGTTAGAAAAAGCCCAGAAAGGTGTGTGAAGGGCTCAATAACATAGCAACGTGGCAACCCCTAGCCAGTATAGGGTTCCTTAAAGATCATACATAGCTGAAAAAAGTTATACTGGTTTTATCTATTCTGAGATAAGACTGAGCTAGAATTTGAGGCTCTGTTGCTGGTTTTTTTTGATGGCCACTTTGTTATTCCTAGCAAAAATCATGCATCAGTAAACACACCCCATCAGATGCAAAATAAATAAAGAAATTATTTAACAACAGCAGCACTGAAATAAAGAGTCAGAAAGTTTTTGAAGTTTATTTATGTTCATGCATCATACAGGGAAAAAAAACCCCAAACAACACAACACCTGCTCTCTCTAGATTAAAATATTGATGAAATAATCAGTAACATCCAGTAATAAAACTTAACTATGCAGTCTTTTGCTGCACTAGTATGTTAATGGGAATTGCTATATTGATATTTGTGATGCTAATGTAACTCCAAATGTTGGACTTTATTCTCTTCCACAGAACAGTTAGAGTCCAGGGCATGGACTCAAGAATCTAGATGAAATATTCAGCATTTCTGTCAACTTCTTGTGCGACATTGTACAGATTGCTTTATCCCTCCAGGCTTTCTTTATATATCAGAGTCATTATTCTTTCCTCTTGGTTTTTATTGTTTATATATCAGTCCATTTCATAAAAACTGATCATCACTTCAACAGGAAGCTTAACGATGTTTCTAAAAATATTCTCTTTCTTAAAGTCTAGGGAATTCTACTCACTACAAGACTGCAGCATCTGAAACAGCCACACAAGGTCACTTACAAGTGTGCTGTGATCTGAAGCAACCAAGACAATGCAACTTTAACATCTACAACAGGAACCTCAAGAAAAAATACCTTGATTCAAGGAAAAGGTATATTAGCTCAGGCTTAGCACCATGCAAACACAGATCAGAGTTAGCCTGAAGTACATATTGTGGAGAATTCCTTTTGACATACCCCAGGCTCTCATCTGTCCCTGATCCTCACTTGTCACGTTTAGTCATACCTTGCTCTGAATAGGATATAGCCTACAGCCAGCAGGGTGGGATGTCTGCTGAGTTGTCCCAGTTTTCTATTAGATCATGGTCTCCTGGGAGAAACTGGAATGTTACTGGTTAATGACTCAAAACAATCGGCCATTTGCTGGGCCATGTTTGCACCACCCCCTGCAACTGAAAGGGAGGAGGAAAGTTTTTGGATGAGTGGTGGTGAAACCTCTGATCCTTATGAGACTGAGGGGGTTCCCATGTAAACCAAAACTATCTTGACCCATTGAAATTTGTGTTTCATGGGCTTTCCCCCACCCCCAGGGCATCAAGACTTCAACCATCACTTTGACCAACAGACAACTAAACAGCAATAATCAAATCTCCTTGCTGGAGATGATATCTTCCTATTCTTATCTTTTCTATCTCTGTCTCTTTCTTTTCCCTTGTACATGTTTGTGTTATTTTTATACTTTTATATTGCTATATTTCTATGGATAATTTTAACCAAAACAGCTACATAGAAGCTTTCCATTGCAACCAAATTATTCTAAAATAAATCCTACATATCTATGTATTTATAAACACTAATCATTCAGTGTTGTTCCATTCTAATCTGCCCCAAGGGATCTATCAAAAAGAAACTGAATTACCCTCACCTTCAGGGGCAGTCCACTGACACATTTCTTGCCAGTAGTGAATACAATAGCCTTCATCACAAAGGAAAAACTGGCAGAAAGCCCCATTCTAAATTGGCACATATTTAAAGTTGTGTATGACTGAGAGCAAAGTCATTAAGCAAATACTGTGTTAGATCCCAAATAGCTCTAAAAGATAGACTCGAAAAATAATTTAGACTGAGAGGGACCTTCAGGGGCTCCCTAGTCTCATACCTAGTTCAAAGCAGGTCTAATTAGATCAGACCGCTCAGAGCCTTGCCCAGGGTCGTGAACACCTCCAGCAATGGCGATTCCCTCACATGTTCCTGTGACTGGTGTTTGATCAATTCCACCATGAAAAAGTTTTTCCCAGCACCCAGTCAGAACTTCTTATGCTCCAGCTGATGCAGTCCTTCCACTGGGTATCTCCAAGATGAGTCTCACTCCCTCTTACCAGTGTCCTGCAAGAAGACAGCTGTAGACAGCAACAACATCTCCCTCAGTCCTCTCTTCTCCAGGCTACAGTTCCTTCAGACTCATTCATATGTCATGTGTCAGCATCCTGAATATCTTCAAATAATCACAGAATGGCATGGTTTGGAAGGGATCTTAAAAATAATCTGGTTCCAACTGCCCTGTCATGGGCAGAGACCCCTTCCACTAGGCCAGGTTGCTCAAAGCCTCATCCAGCCTTAGCCATGCCTTCTTGTCCTATCACTAAATGCTCTTGTAAAGTGTTCCTCTCCATCTTTCTAGTAGGTTTCTTTCAGTACTGAGAGGCTGTAATTAGGTCACCCTGAACCCTTCCATTCTCCAGGCTGAACAATAACAGTTCTCTTAGCCTTCCTCATAGGAGAATTGCTTCATCCCTCTAATCACCTTGGTAGCCTTCAGCCATTATGAGCTATCTGCGGTATGGTTCACTTTTCTGTGTATTCAGTCTTTCAGTGCTTTGTAAAATTCTGTTCTTCCTACTCCACACGCAGAGGGAGAAGTCTCCAGGAGGTGACTGCTCATAATGTCATAAGGTGTTAAAATCAACTGTCAGTAACTCAAATATTTTCTCTTCTATTAAACAAACAAACAAACCCAGCTTTTCCCAAACAGGATTATTCGTTTCAGTGTAGACATTTGATATTTTTTCTAAATGAAAACTAGCATGACAGAAATGGATCCTTTCCAGCATGTGACAGAAATGGAATATTCACAAATATAGCTGATTTTTTCTCCTTGATCAATCCACCTTGAAAGATGTTCTACATTACTTACCATTGGCAATGAGTGCATGACGGCATAGAATATTGGCATGTTTGTCACAGACACTTCTCTGCACCCATGGACCCATGCCCAGTTTTAAATTGTCTAGCATCCTGATTACAAGGGTACCAAGCACGCTGATCAAGGAGATTCTACTGTGCAATTTAATCATTTAAAGCTGGGCTTGCTTCCATGGCTGTAGTCAGTTTCCGTAAGTCCTGTGACAGTGCCAGAAACAAATGTCAGGGGATAAAGTCTGGATACAAAACCATTTTCTCAGGGACATTTCTTAAACCACTATTTCATGTTTTACTGCTAATGCCACATACCGAGTTAGCCACAATTAACCCCAAAACCCCCTCTCCAAGCATATGCAGAAAGTTATCTGTTGTCATTAATTCATTAAGCAGTAATGAATTAATTTATCTATGTTTCTGTCTGATCTCACCAAGGTGATAAATGAACAACTTCTCAGATGCCTACTTATCTTCTGATCCACTCTTTGCCCAAAAAAATAATATTAAGATCTCCACCTCTTTCTTGCAAACATGGAGTCTCCCATATCACACTCTGTTCTCCTGCACTCTTTCAAGACCCATTCCACAGCTCAAACCTGAACTATGTCTCTAGGTAGTAGAGCAAAGGGAAAAAACCAGCAGCACTATTTTACCAATCAGTGTCTCAAAGGAGGCTGGTTAGAGAAAACTATCCTTTGACCAAGATACCTGCAGGGAGAAAAAAGGAAGAAAAGTTGTAGCAGCACGCCACGGAAAAAGACATTCTCCCCTTTTCAGTACAGGATAATTTGTCAGCCTTCTCTCACCCTAGGATAAGGATTAGAAAATGCTATTAGGATCAGCATAGGTTTTGTGTAACAAGATAATAAAATAGAATTCCCACCTTGATTATCATCCAGCACTAATGTGCATGGTTTATCAGTGTAGATGCTCTAGAAGTGCATCAACAACCTTACAGAGATCTTCAGAATCACAGTGTGTCCTCTTGTGATTGCAGGGTTTGCAGTCTCTCTGTGGGAAATCTTACTCAAAACTGCATATCTGCAAGGGTCAGGTGAATCAAACAGTTATGCTGCAGGCATTTGTCCATCCACATCAAAACATCTGTTGTGTTTGAACATAAATTACTCGCAACAACTGGGAGTCACAGCAATACAGGGCAAGGATGGACGTGTGCTCAAGTCCAGTCTGAATGAGGAGATAAAAGCAGTTTTTGATCTAATTGTACACATTGATTTGTAGCTATAGCTGTGATAGGATAACCCTGAGTGAAACACTTATGACAAGCAATGCAATGTCAGTAAAAAACACATATATTAAGGCCAATCTTTACCTGAAAGGAGGATAACTTTCCTGCAGTTGGTGCAGCTCTGCCTTTGCAGCAGTGATGGATTCAAAAGAAAAAGAATTCCGTAGTAATTCCAGACATACTGGAATGCTGCTGTGTATGGAGCTCAGACACTTCCAGAAGCATCACTTAAGAGTGCCCAGCAGCAGCTGCTTTCACATCCTCTTGCTTTCTGTGCATTTTATTCCCTTGAGCAGACAAGAAGCAGCAGCAGGTGCACCACTGTCAGTTCTGGTGCTAGCACCCAAAGCAGAAGATTCCAACAGGGTGTATTTGCTGTTCTCTCTTTCCTCAGGCAGGGCGATGGGGTCATGGCCTCCCGCACCAATGCCATGGCACTGCTATGACTGCTGGGGGAAAACAGAGGGATGAAGGAAGGATCTTGCTTTTCAGTTCCATTTCTCCTTCTGTACCATGTGAAAAAAATGCAGTGTGACACTGCAATGTCTGTTTTCTGCATATAATCTGGATGCTGATTTTTAAAGTAACATTTTTAAAGAAGAAGAAATCATAGAAATTGCCCACAGCTCTGGGACAACATTCAGAAAAGCCAAATCTTTTGTTTTCTCTCGGCAGCTGACTCACAGACTCTTGCACTATTTCCCTGCATTTTAGAATAAGCTTCTGGATTTAGGAATTCCTCATCTCTGCTTGCAGTGGCCCTTTCTGTTGCCGTCTCTTTCCTGAGAGAAATGAAATGAAAATTTTTAATCAACCAACTATAGTCCTAGAAAAAGAGAAACTGTTTCTCCCTCCCTTGACATTTTCTGCAGGTAAAAGCAGTCAGAATGAAGCTAGAAATGGGGGGTTTGGGTGAACAGCTAGCACTACCTATAGCATAAAGAAACATTAAGCAGGGGAGAAGAAAGAATAAGACCAAGAACAATCATGGTCCCAGTTCCATTTCCTGAAGTTCTCAGTGGTACTACCATGACAAGTGGCAACAGAAGGGACATCTAAACACATCTCCTGAAATCATACACCAGGCAGCAGCAAAGGTACTAACAAAGCCAAGGTTCCTTGGATGTGTGCCTTATCCCTGAATTTCCTTATGCGTAAAAAGCAAAAGCCCCAGTCAGTGCTTTCTCCATGGCTGGAGACTTTTAAATACTGACTATGTGTGGCTTCTGCTCCTCAAATGCCTTATTAGGGTCAAGACCACAACTTTTCTATTGGGTCTATTGGGTCTGTTCTCTACCCGCACATCTGTTGGGTTTCTACTTCAACCCCGTACAAATACAGCTGGCTTCAAATCTTTTCAACAGAATCAAGATGTGTAACAAGTAAAATATATCTGCATTAGATTCATTTCCTCAGGAAACCAGTGTCAACACATTAAAAGAAAAAAGTTCTTTGTGCAGACTGACGACACTCCTACCTTTAATTAACGCTCACTTAGTTCCACAAAATCCCTTTCAGACAGTCCTATGTATGAATTTTGCAGGTGGGAAACTGGGGCAGCAAACATCTTCCTAAAGCAAGATAATACCATTTACTGTCATGAATGAAAGGTGGAAATTACTTGCTCCAAAACTGTTTTAAACTTGGTACCACTGTTTTGTCAACACTACTCAAGGCTACAAAACTAGCCTTTACAGAGGACCATTAAAGCCACCATTAATCGGAGTCACTTGGCATTTTCATACACCTAGAAGATTTTATCCCGATTTCCAAGAGGCCACAATCTTCTGTTAGATCTCATGAGCAACAGAAGCCGGACAGTAGCTGAATTTACAGAAGAAAAAAGTCTGTTTACAGAGCTGATGTTCTACTTCAATAACAGGGTCATCTAAAAAGGTGCTTCCCAATGTCAGTACACTATGTAAAGCTTTGAGTTCTCTCTAGATTTTACTGATTCCAATAAAATGAAATTTAAAATTTAAAGCTCTCTCCTCCCCTAGTCTCTCTCTTAATTTTTTTTTCATTGTATAACTCAAAGTGTTTTCTGGCAACACACACTGTATCATATGTTCAATACTACTGTCTTCTGTAAGTTAGACAATTTCATATTATTAAATTGTGTAGAGCTTGCACCAAACAGAAACACTCTGCACGGTAATACAGCAGCATGCTCCGGGTCTCAGAAAGATCTCCTTATGTTTGTCATCAGCCATGTAAACAAATACTATCAGTGAACAATATAGAACACACAACAAATGCAGCCCGCATTTACAGACACATATGCCTGTGCAAAATACACCTATTCAAGAAGTCATTCAGCAGGCAAGTCATATTTAAGATGACAGAGGAAGTAAAAAATAGAATTTGTTTGATTAAAGATATGAAATAATTTTATGGTATTGTAAAACATTGCCTTTTGTTCCACACACTATTGGGCTGGGCTGAATTTTTTACTGAAGAAAATACCTTTTAAAAGAGACAGCTTAAAGCTTTGCTTCTGAGTTCCCCATAGTTCAATGCATTTATTCACTCAAGTGCTGCAGGCCAAATGCCTTGTCTACTTCCAAAGGAATTCAGTGAGAGCTTTGGTTTACATGATACAGACAATCAGCTGATCACATAATTTGCAACAACAGTGTGGCCTCCAGGCCTTTCCTGTACCAGTGAACAAGGCAGCCATCAAACCTGCTAAAAGGGCAAGCCTCCAACAAGGCTTCAAACTGTGCAGAATCCTAAGAGCAGCAGCAGCAGCAGCAGCGGCAGCAGCATCTTCTGCACTGTCAAATCCCTCCCCTATATTGCACAGTGACTGGAACGGAACAGCAAAACCCTTCCATACCAGAACTGTGAATCTCCTGAGACACTCTCAGAACAAGCAAATAAGCAGATATATGTACTCTAGCATTTCCACTGAAGCTGCAGACATATAGAAAGGAGAGAACAGAAGCTAGCCAGCTGCATTTCTGGTGTGTGATGGAAAGAGGTCTGGTGGGGGAGAAGAGAGCAATCTGACAGCACTGTGTGCACAATTCAATTCCTTCTGTTTCTGCCTCCAGCACCTCTAATATCAGACAGGAAGGAAAAAACAGCTGTCCTAACCTGTCATGCCAACCACCTCCAGAATCAGTCAAACCATGCTCTGGGCTTCCTCCCAGCCACTTGTTCCCTTGTGACCATTTTTCTCTTGACTTGCAGTCCTACAAGCTACCCCACCTTTCTTATCCTGAAGCTTCATATCTGCACTGTGACACAGTGTAGGCTATCCTCACATGCAAAAAAAAAAAAATAAAAAGCCATCTCTGCCAAGGGCAGGGGAGACTGATAGTTTCCTTTAGGAAAGTCTGCATAACATATGTTAATATCAGTTCAGCTGAGGTCAAAGGGAGACGTTTTACATGTGGAGTAAGAAGCTATGGGGATGCTCTATGGTGCTCTCATTCTTGAGCAAGTGTGTTGCACAGGTGGAGACCAGCAGCTACAGAACATCTACTGCCGCAACAGCATCATACTGTGCAAGAGGAGAGAGTTTACCAGTGGTCCTGTCCACTGAGGAGTATAAGACAGAGACAGATTGGGAAGAGGAAGGAGGAAAAGAAAATAGGGATCTCTCATCTCTTGTGTGCTTTCTACCTACCATTCTTGTTGACAGCTGTATCTACTTTGGACTGCTTTCCCAAAGAAGGCTCTGCTAGAGCTACTCTGACAGCTTGCTCACTTCATCATAGCTGCCAATGCACATCACAAAGCCATGATGTGGAGGAGCAGTTAGACTAAGGGGAACAGATACAACAAAAGGCAGAAGAGGATACCATTGGAAAGTGGTAGGAAAAAACAAACAAATTGTTCTAAGCAAAATCAAGTGAAATAGAGAAAGGGTGCTAAACAGTAGAAAGAAAAGACTGAAAAATACTGTTCTCTAGCTAGCACAGTGGCATGTTGACACCAGGAAGGATGCTCTGAGACCTAAGGCATGGAAAAAAGAACCAAGTTCTTTGGATTCAGCTTCCATCTCTGACAGGTTTCCCCATTTGATCTGACTGGAGACATCCATCTCCCTGTTTTCAGTTCTGTGACTGCAGAACACCCTCCACTCCTTGGTGCTGCTCTTTTAATGGAGACCCTTCAACAGAAGAACTGGCTCTGAAACTGTGAGGGGTGACTGCCTTGTGGCAGTGGCTGTGGCACTGCTGTCAGAGAAGAGCAGTGGCAGGAAGCTGCAGGCCATGCTTGCCACAAGCACTTGGATGCAGGCATGTTCTCTAGGCCAGCTCTGAGACAGCACAGCTGTGCCTCTCAAGTGAAAACCTTGACCTACCACAAATTCTGGGGTTAACTCCAGGGTCCATTTTCTTGCTGATTGAAGGGGCTCTGAACTTGTTTTGTCTAACCAGCAGCATCTAGCCACTCCATTAGATTGGCCACTCATATCCTCTGTGTGCCAGACAAAACAACCTAAAAGATGAGATAGACCCCAGAAAGGCCCAGTCCCTCCATAGGTATTTTCTGTCACCTGAGCTCAAGTTGTCTATGCACACAGTGTACACACAAGAGCTTTGAGTGCCTGACCTTTTGCCACCTTTCTGGGTCTCTCAGCTAGCAGCCACTGCACTTGCAAAGAGTTTGTTATTTACAAATAACTGAGAGCCAGAAATGAAGGCAATACACTGCTGAGCTGCAAAGCGGACAGCAAAGGATATGTACTTTCTAACAACAACAACAACAAGTGCACCTAGCTCACAAGCTGACCTGTTAAACTGAAGACTTTACCGCATAGGATTTCCTCTCAGGTCATACTTATTAGCAAAATCTATGTGGGTATCACCACAAAAAAGCTACCACACCTTGTTCTATCTCTGTCAAGAGAAGGCACTTGCCAACAAGCCAAAGTGTGGTGTTTCCTCCCAGCACAGATCTGTTCAGCCAGCACTGCCTGACTGGGCCAAGCCCAGCTGGCTCCCTCAACCTGCCATTTTCCATTACCTAAACATCTCTGGTTTTGTCTACCAGACTCCTTCCAACAAAGTACCATAGGGCCTAGCACTGATCATGGTATTTCAGATGCAGCTTGACAAGAGCTAAATAGAAGAGAACAAAAATTTCCTTGGACTTTCTGGCTGTGCTCTAAAAAAAAGTTATCTGTCTTTACTTCACAAGAAGTCTTAAATGGTGTTTCAAAACTTGCCAGTATCCAGCTACCTCCTACTTCTTCCAGTATATATTTTTCTCTTTCCTTTCTGGGGTGGTTTGTTCATTTTTTGTTGATTTGGGTTTCTTTTTCTTTGGTGGTTTTTTGTTTGTTGGTTTGGTTTTTGGTTTTTTTTTGTTTGTTTGTTTTTTGGGTTTTTTTTTGGTTTTTTGGTTTTTTGGTTTTTTGTTGTTTTTTTTTTCAGATGGTTCCTCTTTGGTAGTAGTTATACTAATTTCCCATACTGATACCAATCTGAGGCTGAACTTTTGTAGAAAAATTCAGCCAAAATGATACAGCGATTTCTGAGCTGACAAGTAAAAATATATTACTCCAACCAATCTGAAAAATTTTGACAAGTTCTGCTTTGGATCAAAAAAAATACTTTTTCCTATCCTTATGAAAGACTGCCAAAGTCTGGATAGCTTAAAATACATCAAAATGTCACAGTTCATATACACTCAGATAAAACCCAGCAAGCAAAATCTCTGAGGGTTCTGTCTGGAGTGGACACACTTCATTTTCTTGCAAAGTTTAACACTCCCTGGACTGCACAACTCTAGACCAGATGGATATGACTGCCATGGAGATCTAGGCAGTAGTGGCTTCAGGTGAGGGTGGGTTTGCATTGCTCTGGCAGAGACTATTTTGAGAAAATCACTTGGGAAAACCTCTCTTTGCAGGCTCAATTAAAAAAAAAAAAAAAAAAAAAGAAAAGCCATGAACTCAACAGGAGGAGTTGTATGAGACAAAGTTTGTAATTTATAGATGATAGGATGAAAAGTAGTTACAGAAAGTTACATATAGTTAAGAAAAGTTTATTTTTATTGACAGACCTATGAAATTCCATAGTCACATTCTGACAGATGTAGCTGATTGTCAGACTTGGCTGGTAGCAAAACCTTCTGCATCTTTTTTGCAAACAGCTATCTGTTCAGACAGCTTACAGCAGCAAGAGACAAGCCCGTCTTCTACTGGAAACGTAAAATGTTTATCCACCACCTGCTAGGAAGGCTTTTGTTACTTGAAATTTGTCTTTTAAGCTCTGTGGAAAGCAAGTATGTATTCTAAATGTATTTTCAAATAATGAAGCCGTTTTGATGCTTTAAAACATGTTTTCTTCAAAATAAATAACAGATTTTATCACTTCAATTGACTTTTAAATGCTTGTAAAAAGGTTCAGGATGGAGCACCCTGGAGAGAATAAGTTTCTCAATTCTCAGAAAGCCGGGCTGTAAATCCCTTACTGCCAATGGCAAACAGCAACTCACATGCATAACCCTGTGAGCACTGGTAACAGCAATTCTTCACTGATGGAAATTAAGCCTTCAGTTTTCTCGCTCAGTACAGCACAAAATGGTCACCACTAGGGGATGTTCCCTATGACATTCTTCAAAGTGAGCATCAAATATCCTTCTGGAAAATCTCTCAAGGAAAACCAAAAAAACAAATCACCAGAAGCCACCATTTACTGGAGCAAAAGTCAGGTGCTCTTTTGATGGGAAAACATTTTTTGATATAAGGCTGCACTGGCAATTTTATCTTACAGAAACCTGGAACCAAACACCACATGCCATACAGACAACATAAAACAGTCAGCAGCAAGTACTGCTGGTCAGTGTTGACTTGGGCTGAAGGTGAGGCAGACACTGTGGGAACAGGGCACTCTCAGTGCTCTGCTACTAAACCCCAGCAGCTATTGTCACTTATAATGGGAGCCTGGCTGTGGAGAATTTGAAAGATAAATAATGGCATACCAGCAAGCATTTATCAACAACAACATCATTAAAACACTGGAAAGGGACTTTTTTTAGAAGTCTTCATCAGCTGTAGGCGAATTCTCCCCTGCATACTGGCTATTAAAAGGAATAGATCAGGGGATTTTGGAGCAAGAGAAGATTGCTAGCAATTGTCTGACCTAAATATACAAAATCACATCCAAAAAAATACTTTAAAAATAATGCCACTAAGGTCAAATAATCCAGCATTCAAAATTCTCAAAATGGCAATGCTAAGGTTGCCTGCATGACCTTAATTCAGCAACACTTAATTCAGGCTCCCTCAGTGCGACTGCAGAGAATGGACAAGGCTCCTTAAATAGGTAGCTAATCAGCTGCTACTTTTGCCCTTGTATCTCAGAGCAGCAGCGAAGGCATACCACAAAACCTCAGCCCCAGGATTGTCTGTCATTTCACAGGTCATTACAGTCCCAGAGCAACGCTGTCAGACCACAGGCTATGTCACTCACAGGGCATTCAGAAACACCGTATCAAGGCTGAGATGGAAGGAATGGGAAAGGCATAGGCCAGATATTTAGAGCCCTTTTGAAACCTGACTGCCATTTTAAGAGTCTAAGTCCAAAATTTAGAAGTTCTGCATCACCACTTTTAGTTGTGCCTGCAGTCCTTTACAGGTAAGAAAGCACCTGCTTCTAGTTGTACACAAAAGAGTTTGTGTCCAGGCAACACTATATTTCTCGGGAGCAATCTCATAACTACACTCCAAAAGAAATCCCTTACTTACTCTTTTCTGACCACCGTGGTCCACTGTGGTAATATGCTTATCAATAAGTACAAAGCCAGAGGGAGAGGTGGTGTGGCCACCCTCTCCTTTATCACTCTTTAGCACTGGTCATGGTATTCGCATCAGGCTGAATAGCTGTGGGTTTCAAAGTGTTCTTTCCCCAAATGGGTTTGTGAGCATCTTTGGTCAATATTCTCATTCTGTTAAATAAGCATTTTGTGAGCAGCCACATGTACCACCAGCAGGACTGCCCACCACAACAGCCTTGACACCACAGTGCCTCAAGTGTCAGCACAACTAACTCATTTCCACAGCATCCGATTCAAAACAGGCTCATATGTTCTGTCCTCAAGTACCTATATTTCAGATGGAATAAGGCAAATACTAAATCAGGCAAAGGGAGTCCACTTTGAATCATCCAGCATCCCTCAAGATAACCTGATCTGAACCCAGGAAGCAGAGTATCATAGCTCAGAGGAAGGACAAAAAAACCACACTCCTTTAGGACACGTAAGTAGCAAACCTCTGGTTCTTTAAGTCAACTTTGCCAACTGAAACATTTCATGTATGAAACTTGATACCTCCCAAGAATACATCCCTACTGCACAGCATAGGGCCATGCAGAGTCACCCGAGCTAGCAAGCCTGCCATTTCCAAATGGTGAGACAAACAGCAGATACACACAAGAAATGCCAAATGCTGTTCTGGATGCAGGTGCTGGCAAAGCCAGCAGATCAAAGGCTCTAGTTTTCCTAAGCTTGGAAGCTGTCAGAAAGCAACATTCTATCACTTCTTCCCCTGCTCGTGGATCTAGACAGGGCAGAACAATATTTTTCAACCACAGGGAGAGCTACACCAGCATTCTCACAAAGACATGAGAAGATTTCCTGCCTTGCCGCCTGGTTTCTGACTGTATTCATGAAACCTAATCCTCCAAGCTGCTGTGCTGAGGAGGATGGGATTTGTGAAGGCTTTGAAGACCCCGGGCAGGTAATTCCTGAGGTAATTCTGAAAGCAAAACAAAGTGACAGTCTGCTTCCTGATCCGTTTTTCTAGGAAAATTACATTTTACGGCCAATTCTGTCCTTACACACTGACT
Organism: Aleadryas rufinucha; assembly: GCA_013397815.1. NCBI lineage: Eukaryota > Metazoa > Chordata > Aves > Passeriformes > Aleadryas > Aleadryas rufinucha. The sequence continues at coordinate 1,013,886 of VZTH01004419.1, forward strand.
ATAAAATTAACTTATTAGCTGACTCAACTCCATTTTATGTGAAGGATTGAGAAGGATTGCCTCCAGCCCTTGTCCCTTTAACTCTAATTATCAAGTTTATACCAGATTAAATTCAGAATGAAGTAGCCGGGTCAGGCAATCTACTTAAAGTTTAATGGAAGTTAATGATTCATTGATCAACTCATTTATGTCTAATTAAACCCTTCCTGCATTATAAAAGACAAGGGGGAAGTTTTATAATGCACCTCGCTCCCCTTCTGCACATGGTGGATTTGCTGCAGAACTCCACGGAAAATTCACAGCATCTGCCTTTTGTGAGTGCATGGTTTGGCAACAGCCCTGTAGATTTAAAAGTATAATTATCTTGGATGACTTCAGCAAATGGATGGGGTTTACACAGTGCTGGCAAATACAATACCAGTATCCAGCTGCACACAGCCAAATCGCAAACCGAGTTTGTACGCACCAGCACCAGCACAATGGTGGAGTCCAGGGAGCGTAATGATAACCAGACCTGTGCGTGGATCCCAAGCGTGAGCCTCGCTGGAATAAGGCAGCAGTGATGCTAAGCTTGAGACAGGTAGAAAAGCTTCCTATTGCATGTGGATGCACCTCAGTCTCTGCTCATGCTTCAAAACTGGCAAAGCAGCCAAGCATCCAAAGCACTGCACAGGCAGTGTTCAGCATTCACACATAGACAAGGGTGACAGGCAACCCACTGCGACAGTCAGGATTTATTCCTTCGTCTGCTGACTGTCCCCTCTTACTAAGCACTTTCTAGACATCGTCTTGTATATAAAGATGTGATCACAGCACAAGGCTCTTATTGAGGGGCTAGCCACCAGAACATTACTTTTGGCACAATTATTCAAAACAGTATAACTAAACAGGAATACCATGGTCTGCTTACATATTTATCATTTTGTTACATAGATTTTAAATTTATACCATCCATGTGAGGAGTAAAAAATTCTTTTTACAATCTCAGGCTGCCAGGGTACAGAAAGAGTGCTATATTTTTTTCTTTTATTTGAAATTATTGTCCCCTCACATTTTAGATAGGACTATACAGTCTTTAAAATGATGTTTTTCAAACCGTTTTAGATGTATAGATCCATAAAATGGTATAGTGGCATAAATTACTCTGGAGAAACAAAATTAAACTCACTGTAATAATTTTCCTTCTTCAGTAGTCTACATCCCTATCACTTCTCAGGTGTCTGACTAAAACAAACTGGCCTTGCAATTGAATAAACGGTTTTGTGTTGTAGCAAGTGGTTTTCATGTGATGGCAGGATACTCCTCTTTTTTTATTGCCCATTCTAATTCTATGGTATTTTGCAAATCTGGATGGATGTCTACTGATAACTCATTGACCTATTCCTTCTGATTCCTGCACATTAAGTCAAGGTGGAGTAAATATTTCACTGTCTTCAAATCTACATTTCTACTGCATTCCTGATGGTCCAATATAGTTGTCCTTCAAGTAAACATTTCATTCACTGTGACATTAATACGAATGGTTGCTTATACATTAAATGGATACCAATTCCCAATTAATATCTGACTTGTCCCAAAGAACCATTTTGAACCTAACCAGTTGTAGTTCATGAAAGTCTAGTAGAAGTAGCAGCAAGATTTGGTCTTTTGTACTTTTTTGCCTGTAACTCTTTCCACCATCTTTTCCAGCCCTGGCAGACCAGAAAAACATGGCATCCAGCACTCTGCTAAGTTGCAGATTAAACAGGCCTTCAGTAGCATTTCTTCAAATTTCCAAAATGATTTGCCACATATATATAATGGTTTGATTTTTGACAGCTTTCTTTTGCAAATCCTTAACAGTTTAACTCAGTTTAACAATGGCAAGTGGCTGTTGTTTTATGGCAGTAAGGCATGGCTCAATTTCTATTTTATAGTAAATTGCACAGACCAGCTATGAATACATTGAGGTCCATTATCTTAAATGGTACTGTTTGGCACGCAATTTCTGCCCAAATATTTTATTTCTTTATCCATAACAGTTCCAAGAAGTCAGTCAGTTCCCAGAAGTCTACAGAGAGCCCTGTAATAATGAGGTTGTTTGTATAATTTGCAGTGGAAAGGTTATTTCCTACTTTTTTCCCAAGGTCTGTTGGGAATGGCTTGTATTTTCATTGTTTCCTTTTGCTATTTGGACTGCATTTAATTTAACTGCAATTAAATCAAATGGCAACTGCAATTTAATTTAGCTGTAATTGCAATTAATTCTATGAACTCTGAAAGACTTGGTCAAGTTTGACTGGTATATGGCCCCTCTGGGTTTCCAGAGACAGGCTTTGATTCCGGATTAGTCATGCATATCCTTGGAGGTGGAAAAACAGAGTTCTTGGTGGCCTAGGCATTATGATCCAACCACCTCTATATGTGCCACCATATACACTCAAATAATCTTGATATTTCCAGCAATCTTGAAAGACAGATAGCGTTTATCCTAGTTGTCAGAGTGTTCAGGGAGAATGATGCACATGAATACTTGTAAATCTTTATTTTGTAGATTTTTTAACCAATTCTTTTCAGTCCCTGTCTTGTGTCTCACTCATAACTCTTTAACAACATGAAAATTAGAGGGGAACCACACAAAAAGTGGAAACAAGAATATATGACCAAGAATGAATGAGGGAGAAACACAGCCCAGGAAAATAAAATAAAGAGGAATACACAAAATGAGTTACAGCTAGCAAGGAACATAAAAGGCTTCAAGAAAAAGTTCACTGATTGCATCAGAAACACTTCTATATTTTTACTGAATATAAGAGAAAAAACTAGAAAAAATATGTGCGCCATATACTTTGTAAAAACAACAAATAATGTATTACACAGATAAGACTGAAATACTAACATTTCCATTTTTTTTTTTAGAATGATACAATGGATAATAAAGGAGAGAGAAACACGGATGAGAATAAGGAAAGGACATCTTTAAAGCACGAAGGCAAGATAAATATTTTTAATATAGCTGGACTGGATGAAGCTCACCCTAAAGAATTTCAGGAACTGGTGAAAGACATCCCTAACAATTCAGAGGACAAAAGTGTCTCTAGAAACAGAGAAAACCAAAGCAGCATCAGCAGTCTGTCTAAAATAACATTCTAATATGTATTAATCAAGTTTTTACCAGTGCTTAGGAAAATAGAAAGAAATACTTAAATTATTGGTTACTATGACTGAGAAGTCAACAGGCTAATAAAAAGCAATAATAAAACAATGATAAAATATATTATGCCAGGTAGATTTGGTATACTTATTAGGATTACAGGCCTAGATGATAGGACAAAGGACAAAGATGCAGATGTGACATTTATGTTATCGACCTAAGCTTTTTCACATACCTGTATGATATTCTCACATCAGGAAAATACAATTCAAAGGAAATGTCAGTGTGTGAATACCTGATTTTAAAACACACTCACATCCTAAGTCAGAATTTTCAGTCTCAAGATGGGATTTGGAAGGATCTGCAGTGAATCCAGTGCTAGTCAGTATTTTTAATAATGATTAAAAATGAAATAAAATTATATTTAAAGTATTTAGTCCAGTCCCCTGCTGCAAAGGACTGCTGGCATCTCAGATATCAAGTCCGAACTTTTACAAGATCAAGAAACAATTATAGGAAAATTTAAATTGAGAGGGACCTCAAGAGACCTTTAGTCTAACTTTCCACACAAAGGATCAGACCAGGTTTCTCAAAAAGGTTTCCAATACCTGACTGGCCAAAAACAAGTATGGAGACAGTAGAAACTGCAGTTACAACCTGTCAAAGGCAATCCACTCCACTGTCCCTATTGTGAAAAAGTTTTCCCTTGTATTCAGGCTCAACTGTTCTTATTTCCACTCAAATCCATAGTCTGTCATCCTCCCACCTCTGTGAAGAGTCTGACTCTTGTCTTCTTGATGAGCTCCTTATTGGTGTTGAGGCAGACCTGTCAGGTTTCCACAGTAATTCTCCCATTTAAATGTAGTTCTCCTTCCCCTCGATGCTTCCACACAATCCTAATAAGAAAAAAATGTAATAAAAAGATAAGTGTTTAGATCTGGGAAGAAACAGTTAAATACACAAATAAAAAATAGGAAATAATTAGTGAAGAAGCAGTGGTTCAAATACTGACAGGCTCTTGCACTATCTTAATATATGCAGTACATGTAACAGATTCATTTGCTGTGCTTGGCACTTGTGAAGCTTTGGTTGGATGCACCCCAAAGTCCAGTCCTGGGAAAACGAAAAATAAGAGATGGAGAAGACAATATTGGAAATAACTTTGGATTTGGAAATTCGGTGACATACCTTGTTAGGAAAGACAAAGACATTTTTCCCTCTGGAGAGAGAGAGAAGGGAGTGAAAGACAGAACTGTAAAAAAGGGCATGGAAACAGTATTCCAGTCACTCAATTGGTAAAAGTCTTTCTTCTCATACTAAGGAGAGCAAAGAGATCAAAGATGCCCTGTGCTCACTCTGACCATGTCAAATAGAAATACTTGCAGACAAAAAATATTAGCCCAGGGAGTAGGAAAAAACCTCTAACTACAATAATAATCAAGTGATAAATTAGGCTGCAAAGCAAGGCCACGGATTCTACATCACTACAGCCTTTCAACCAAGGGTAGATAAATATTGTCAGCTCTGTGTCAGGTCAGAGAGGAGAAACAGATGATGTCTCAAAGCCTTTTCTATTCAAAGACAGAAAATTTCTTAACAAGTTTGATTTATGCCTCAGATAAACCCTTATTCTAAATGAAATCTAAGCAACAACACTGCCTTATGAAACATTTGTGAGGTCTTAAGGGCATTAAAGGGAGCCAAAGAAACACTGGCTGTGAAAGTTGCAGTATGATGCTTATACAGTGTGAATTTCCAGTGCATTTTTTCCTTAGAATTTCATTGCACTTCACGGCATCCAGTGGCATTGTTTTCTTGTTAGCAGAACTTTAATTTGCCTGTGACTGAATCTTCTTTTGCCTTATCTTGTCTAACCTAGATTACTCATTGATATTCAACAGTTTATCCATCATTTAGGGTTTAGGGGGTTGTAGAATGTTGCTGTATTCTTTTTTTTTCATCTGGTGCTACTCAAAGCTTTACAAAGCCTTATGCTATCTTGTTTATTCAGAGGGTTGGTTTTAAGTGCACTTGCATAACATTCATATAAAAAATTCTCATTCTCTGCATGATAAGCTTCTTAAGTAAGAAAATCTTTCTTTTCTTTCCAAGCTTGCAAGCTTTGGTAGGTCTTTTATCACAGTTTCTTCATATGACTTTGCATAAAAATTTATATTTGTATTTCTGCAGACATCTACAGTGTGGCACAGATGATGCTTGTCCGTAAAGTATTTGCACTTAAGTGATACATCTTTTGTCCCAGAGGACTGGAATCCCAAACTCTACAAGAAAATCACTGAGACATTCTCCAGTTCCAAAACACCATACATATGGTAAACTTCCTGACTGAAGACAAATGAGAGACTGAATAATCAAGTAGGAACAGGGCACGAACATCCTAGGAGTACCACCTGCAGTTCCCACCAGCAGTTCCACCTGGAGTTAAACAATTGGCCAGTCACACTCCGGGGCCCAAAGTGCATTCCACCAACCAGAGCAACATTTACTACTTGAAAACCTCTTCCTACAGCTTACCTTGGTTTACAAAGTTCACCGACTTTGTTTCTTAATACTCACAATTTCAACTTCTATATTTTTTTTTCATGTGATAACCTTAATGATGTAATTTTAGGTGCTTTGTCACAGTATCTGAAAATGTATCTTTTCTGTATCTTTCCCAATGCATTTCTGGCAAGGAAAAAGTGTTTTGGAATACAGCTAAGGTCCACATGAGACCTCATCTGCTACCAGAACATGAAGTTTCTCTGGGAGCACAAAACCCTCTCCATCTATTAAAGCAAGATGCAGCTGCTTTTATGGAACTAGGTTCAAGTGAGCCCTTCCCCTACTATAAGCTAAAGACTAATTGCTACTCATGTAACAGTCTTTCACATTTATATGCTATATTCTTCTGGGGAATGGTAGGGAAAAAAGGTAATCTTCATGTATTTTATTTGCTTTTGTAACAACCTGTGTTTCTGATAACTGTATCTGCAGAAAGTTAGTTTACTTCATTTTGGAAACAATGTCCAATGTCTGACTATAAAATGATACAGTAAAAAAAAAAAAAAAAAAAAAAAAAAAAAAAAAAGAAAAAGAAAAGAAAAAGAAAAAGAAAAAGAAAAAGAAAAAGAAAAAGAAAAAGAAAAAGAAAAAGAAAAATGTATTTCTAAGGGGCTTTATTCCTTGTCCTAAGTGTACTATTCTCTCTCATCAGGCTCTTCCTTAAAGGAATTATCTGAATGCTGACATTATCTGAGGACAGCAACAGTTTTCATCATCCTTGGATGCCTTTCCTAGGGTCCAGCCCGAACTTTGCCTCAGTAGTGGGTACTCCTAAGCTACTTTGGAGCACAATAAACATAACTGAAAAAATAAGCTTTAAGTATAGCTTTAGCAAATAAAAAGACATAAACACTCTCAGAAAGAACTGAACTATTAGAAAAAACAAAAATCAAGCAAACAAAAAAAAAAAAGCAGCACTTATGCATTGCAAAAAAGCTCATCTGAGAAGTTCACATGATCAGGAAGAAAAGAGCAAAGAGGCAGAAGTACTGCTTTATCACCCCTTAAGCCTGACAGCAATTAATTTAAATCATTCTGAGCAATTAGAAGGACTTCAAAATAGTAAAGCTTCTCTTACTTCCCCTCACTATTAGATGATGTATAACAAAAATATATCCCTTACCCTGTCAAGGTTTGCTACCAACTAGAAAATGACACAGAGACACAAGCATTTTGAGTGATTAAGAGAAACATAGAGTAACAAGTGAGACAGTGGAAGAGAGTTGCTATTTCATGAACTTCACTGCTAAAAAGTAAAGTATCTATGAGATGCCTATTTTCTAGCAGAACAATAGAAAAAGTTTTTTAAAAAAAGGTACAACAAACCATAATCTGTAGCATAGGTTATCTTTGGAGTATGGCTGAATATGAGCCAAGTTGAATAACTGTCTTTTAATTAAGGTTTAGAGCACAACTCATAGGCAATTTTGAGTAAAATAAACACCAGTAATTTTAACAAGGCAGTATTGAAATACAAAAATAATAAATATCCCTTAAAATATCTTTTCTTCTTTGAGGAAATTTAAGCAGCTATGAAAATTCATAAACTACCACATTTAATAGAAATCAGCATGTTATTTCATGAACACTAGACCCAGCAAAGTCTGTCTTCCTACAAGTTGTATATTTCCTACCCAGGCCATCACTTTCTACCCTCAATACCAAACTACACCTCCACTCTCCTGCAAAACTTACACTGTAGGTAGGAAGCTAGAGACTCCCATCCCTGTTTCAACAAAGATTTGCAAAACTGACTAAAAGGGCCACCTATTTTTGGGATCAGAAAAGCAGCAAAATTACATAATCTGATTTCCTAGAAGAAACAGTATATAATTGAGAAGGTTCGTAAACTCTCACTCTTTATTGCTATCTTCCTCCCTGAGTGACTGCAGTAAATCAAATATGCACCTTGACCAGTAGGGGAAGTAAGGAAATGCACAGCACAGTTATCAGTCCAAGGCTCAGCCTGGATCCTGTTGAACTTTGCTGGGCTGGGAGCCAGGAGCTGGTCTCATAGGAATGCACTTGCTGCTCCTGCAGCCCAGCAGTCCTTGCCAGCCACTGTCTTTTCTTCCAAACCACTGCCTTGTTGGCGTACACATTCCTTATAGAGGTTCTTGGACTTACAAATTCTTACCACTGTCAGACAAAAATTATGGTTTAAGTATATCACTAGTTTGTTTTAGTTAACTCCTGTGGCTTTGGTGCCTAAATTTTAAAGTAGTACTATCACACCTCTATTAAAACTGCTTTTGAAAGACTTAGTGACATATAAGATTTTAATAAAATTAGCCTACTTTTTTGGAAGATCAATATCATCTGCAGTTCCTAAATTTCTGAAGTATTTTTAATGATTCAATAGGTTTCAAGCAAAGGTGTTGCCACAATGAATAATCATCCCTACGTATTATGATTTTGAGACCATTAATATTGGCTACATGGATTAAAAAAATGGCTACAGAGCTGTACTTTCTTATGACATTGTAAAGCTAAAGATGATATTAAGATCAGGTGGCTAAAATCCACAGAAAAAACACTTAGTCATACACTACTTATGACTGAATTCATCCTGTCCCTGTTGCATCTACAGCCACGTAAACAAAGGCTAAAAGGACCAATCTGCCTTCCCACAAAGTTACTGGAGCTGGCAATTTGCTGTCATCAGATACGTGAGCAACAGATACAGGAGGGTGGACTCTTCCACCATACAAAAAACCAGAGACGGTCATAGCCAATGACAAGCAAGTAACTATCAGCCTGCTAACTCCTTAATATTGAGCACTCTTTGTAATTATCTTTAAAGACATGGTATTTCTAGCTTTTACCATAAGAAAGGAAGAATAAAAGTTCTTGTGCAAATTTTCAGCAAAGCAAAACCACAGAATGGTCCAGACCTGATTTTATTGCAGCCAAGCATTTAACATGACCAGAAATACTGCAGCCAAATCAAAATCTCTTTCAAGGGATTTCAGCACGATGCACTGTCGTCATGAAGCCGTGGGTGTGAGAAGTGTGTGGCATACTAAGATGGAAAGCATACAGATAGAAAACACATTTCATGGAAAAGATTTGTCAGGGGAGATTAAGATAACTGGTTTTGACATTAAAAAGTAGGATTTAAGTTGCAAGGCCCCACATGAATTCAGAATAAGTTTTTCCTTTCTATGATACAACAGTGAGAAAACTTCCTTTCTTTTACAGTCTTACAGTTGCAGAATGCCATTTTGGGAATGACATTCAGTCTTTCTAGATAAACATTATTGAACAATATTCAAGTTTTGTTAGTTTTATTTTGTTCAATAAAGATTTCCTGCAAAAGTTTAGAGCATTTTCAAATCTTCAACACTAAGTATGAGCAATCTTTAAATTACCACTACTTCTACACTGAGTTTATGCCAGCTGCTTGCAGCTGGAGAACAGATTGCCATAAAGTCTCCTACAATGCTCTGAATCTTGAAAGGGAGTAGAAGGTAATCATTCTCTCCTGTCCTTTCTATTCCCAGAGAAAAGGCTGGAGACAAGGGGAAATAGGGAAAAAAGAACTGCAGTAAGGAGAGGAAAATATCTACATATAGCTATCGAAAGGAGAAGGGAGAAATCAAGAAGAGGCATTTGTCCAGTAAAAGGAAGGATTCCTATGTAACTGATACTGGGCAAAATGACTGTAGGGGAAAAAAAAGGTACTAAGTTATTAGTTTTATCAAAAAAAATCACTTTCCAATTTGAAGGAAATTCTTCACGAAAATGCTTACATTGTACATGACAATTCAGTGAACAGGTGCCCACCATCACCAATGGGATCAAATTAGTTTTAGAAATACTAGTTTATTAAGAAGGAAGACCACTCCTGATAATGTGGATTTATTTACACACACACACACACACACACACTTCCCAAACAGGTCCATAGAGGGCTCGAAGTGCCTGAGCTACAGGCCACAGTATGCGAGTCAGCTCACACAGGATGGTCACCACAGACACATCAGGCTAATTTATCCTGTCCTCATGGATTTGCTACTCACAAACCCCTGCAAAATAGAAAACCCCAACCTGTGTCTTGTCGTGATTTAGGAATGGCACTCCCCAATTTAGCACTGCTCCCTTCCCCCACTTCCCCCCAGATTCCCCCAAACCAGATGCCATTCTCTTGCTCCTCTCCCACTCCCCTTCCCCTTTCCCTTCTTGCTTTGGGGATAGAGTTGAGAATCAGAGGCACGAAAAGGTATTACAGGTTGAGATAGGAACAAATAATTTATTGGAAACCACAATGAGATAAGAAAATGAATAGTGGCAGATGCAATATTAATCACAAAATGCGTAAGTCAAAGAAACGATTTACACATAAATACCACGACAAAAACAAACCAGCTCCTCCCCACCACACCATGCTTTCTCCTGACCAGAAAAGGAATGCCTTTCTTCCAGGAAGCCAGAGAAAGAGTCCCTTTCCACCACCACTGGCAATGGCATAGGATGGTATAGAATACCATTACGGTCTTGGCTATGCCCGCATGTCACATTGCACTGCAGCCTAGGACAAATTGTAAAAGGAAATTAGGATTCCTGGACTCAAGTAATCTGGTGGGCTCAGCCTCCCTGTAGGCTGGAACTAGATGTGGGCACCACCACACCCAGCTACTGTAAAAAAATTAACTCTGTCCTGGCCAGAACTAGGACACCAAGAAAACAGACTCCCTCAGAGGGAGGAAGCACTTAAGCTAGAATAACAAGAGCAGGGCACACAGACAGGAGAAGAGAAAGCACCTTGAGGTACTGGGACAAAAAAGAGCCATAATAAAGCTTTTTATATATTGTAAAATCAAAGTGTAATAATCCATCGGTATCACTGATTGTTTGGAGTTAAGACAAAACTTAAATTACAGCATGGAGTTTTCATTAGGTGTCCACATTTCTGTTCCACTAGGAACGGCAAATCTGCATCATTAATCCTGAAATTATAGCTCAAATATTATTCTTGTCACTCTCTTAACACTATGCTTGTCACTCTCTTCAGACCTGAAGCACTAATTTTCCACATCAAAAATTTAATAGATGATGCACTACTGGAAAAGATGAAAGAATAACTTGCATTAAAGAAAATAATATTTTAATAAGCTTTTAATGTTAATTAGTCAAGAGTACTTTTAAGCTGTCATATAAGATCTGTATCTGCTTACTCTCTGAGTAACTGGGGTTTGTTATTCATTGTTGTTGTTAAAGAAACAGAAAAAAATACCTATAATTCTCTTACTGCAAGTAGCAAGCTTTTGCGCACATACATGGGACACTCTCAACTTTAAACCCCTAAATTTCCTTCATAAGTATGCCCTTAATCAAATAAACCAATTGTATTCAGAATATTAACATAGCTTAGAATTACTGTGGGCAATAATCACAAATTGTTATTATTTGAGGCCTTTTGACTATTGTAATAATCCAAAAAGCTTGGTGTTTTTCCATGTTGACTGAGAAAACTTGATTAAGGTGGAAAGGATAGGTCAAAAAAGTAAAACTGGTGGGTGCTTTCCTTCATTTTCAATCCATACAAATAATTTCATGACTTAGTGGCCAGATGCCATACACTTAGAATCACAGCCTTAGTATTGGAGAGAAAGGTTCTGACCTGCAAGTATAATAGATACAGTTGTCATAGGCCTCATAGCATTAACTAGAAATACTGAACTATAAAATGTAGAACTTTACTGTACATGTTCAAAGAAAAATCAAAAAATCAATTTAAAAATATCCAATAAAATTGCTTTTAGGTTATAACATTTTTCACAGCAGAATGAAAACAAAACAAAAACATACAGCCAATTACTCTTGTGAGTTATCATCTGCAGAAAATAAATGGTAAGGAGTCCCCATCATATGAAAAGCTGGCTGGATCTTTTTTAAAGGTGTTGAAAGAGAATGACAAGAGCTTTCTTTGTTTTCTACTGTTCTGTCTGTATCACCCAAGTTTTGCAGCCTCCCTCCATACCCCATCAATAAATGTAGTTTAATTTGGTCCATTTAAAAGGTAGGTTGAGCCATTTTCACATTGGCTTATATAAAGCCATTTTCCTGTTTTATTAGTCACATTAGCATTCTATTGCCCTTTAAATGTCAGAAGTTCAAGAGCATAGCTGTACCTATCCTGGAAATATTCCTGTTTTATGTAATAAAACAGAAAGCTACAATTTCCTGGGACAGGTAAGGTGACAAAAAAAAAAAAAAAGAGAGAAACAAACAGGGCATAATAGTACAGAGTAAAACAACAACCGGTAAGACAAGATTATTTTCAAACGAAGGAAGAGCAGGAGAGTTACTGAGAGCACAGATTTAGAAAGGCTTGCTTGCATTGTCTCTATCAAAACTGAAACAGCTGATGAACTCACCATTTGCTGTAACTCACATAAAGGAAGAAAAATGGCGCAGCACTCACCCCCTGACATATTCCTTAATCTTTCAGGGACCTTTGAAAAGCCACATCGTACATTGCAAGTACCCTCATTTATTAGCATTGTTTTATTTGAAAGCAGAAACCTGCAAAATTCCCTAGCTGTATGGTATCTAACCTAAAACATTTCCACGTTTATCAAGGGCAACATGAAAACCCCAGACTGAATGGAAGGAGTTATTGGAAATGAAATGAATTTTGAAGTCTGCAGGATCTGACCTACCATCTTCTGTCAAAGGCAGGTTAGCGCTTAGAACAGGGTGCACATGTCTTGAAAATATCACCTGAGTCACCAAGTCCAGTTACCCACAGAGGAAAGCAAAGTACAACAATTTTTTGCAGAACAGTCATGAAAACATCTTCCCTACGTGTTACCAGAGCCCACGCTACACTACCCACCACCTCCTGGCAAATACAAGGCTCATTATTGTGGCTTTTAAATGTCTACTGCAATGTGCCACAAGAAGACCTAACTCCGTTTCTGTTGCCAAGTGTCACAGGTCCCCACAATTGCAAATAACTTGCCAGATAAATTAGCTTAAGAGGAAAGTGTGCCACATGGTACAAAGGAGAGCAAATTCTTCCTCTCTGCCTTCCCTCCATCCCAGAAATCCTTGCCAAGCTCATTAAGGAGAAAACAACATACACCCACAAGGATGCGCCTAACATGAGGACTTACACATCTACATAGCCACTCAGCAGGTATATTTTTAAGCTTTCTGCATATCAAGTTTTAATCCCAGCTGTCAATTAAGCACCACGCAGCCACTCACTCACTGCTCCATTCTGCTGGTGGGGGAGAGAATCAGAAGTGTGAAGTGAGAAATTTTGTGGACTGAGATAAAGACAGTTTAGCAGGTAAAGCAAAAGCTGCATGCAAGGCAAGGCAAAACAAGGAACTCATTCGTCACTTTCCATGGACAAGCAGGTATCTATCCACCCCCATGAGAGCAGGGCTCCATCATATGACTTGGGAAGAGAAACGCTAGGACTCCAACATGTACCTCTTTCACACTTCTTTCCCAGATTTATATGCAGAGCATAATGCCATATAGTATGGGATGTCCCTATGGACAGTAGGAGTCAGGTGTCTCACCTGTGTCCCCTCACAACTCGTTGTGCACCTCCAGCTCACTCACTGGTTGGGTAGGACGAGAAGAAGAAAAGGCCTTGTCTTTGTGTAAGCCCTGCTCAGCAATAAAAAAAAACATCCCTGTGTTATCAGCACTGTTTTCAGCACAAATTCAAACCATATCCTCATATTAGCACTGTGAAGAAAATTATCTCTACCCCAGCCAAAAACAGCACAGTACATTACAACCATGCCATGGCACCTGAACCGAGTCCGCACCAATAAACACCTGGAAGCTTCAGTGCTCTGCATGGTCCATTGTGCAGGGTGTCACAGAGTCCAGTGGTTCCCTGGTGGCTGGGGTTCCCCACAGGGGTCTGTCAGGGCAGGGCCTAGTCCTGTGATGCAGCCCCTCACCCAGCAAAGAAGGTTTCCTCGTATGCTTGGTCTTGTCAAGAGCCCTGAGAGCCAAAACCTCAAAGGCAGCACTGGTGCAGCCTCCGTGTTGCCCAAACAGGGCTGTACACATGGACCTTCTGCTGTGGAAACTTCACCTGGCAGCTCTCCAAGAGGTGGGAGGCAAAGGGGATAAAGGAATGAGGAGAACTACCACATTACAGGTGCTCAGACATCCTAGACCTGTGGATGTAGCTGCCTGCTTCAGCAAAACATATGTAGTGTCTGCTGTCAGGTTCAGCGGGAAACAAGCAAGTCACTGACAGTCTGAAGATCCAGTTACGGCTCTGGCAGCACAGGAAAGCCAGCAAAGTAGAGGGCAGTACCTCCTGCCCCCAGCAATAACAATATCTACTCAAATGAAATAGGAGTTTGTAGTACTTGCTTAGTATTCCTATCTGGTCTCCCAGCTGGCAGGTTTTCACCATACTCCTGAGGGCCTCAGAAGGGCCCCAGCAGGCAGCACCAGGGACCCAGTTGTGTGGCACTGCCCAGATGCTATGAGTCACTGCCAGGATTTTATGCACAGCAAAGTTCTATGTATGGCAACAGGCAAAGGAGGAACTCATCTGCTGCTTCTGCTGGAGGCCATCAACATCAGCTGCTCACGTAGAAGGGACCTTGGTGCAAAATACACAAGATGAGTGATGCTTAAACAGAAAGCTCTTGATAAGAAAGTAAGGCTGCAGACAGCTGCATAAGAATGCTGAGGCACAGAGATTTTTGCCTGAAAAAGCCAAATTAGCAGTCCCCAGGAGGACGAGTAAGAAAGTCACTCAGGAAAAGGGTTTAGTCTAACCCAGCAGGTGCTCAAACCACCATGTCTAAATTTGGCCTTGGGAACAACAGCCTCAACATTGTATTTAAGCAGTCAAATGAGCAATCAATCAGGAATCTATTGAATATCATCTTGTCACAATAAATGATGGAGTAGTTCAAGGCTGAGAAACACAACTGCCAGTCATGTCTTCTGTTTTAGACTATCCTGATCCATTCTTGGTTTATATATAGCACAGAGCACCCTAACGACTTGAGCTCAGCTCTTTTACATGTGCTTTCTCCCTATGAATGTTTCAACTCCAACACAGCAAAAAATAATATGTGAAATGTCTTCTAAGAAATTATAAGTATTTTCATGCATGGTGCCCATTGAAAAGTTCACTCACTTTCCTTGAAGCTGTGATTGCTCCTCCCTTGAAGTTTGTGAGGTCTGCAACTAGAGTATCGAAAATGTGCTCTAAGGAAATGTTAAATCCACTCATCAGATGCAGTACAGTAACTCTGGTTAAAGTGGACTGTGCTTCAGGATCAGACAGCCCTCACAATTCATCCTCTGTGATAGACACAGACTGATTGCTTTGATAGAGAACTCCTTGCTTTGGGTTAACACACAAAGCCCACACCTTTCACAGAATCATAGAATTGTTTAGGCTGGAAAAGACCTGTAAAAAATTATGGAGTCCAACTGTAAACCCAGCACTTCCAAGTTCATTACTGACCTGTGTCCCTAAATGCCACATCTACACACTTTTAAATCCCTCCAGAGATAGTGACTCCAACACTTCCCTGGGTAGCCTGTTATAACACTGGACAAGCCTTTCGGTGAGGAAACTGGGCCTGATCTCCTGGTTGCTCTGCACATGCTCCATGATGGCACTCAAGATATCTGCTCCATGACCTTCCTTGGCACCAAGGTCAGTCTGACAAGCCTATAGTTCCCCAGATCCTCCTTCTGACCCTCCTTGTAGATGGACACCACACTTGCTAACTTCCAGTCAACTGAGACCTCCCTGGTTAGTAAGGACTGCTGCTAAATGACTGAAAATGGCTCATTACATCCTAGAGTGTCTTCCTGCAAGTTGTGTTGACATTTCTTTCCTCCCTTTTGTTTCAAAACCCAGCAAGATGAATTTAGGCAGAAGGACATTCCAGTATTTTTCCAAGCTAGAGAAATCGTGCATCATTTATGCTGCATAACAGTTTATGCAATGTCCACCATCACGTTCCAGAAAGATATTGTTCAACTTACCAACTTAAGCATTCTCAGGAGAATAGGATTAAATGTTTCTGACAAAAACTTTTATCCCCCTCATTTACAGTAAACATGATTCTTCTTTTTTGAGATAAAAAAGCTATTTTAAGTTCTTCAATGCTGAAATACTCTAGGAAAGCCAATAATAAAGGACATACTTGATTCTTCTGTATTTTCAAAAAGTTGTGTTTGAATAACAGTAAAATTATTCATGATGCTTTAGTTCAGTCATATTTTCCTGAATTTTTGCTTTTGTTGGTCTGTCCTTACAAAGAAAAAGGTCCAAACTGTGAAGTTTCTGATATTTGTATTCTACTGCAGTAATGCAGAAATGGTCCTATGAACTCAGGGTAGATATTCATCTGGTTCACATGGCTAGGAAAAAAGGTAAAATCAGAGAAATTGTGGTTAAGTGTTCCGTAAAGCATGTCCCCAGACCCCCACAATTAGGAAAGAGGGAAGAAAGAAGGAATACCCTTTCTGGAGATAAACATTTTCAGCTCTCAAGCTGTGTAAAACCATCATACCCAAGTATAAACAGCGTGGTTACTATGTCTGCCTGTCTTTAATAAATTCTGATCTGCATTTTCTGTTCTACTTAATGTAGACTTTCACCACTCCCTATCCTCTTCCTGCAAGGAAATTAAGGTCACTTGTAATCCTCTTTGTTCAATACCTGTTCTGAGCTGTTCCCAAGAAATAGAGGACTTTTGCAGAGACCTCTAGGTTTCTGTGCCAGTACCAACCCTACTTTGGAATCAGCCTCCTAACCTTCTTCTTCCCACGGGCCAGAACAAACCTTGGAATAATTTCAGGGTTTCAGGTCTGTCGTTAAATGCATCTCTTTCTCCCCCATTCTTCTCCATCCCTTCACCCAGCATTAGCTCCTTATGCAAGAAGAAGCTTGGAAAGAAGACTAAATTAGGGAAAAATCGTTCTCTGGTCCTTACCTCCCTTGCTTGGAAAGTAAAGAAAGAAAGGCTGGTGCTCCAAACACTATACCTGACTACCTGTCAGATGTGAAGGTACCAAAGAGCCTGGTAAAAAAATAGCAATCCAACATGAACACAAGAAGTGGGTTAGTTATGTTGTCTAGACTTTTGCAATTGAAATTCATCATCAAAATAAAAGCTCATCTTCAAAACTTTCATTACTTCTCACCCAGAAGATTTAAAAGCAAGTCAGGAACTGTCTTGGGGTGACTTTATGATGTGTATCCCCTATCATTGCTCGATGCCCAGAAATGAATCTTGTGCCTTTCTGTGCCTTTAAACTGAGCCCGAGAGAGGGGAGAGAAGGAAAAAAAGGCCAGACAAACTTTTTCAAAGCAGTCTGTGCTCCAAGGTCACTACTCCTCTGCGTTATTCTGCTGCAGGGAGAAGAGCGGAGGAAGCACCTTCCTGCTTTTCAGCCAGCTTTTTCGGCTCTGTTTCTTCGGAGAGAGACAGAGAGTTAAACTTTGTTTCCCTGGGGCTTTGGTTTATTTTTTTCTTCTCTTCTGGACTTGTTCAGAACACCAGAGCATCAGAACCCCACCGGGAGACCTTCCACCGGCCCGGAGGGGGGCCCCCACGCCTACCCGGCTCTGAGGAGGAGAGAGACCACACCCACAGGACTCTAAAATCTTTCAGGTTTTCTCTCTACAAAGAGAGATTTTATTATCTAGCATTATTATTCTTTTCCTCTGTGTTTGTTAAATAAATAGTTTTTATTTTCTCTTTCATATTCCTTCGAGGAATATTTCTTTCCCGAACCTGGTGTGGGAGGGGCGGCTGTAGCCTGCCTTCCTTTGAGGAGATGTTCCTTTTGGACATTTCCCTGAATTTGTCTCAAACCAGGATGGGAACCCATTTTCTTCTATATACTTGATATTTTCTATTCAGAAGTGTAACAAAAAACACTCACACAATGTTACTGGAAAGATTAGAAGTTCTCAATGTCTCTGTTTCCACACCACCACTGCCAGATTCTGCAGCAGTAGCATCACCCTTGCCTTCTGAAGAACAGGAGCATAATCCCTGAATTGCACATGTTCTTTGACTGTTGTGGCTCCCAGGGACTTTGAAGGGGTTTAGATGCCTACAGCCCATGATAGAGCCCAAGGCTGGGATACAGGATTAGAAGCAGTAAGCCATCACCCTTTCACAGCACAGCTGGAGCAGGCTGCTGTGAGGAGAAGGCAGCAATTTCATTGCCTACTCTTTACCCTGCAAGAACCACGTTCAGTCTTCCAAAAAGGAAGACAGAAGAGCCTACATGTGACCCTAATATCTTCCAGCTGACCATGATGCTGAGTAGGAATGTCAAAGTAAAATCAACTTTTCCTGTAGCTGAGCAATAAAGACACTTAGGCATCACAACCCAGAGCTGAAGACATGATTTTCCTGGAACGGGATATTTTGCTGATCTGAATCTCTCCTCTGGAATCAGCAACATTTCTGGTAATAAGAGAGAGACCCAGACTGAGTCTTATGTTGCTATTGGGGTAGACTGGGAGATGAGAAAAAAAATAGGGGAAAAAAATCTCAGCTTTTAAAAACCAAGCTCTAATCTGATTCTTCTGTGTTTATGAAAAGAGCAAGTGAAAGCTGATGCACCCACTAAGAAGGCAAGCACTGTCATCACTGACCTTAGTGGGTGATTTGTGCGTGCCTGTTGCAACACAGCCCTCTATACTGCTCACCGGCAGGAGAAAGACTGTGATCTACAGTCTACATCATCATCTGGCAGCTTTAGTGGAACTTTAAAGGCTATAGGGGAGAACTTTATGGGGAAGGAGGGGGAATTTTTCCCCCTCCCCTGCCTTACTCAGGAGCTAGGAGGTGCAGCCTCAGGAGCTGGCTGTAATTGGTAATGGAATGTCTAGATATAACTAGGTCCTGTGTACACCCCTGTTCTTGAATGCTGTAATATCAGCTGTGATCATGGGCTTACTATGCCAAACATATCGAGATGGCCTGCAAAACAGGGTTTTTTGTTTAACTGACACAACATGACGAGACTGCTTGTTCTTCGACAACAGCAGCCTGCAACTTGTAATCTGCACTCCTCAGGCAGAGTCAGACCTGCATCTCCTCATTTGCACACTGCAAAGCAACTAGGAAAATAGATAATTAAGACCTCCCTGCCTCATCTAAGCCCCTGCAGAGAAAGTCGCAAGCAAGACTCCTACAACACTGAGTGAGCACCACACAAGCAGAGCTCCATTGAGTTTGCAGTCAGTGATTGTTCCCTGACATGGTGACTTGGGGGAAGGGTCTATCATCCAAATTGTAAGTTACACAAATCCTTCCAGCAACAGCCAGAACCCTGATTGTTTGCCATGGCTGAAGGCATAAAAAGAACAAAGCTTACATCCACTGTGCCCTGAGCATAGAGTAATGAAGAAACGTGTCAATAGGATCATATATGCTTGCTCTTGCTGCGGTTACAAGCTCTCCATAATATTGCCATATATTTGCCTCTTTGCCGAGACCACTTGGTAGGTTTCTCAAAGCTCAGACAATGTTTAATGTCAGAAGCCTTGGGCATATGTGGGAATTCCTTTAAAGCCTTTTATGAAAGAATATAAAAAGTGGGGAAAAAAAAACAAGTTTACCTCTGAAAACTGTTTTCTGACTTCATAGGAAAATATTTTCTTGTAGGCTTTTCTAAACACAATATTGAGTAAGAGTCATGCCATGTGTATCTGTGAAGAAGAGTATAACAGAGCAGGCACAAAATAATGTTGTATAGAAATATTTTTGTATAGAAATTGTTAATTTTCATCACTGGCACACAAAAGGTAAAGGTAATAAAGAAGGTTAGAGGAAAAGCTGACATAATTTTTTTTTTTTTTTGAGTATTTGGTATGTCTAATTAAAAAGATTTCAACATCAGAGAGATGTATAAAATTAAGAGCCAGAGAAAATTGTCTCCATTTTCCCAACAAGTCCATACTGCTTGAAACACAGAGGTCAGTTATAACTGGCACTTATTTCTTTTAATATGGTAAAATAAACCCCACGCATTTTTAAAATCTACATTTCATAAAGTCAGAACAAATCAAAATGAGCTCTTGCTGTCTTCCATCAGCTTTTCCCAACCCACTACTTCTTTATGCTCCCTTGTTTCATATATCTGCTTCTTTTTTTCTCCATAAGAAATCGAAATTGATAGATTAAAATAGCCCATCTATCTGATTTCTTTAAAAGTAATTGAAGTTTCAGGGAGTCAAGCTAAGGATATAAACACATCTAGAACTCACAACCAGTCTATTTTTTCAGTATTAAACCCATATATTTAAAGTCCTTCACAAGACTAAGCTGTGAATCCAAAACCTTGTTATGCATGGCCCTACAAGTCAAGGAGCAGAAGGAGACTGAGTGACAGTTTCTGTACAAGAGTTCCAGAAGTCTCACTGTACAACACAGTTATTACTCTTAAAATTCTTTAAAACACATTGCAGTGAAGAGAGAAGCCACTGATCCTTGTTATACATTATTACTCATTCAACTCATACAAAAATAGACTTTCACAAATCCTGGTGTGAAGTTCATTCAGAGGAATATTTTCACTTGTGGTCACACAAGCATCTTTCTCTTTCCACTCCTTCTATTTTAGGCCTTGATTTTATCAAAAAATTCAGGGGAAACAGAAATATGACCATCCCTAGCTACAAATATACCCCAAAATCTAAATGTCAGTAGATCCCTCTCCAGAACCTAGTTAACAAGAAGCACATTTAAACTCACTAAATTCAGTGGAAGGTTACTGTAAGACCAGCCCCTCCAAGAACTATGGCAGAGTTGTAAGCCAGTTGAAAGACAGAGTTGCCAAACCATTCCTTCTCATATGACATCAAATTGGATTATGCTACTAAACCTGCATTTCAAACTATGTTACACCTCATGTAAAAGTTGTAGTAATTTACTGTTTCACAGAAAAAAAGTTAAATGCTCATAAAACACCTCTGCAAGGTAGGTTCAGGGCAATAAGATTTTGAATAAAAGATGACATCTAGGCCTAAATAACATCCAGCAACTAAAAGAAGTGCAGATTGTCCAGACACAGGGAAGTCGAAAATACACAGCTGTAGCACTGCTATAAATAAAACAATCAAAACAGAGCCTTCAAAGGCAGTCATCTCCGCTAACAATTGTCTCACTGGGAAAGATGAGATTAAAAATGCAAACAAAAAATGCAACTCCTGTGACACAGACTCATATAAGCTGAATAATACAGTTGTCCAAGAGCCTATCTAAATCAGAGCCAAATCACAAGCTAGGGAGCTGTCCAGAAAAAGTAGAAGATTGTATTTTGAACTACAAGCATGCTATTTGCCACCAATGTGACCCACCAGCTTTTAATTTGTATTGATTACAGCACTGTTTGTGATGCATGTATGATGGAGAACATTTTATTCTGTAAGTGGGGTGACAGACCCAACATGAAATACTTGATCCTGATTTCTCCAAGATAAAAGTCAAGCCTTTCTGCTAGATCAGTCTTTTACACTGAAAATTCTGCTACCATGAGCTCTTGGAAAAACAAAAAGAACAAGAAACAAAAAAACCCCAGACACACAATGACAACAACTAACATAATCCCCCAAATCTGACCAGTGCTACAGTTTCACAAAATACAGTCACTAAAGAGGCTTTTTGTAGGTTGAGCCTTAACTTAAATCTGACCTCGAATTTTGATTACCTGAAGGTAAACATAATATCATATCACACTAAAACACACTAAAGTTCGATATTAAATCCTCTTATTTTGATTAGACTGTAATTCTGCAGAAAGTCCTCAAACAGAAAAAAGGAAAAAGCAAAAATCTGTGCATGAAAGGTCTTAAAAAGTAAATGTTCCAAGGGCAGATTAAAAGTCTGTTCTAAAAACAAGCAAATAACAACATTTTAACTTAAGTAGCTTCACCGAAGTAACCCTACACTTAGAGAATATTTCAGCTTTTCAGGAAAGATGCCTCATATTGTGAAATTTTGCCCATTGTTCAAAAAAGATAACACCACACAAAGATGGTACCTGAAGGAATAATTTGCGAAGATGTCAGGCACTAGTGATTTGGATCACCAGCTGGAAAGCTGACCCTCATTAGTGTCCCTCTCTTCACTACTCCGAATTCTGATAAACCAATCTGCATGTTTCAGAAATTGTATTGTCATAAATGAAATAGTGATATGGCTTTTTGCATTTTCAAGAACTTGGGAGAAGCCCCATTGGATGGACCAGAAACAGGCAGTTCAAATAAAAGTTAACAGTTAATTAGCTTATGTTGATTGTTAGACAGGTTTACACATGGTTGAGAGTTCAAAGATATTAATGTTCTTGTTTGAAAACTTGTTTTTATTGCTGTTTAAACCCCTTATTAATCTCTTTCCAAGTTCTGTAAAGCCCCTTCTTAAGTCCAGAGGCACCCCTTAACACCAGTTTCTAACCAGCACTTTCTAAATTTAGCCTCCCCTGTCACTGAGCTCCATGGCAACATGGAATACTAATGAGGCTCCTTCCCGCCAAAAGACAGGCAGTGACATCAGCCTGTCCTCATACCCCAGAGACACGAGCCCATTGGTGGGAAGGAGTTACCTCATCTCACGGCCACACCAATCGCCGTGGGCCATGGAGGAGGGACAGGGGCGGTCCGGGGAGGGGCTGGGGATATTTAAATGGCTCCCCACCTCTCCTCGGGGCTCTCTCTTCTGGGTGCTTGCTTCTGGGCGGAGCTCTCTTCTGGGCGGGGCCCCTGGCTCTTGCTCTGGCTCTTGCTCCTCACCCTGGCCGACTAGCGTCCAGAGAGCCCGGTGTCAAGGCACGGCCTCCTGCTTTCCAACCCACTTGACACCGCACAGACTCCTGCAAGGGCCGTTGGGCGGCTGCTCAGGTGTCTAATCCCTGCACCTGGGATTTTTCTTTTAAACTTTTTTTTTTTCTATTCCCTTTGGGATTCCTGGACAACTCCTGTGATCCAAATAAAACAACTTGCTTCACCTCACAGGAGTGGGAATTGTCTTTTTTTATGACAGTATGAAGCCTTTGCGTCCTCAGGGATAATGCTTTATCCACCCGCAGCTGATTTAAGACCCATTTATACACAGATATTTTAATACAGCTACCTCCACCAGAAGAGAAAGCACAACTTTTTGAGATAACTAATGAGATTAAGGAGTGGTAAAGCCAAAAAAATTACTTTTTCTGACCTTCCCTGCGAGTCTAAGTGTCTTAATGGATTCACAAACCATGGCAGGTTGGTTATAAACACTTAATCCCAGATTCCTTTACAATCGCATGGGGAAACATTTTCCCAGACTTACAGAAGAATTTACTAATGGTACAAAGAGTAGGATAAAAGAAAGAAAAGGAGTAAGAAAAAATAAATGATAGGAAAAGAAAATCATGTAATAGATTGGTAACTCAAATAGCTAAGTGATAAGAAGAGATCTGGCTGGTTAAACCATAGGAAGCTATAAAAGCTGTGGGGAAGGGGGACTGATGGAGGGACAAAAGAATTGCACAAAAATGAGGAGGGAGGGTACTTTAAAAAGAAAATAAAGTTGGAAATATAGAGTAGTGAATTTCCATATGGACATACTAGGTGCAAATTGGGCTTCCCTGAGATAGAAGGATAACTAAGGTAGTAATTTGGTATGTCATGCTGAACTAAGGTTTGGAATTACGTACAAAATGACATTATTTTAACAATCTTAAGCCTGAAACTGAGCTACAACTATTGGTCCTGCTCTGTAATGTGCACCTAAGAAATACATAGCTCTTTCTGTCCAGAAATAGCTCTCACCCAGTTAACCTTGTAGTCCCACCCTCCTCATCAAGATATTTGACCACCAGAAACCACTCAGTCCAAAGACTGCCCATCTCGCAGTCTGAATAAGGATTGCTGGTACTTTTTTATAGCAAAAGGTACTGTTCAAGATGAAAGGTTTGGGAAATCCTTTGAAAAGGGAAAAAAATATAAAATTATTATTTAGAAAATTATAATTCTGGCATAGAGTGAGTTAATACTATGGCCTTCAATAATATATATTACTGTAAAGAAAAGGAAATAAAAAAGTTAGTGTGTATATTGAATTGGTGGTTTCACTATTTGATTTCACTAATTACATTGCCTCATTCTTAGTATGTTTTGTGCACAGTTATAATTGTCAAGTGAAATTAATTCACAGATTTTTTTCACCTCTAGGGTTTACTCCACGTCCTTGCTGACGCAATTATTTTCATAGCGTGTTGCTTTACTTGCATGGCTATTGTTATATATGTCCCTTGCAAGCGACAGACAGCAGCATTCTCTATATTATTAAAAAAATATATAATAAAAAGCCTAAACATCCTAGAACTGTTGACAAAATATAGAATTGTTGACAAAATGTCCACATTCAGCTTAATGCTCATAAGGTTTCTTGCAGCAGTAAAATATTTCCGAGGCCTGGCAGGGGTGATTTTTAATACAGACCCAATTGTTAGCAAGAGTTCAATAAAACAGTCAAGCTTTCCATTTCCAAGGCAGGATCATAAAATATGCCAACACTGAATAAGTAGAGATAGAGAGCAGATCAAGGGCTAAATTTCTCAGACAGTACCACACAGTTTGGAGGAGGCGTCAGCTCACCTTGGCTGAAAATATAGTGTAGATTTTAGAGACAAAAATTCTCTAACTTGGCAGATTTGCAGGCCCTGATTAGCAATGTCAACTGAAAACCATCAGCTGGCCATACGAAAGACAAAATTCAGCATTATATTTGTCAAAAGCATATAAAGATATGGCTAAATCCTTGAGAAATTCTGCTGCTAGTAGTAATTCCATAAAACTCTGTAGCTCTGTGTTATGTATCAGGGAGACTGATCTTCCTGAGTATTCCTAAGGACTTAACAAGCATATGGCTATAGAATGTAATGCTGAATTAGGAGCTTCCTGACCTACACAGTTCTCTACTTCCCTGTTGACCCTAAAACAATAGAAAAACTGAAAAAACCTTTCTATCAGTCAACAGATATCCTGAACTTTCCCTTGTCATTACCAATACCAAAGAGCATAGCACTAAATGATTTATCTGCACCTGGTAAGACAACAACCACACCTGACCCTCTGACTGAAAAACAGATTGCTCATTATGGCAGCTGTACGAAGAGAGAATTATTGTTCCAGGGTGAAAGACCTGAATGTTCCACAGCAATGACAGCTTGCCATTTCCCAGCTGTGATTATCAGTGCACACAGGCTACTGTCTGCAAAGAGTAAGTTCAAAATCAAAGACCTCTCCCAGGAACCAAATGGCAACAAGATTTCTCATTTTTTTCACTCTTCTGTCTGAAGCAATTAATTTTATCTGCAGACAAGGATGGAACTCTTAATTCAACGAAGATTATTTAAAACATCTTGCATACATCTTGCATCTTGGTTTGAAAATCACATCCAATGATTTTAGTAGCAAGCGTATCTACCCTTGCTGAATCAAAGGTTATCCAATCAAACACATGCAGCGATATTTTGGTAAAGTTATGGATCCAGAGCATTAGATCCACTCTTTAATAAGAAAAAAAAAAAAAGTAAAGACCAACTCAGGGTTGTGTCTTTTTATGTTTGTCTCTTTTTATTCCTGTAGTCAGTCCAGCTAGGATGGAGTTAACTTTCCTCATAGCAGCCCATGTGATGTTGTGTTTTCACTTGTGACTAGAACAGTGTGGATAATACACCAGTGCTTCGGCTACTGCTGCACAGCTCTTACACAGCATTCAAGGCCATCTCTCCAGCCCCATACATGCCTGCAAAGGCTTCTCCCAACCCAACAGGTTGGGAGAGGACACAGCTGGGATCTCTGACCCCAAGATTAACCCACCATGGTCTTTTCTGGAATCTATTGTATGTTCCCAGTTCCGAAGAGATACATGTTAAAAAAGGTCATGGTTTTATGCAATTTGGAAACAAAACATATGCAGATTGATATGCTGGTTCGGGCTAGAGTGGAGTTAATTTTCTTCAAAGTAGCTGGTAAGGAGCACTGTCCTTCTCTTTTCTAACAGCAGGAACATCTGTGATCTATACAGGCAAAACCCAAGCCATTTTGTGATTCTATGAACTCAGGAACAAATTATTTTGTCAGGAAGAAACTAAGCTATACAGAATTTAAATACAGTTGTAACCTGAAAAATTACTTTAAGGTAACATTATGGAGCTCTGTGTATAACATGCCTTGTTTATTGCATACCCTATTTCTTCAGCTGTTTACTCTGTCAGACCTGAAATGCACTTTGGGATCCTTACCATCCATTCAGTAAGGAATGCTCTGCCCACTATGGCTTCCTCTGGGGATTGTATTCCTTCCTTGACACTTAGTGTGGATGCAGGTTATTCTCTTGGCGTTGAGTTCACTTTACTTAATTAACGGTTAAATCAATAAAGTGTTTGTATGAACTGTAGCTCCAGAAAATTTCCCCATAATTATTATAAGATTTTTATATTTAGGAGTGGATTTTGTTTTAAATTAAGTAGATACTTTAACATCCTTCCCTGTTTCAATAACACAATGCTAACACATTGCTTTCAAGAAACACACATCTCTGCTTGCAACATAACTTGACCCTAAAAACTATTATATGGTGGTGTTTGAGAATTAGAGCAGTAGAATTTGTTATTTAAGTACCTCTGATTAATTCTGCCTCCTGTGTTGGACAGTTACTCTTTTACCTCACAAATGTGAAAACTCACTTAAGAACACTCAGCTCATCATAACTTTAAGCATAAATCATTAGAAGGAGTTGACCTAGATGCTCTTCCATAATATGGCTGTTTTTCCACAGTGGTGTCTGCACATTTAAACCCTGGCTGTAGTGTTGCTGAATATAAGGGATATAATTAATTAAGGCAGACATATGGAAGGAAATAAGACAAATGAAGAGATAAAAGGTTAATGTTCTTCATGGAAGAAACACTTTCTGCTTCACACTGAAAACTCAAAGAAAGAAGAATCAACAACATTATATTTCTGAAAACATCGTGAGGTAAAGAGCATGGAAAATTAATCTGATATTAACAATTTTCTACTCAAAAACATTAAAACCTTTTACTTTCATATGTTCATTGCCCTCCTCAGGCTTATCCTGACTGCCTTTAATAACTGATTAAAAAAAACTGTAGTAGCACTTACACAAACATACGACTTATTATTTGCACTTATTCCTCTTCAGACTTACATGACTTTCTTTAGCTTTTATAAACAGGCAAAAGCTTGCAAAGCATCAGCACCTTAAAAACAAACAAATTGATAATTGCACAAAGCAATTCAAAATAGCATTTTATAATAGAAGAAGAAAGGGAATCTCTTGTCCTATCAAAGGCTCATATTGGAGAATTACCTCTTTCACTTGCTTGGTTAAAACATCCAATCCACATGTTTTCCTTTATTCAATAAGCTATTGGATGGTATCAGAAAAAATCTTCAATTACAGTCTTTTGGACTCGAGATGTTATAACACTGATAAAGGCAAATAGACCATAAATACCATAAAGCTATTCTTAAAATGGGAAAAAGAAAATTCTAGATATAAAAGGCATTCAATAAGCAGTAATTAAATGTGGAAGTGGGGTTTTGAGAAAATGATGTCTGTAAAGCATTTGACTGTTCAGTGCTATTTTTTCAAGCCCTAATATAACAAACCTGGAAGAATGAAACATGATTTCAACTGAATACCCTCCTTCCTCCTCACTGCAACGGTTGTGTTGGTATCTTTTCCTCTTGCCATCTCTATCACTGCCCATGCAGATTTAATCAGATGCAGTACTGTATATTTCCATGCAGAACATCTGATTTTAAGGACTAGGATTTTTAAGCCAAGCATCACAATGGAATTTAAAACAATGTTTCTAGCTTACATTCACTGTTTATGCTATTCAATCTGTAATGAAACATCAACATGAATTCACTCAGTTGTAGAACAATAAAAAAGCCTTTTAGACAAGTCAAAGACCTTTCTAGAGAGGTGAACTACAAATGAACTTAAAATTAACTGATTTTTTTTAGCAGCAGAGCATACAATGAGATACTCAAGGTTCAAGTGTAAACTCATCATGGTGTAGAAAAGCTCATTAATTACTATTTTTATTTCACATTTTCACAATGTACACAGCTGCTCTGTTAATGTGGATTGATTTTGGTAACAACCGACATCTGTGGTCACACACCATGCTAATAGCTTTCTAAATCTTGCTTAGTAACACCAAGGAACTGCAGGTTCTCGATATGGAGCAGAACATCTTCCAGACCTCTGTGTATGCACAGAAGCAGTTCTCCTAGTGCTAGAGACAAGGGGGTTATATAGATACCTAAAGGCAAGGTATTGAAATTCCTGGTTTTGGGACAACGTGGGCTTTTCAGAGCAAAGGCAGGAACTTGCAATTAATACCTGCTTTCCTCTAATATGTCAGTTGAGAAGACCAAGCCAAGTGAATGAATGAATAAGATTGCTCCCTTTGAGCAAACCAGTAGGAAATTGGGATGTCTGAACTCGTGATCACTTTCTAAAGTTTAGGTACTGAATTCAGGTCTGGATGAATCCTTTTCTTCAATTAGACATCTACAATGAAAATCAACCCAAAACAGCAGTATCTTTCTAAGCCAGAGGTACTGGAAGAAAAATAGAGGACACTGTCATGGCCCCCCATTTATATAACAGCTTTTCCCAGATGTTTTGGATCAAAAGACTACAGTCAATCTTCAAAATTTATCTAAGAGAAAGGCAAGTTAAGTGGTGAATAAGTAAAATGAGATGCTGTTAACACTCACTCAGCTACCACTTCAAGGGTTCTTTTTCTTCAGTATTCTGTGATTTTTTTTTTCCATTGAAGTTACAGAAACAATCTTGAGACATAAACATCTAGACATGCCTTAACAGTGCCAAAGACCTGTTCTACTTCTGAAAAATTGGGTCCCATTTCTTGCAGGAGAGGGAAAAGCCCCCAGGATTTCTGGGCCTTAGTTTTTATGTGGGCTGTGAAGAAGCAGAACCGAGCTCTCAGTATTGAGAAATTGCCTAGTGATTTTTAAAATAGTGATGAGTTGAGAATCAGCTTTAAAACATGCCACAGAATTAACTGGCAAGAAACCAAACCTTGGGCATATCTTATCTCACCAAGTGTGCCATCTGTGCAGCAGACTGATGAACACAGAGTGTAGCCCAGGCCCACATGTCAGAAGCATGGAGAGAACCCTGACTGTGACTGAGCGGCACAGGGCTGTCCTTTCCATCTCAGCTGCAGCCACCACAGGCTTTCCCTCTAAGGCTACACCTACTCATGCAGGGTCATGAATGGAAGGGAAAAAGTCAGAATCATGCAGGCTGAGGCAGGAGGAACAGGGATTTTCTTCCCTGGGACACACTGCCCATGTTCCAAGTTGGAGGCCAATTTAATTTGTTTCAATGTAGCTGAGCCATCTAGACACCAAGACAATCCTCAGTCTTTTGTCTCGTCCTTTGTAAAGACTTTTGATATCCCTTGAATGCAATGAGAAGCATGGACTTTAATCACAACCCTTTTAAATTTATTTCTACTGAATTCCAAAGCAAAATATGAAGTGAATTTGTTACAAAAAAATCTCCCTTTGAAAAAGGTTCAAGACAATGTTGATTACTATTCAGTTGCATGAGTCTGCTACTGACCAGTAAATGGAAAAGCCTTCACTGGATAGGTGAAGCTACTAAGCTTTCACAGGTAGGGCTGTAACACTTTAAGGGAAATGTAATTATGGATAATACTATATGTGGACTGTCAAGATACTATATAGATTTTGTCAGCTTTTTGGGCTTTTTCTGTGTTTGAGTTTTGTTGGAGTTTAATATATTTATATTCAAAAATCTTATTTTGTGTAGAAGAGCTTTGTGAGGTGGCTACTAATTAAATAATGGAAATTATCAACTATCTTCTTCATCCGATTTCAAATGTTTAACTTGATTTGAAAAAAAGGCAAAAAGCAAGCAAAAGTGTGAGAATGTATTGAGAATAACCTGCTAGGATCAGTCTTTTCAGAGGTTGCTTGGCCAAAAGAGAAGTGATTTCATGGGATACATACAAACCTTTTTAAAAATGAAGACCAAAACAACCAGTTTAGAGACAACCTCAGAAGGTTCAGGTAAGCATCAAAAAAGCAAACAGAAATGTTCTTCATTAAAAATTGGGAATATGCAGTAATTACACTGGATTCAGGAGTTATTTTTCTGACACAAATGTATCATCAATGTGAGCACATGTTGATGGTCCTTGAAATAGCCCCCCATGCTTCTGTTTCTTTCTACACTAAGCTTGTGATCAAGGCTTCCCACAGTACTAAAGTTATTCTGAATGTTAGTTTGGGGAGGGAGGGCATTAAATCCCGTGGAGATGGTATAGTATGCGCCCTGACAGCTTATACTCTGAAACTCTGACTGGTGGAGGAACAGGGAAACAGACATTAAGCCTAGAAGCAGCAAGAACTCCCTGAGATGGGGCCTCCTGGGGAAAAAGGGAAGACTATGCACTGTGCAAGAGCTGGTTGGCTGAAGCAAGATTACAGGGCCTGAACAGCAGTAGCAATGCAGAGAACAGTGTGGACAAGTGACCTCCATGAAGCTGAATTATTCTGCACATTAAAATGAGTTGGATCCTCAGAGAAAACTTCCTTTCTGCCCCCATTAAATGCCAAGTGGAGCCAAGAGGGCAGGTCCAAGGCCAAGTACTCACCACAACACCAAGCAGTGGAGGACCTTCATGTATCTGCTGCTGCTAGAATGAAAGACGACGTGAGGTCTCCTTGACCCCTCAGACAAGTTCAGGCAGGAGTTAGGCTGTGAAGCCAAGAGTCAGTGGCAAGGTTTAGCCCCACACCAACACTACAGCAATACAAAAACATGAGAAAAGGCAGGCACAACGAGTGTCCAACAAATAGAAAGTGGGGCTGGGGAGGCTTGAACAGGTCTGGTTTTGCTCATAAAGGTATCATTAGAGTCTCTTCCTGAAAGAAATCTTGAAACAGGACATATTCAAGTGGCTCCAGTTGTGTTGCTTTGGAACGTGTCCTGTGCTAACCAGAGCTTAGCCAGGCCAGACACCTGAAGTTTATATCTCATCACACTGTGTCATTTCTGCTTCTAGCTGTGTCCAGAATGAGGATATGCAGAGAACCATGATAGAGGGAAGCAAAGCAACAAGCACAATTATCCTTCAGTTGTTCCACAGTCGTAAGGTGAGTCACTTGATAGGATCGGAGGGTCCTGTCAGAGCGGCTCCATCTGCACAACTTTCATTCTAGGCACTTATTCCTCAGTATAAAGGTGTAAATTCCTGAGCAGCTTCTAAAAAATTGTAAAAAAAAAATCACTTTCTAGAGGATTAACCTAATAGCAAAAAAATGTAGACTAACAGGAAGCATACAGAAACAGGTGTATTGTGTTAATCACAAGCAGCTTGGTAGCAATGAAGTACCAGAAAGAAGCAATAAGGGAACAAACAAAGAATCCATAACATGAAGTTGTACTATGCCTGCTTTGATAAGAACTCCCTCACAGCACATAATGGACTCTTAGGAAGCAGTGAACGTTGCTGTATATTTTGGAAATAGAAGGACTGACACATTTTCATGGAGCCCAAGCATCCAGTTATTGTGTGAGTCCACTGCAACACTGAACATAATGCTGGGCCAACCTGCAACGTTATTAATGCCATAAACATCTCCCAGACAAATTAACACAAAGCCATAAAATCGCTTCAGTGGAGCCAGTCTGAATGATCATATTAAAACCTTAAACTCATACAAATCTGCAACTTGTGAATCAACACCATACTTTGCCTTTTAGAACCACTTAGTAGCATCTCCACACAATTGATTGTCATTACATATTGGGGTAAAATTCACTGTGAGGTCCCAGGAATCTATTTGTGCATTGTTTTGCAGCTTCATGATGCTCTGTGTGTCAAGAACTAATAAACAGCGTGAAAGCGGGAGAAGGGAAGCTACACCGACAGAGATCTGTGAACCAGTAAAGAAATGGTGGCTTACATGTCATTTACCAAAGGCATTGGCTCAACCTGGTAGTCCTGCTCTACCAGTAGTTAAGTTAAATTTCACAGGGATAAGTGTCACCCCAAAATCTTTCAACAATCTCAACCCCACAGAAACATCAGTGAATTTTTTAATTATGATGAACTGTTTCAGTATATATTTAGGTTATAACTTGGAAATGAGTGTTATGTCAGATAACAGTTCTGAAAAATGCAGTAGAAAATCTGGCCCATCTGTTAAAAAAAAAAAATCATACCTGATATTTGCATTTGTCTCCAAATACCAAGCAGCACTCTTCATTCCTGAAGTTTTATCTCCTAAGAACAAGTAATTTGCTCCCATTTCTGTTCCCTTCCTTTCTATTCAGCAAACTGCACTTTGAAGGAAAGCCTAAATGCATTTGCAATCCTCCATGTGTAAAGTCTTGGATAATAGTCTTCTGACAACAGCTTCACAATATGGCATGCCAGTCCACTTGTAATCCCATTGTTCAGATTTGTCTGCACCAGCTGGAACTTGCCATGTTAACATTTTTACCCAAGATCTTTTTCCACTCTGCTATGATAAGCCATCAGTAGAAGCTCTGCCTGTGGTAGCTCTGACACCAGAAGTATACAAGAAACACTATTGCCACGCTGCAAAAGGGATCACAAAGAGAAAACAAACAAAAAAACAAAGATGAAAACATTAGTAGTCTGAGGTAACATGGAAAAGGAGTAATGAATAATGAAAAACACCATCCCCTCGGTTCTCTGTCTTGAAGAGAATTCTCATGCAGAATAATTAGTCATTCCATTGCATGGGGCGGGAGAATGAGACTACGTGTGAGAAGAAGCAGAAGAAAACAGACAAGAAGCGTAGTGGGTATGAGAAATAAAGCAGATAAAATACCAGTACGTTTCAAACATTGTAATTCTAAGGCAAGAAAGTGGAATTACTCCAAGATATACCAGTTTATCCCCCTATATTTATTTAGCTCAGGAAACAATGTTTATGTCTATTTTATCTGGGCATAAATGCTAGAGACAGGAGTTCCTAGAAGAGAGAAGAAAATGCTCTTTCATTTTGGACTTGCATTGGGTCAAAAATGCATCTGTGCACATAACAGTACACAATTTTTTATCTACCTGGGTATGGCATTTCTGATGCCAACAATAAAAGCCGATCTGAGCTGTTAAACACCTGGAGATCTCTACAGTCTTCACCCACTTACAACAGTGAGTGTATCGGTGCCATGTCTCCTTTGATGAATGATGGCATGCTGGCCACCGCAGTGTGGAAGGCAGGGTGGAAGGAACAGATCAATGCATTTGCATGGAGCTGGTTTTCTGCCAGCTGTACCTATTGTTCTGAACAGGTTTTATAAGCTGATCTATTAAACCCAGACTAATTTCAAAAAAGTAAGATTGTTTCAAGACACACTAATTTATAAATTTCTAGGAGACACTGACTACTGATCACAAATAAATTTAGTTTTCATGAAAAAAATCTTTATATCTAAACTTCTGATTATCATGTTGCGGAAAAAAATAAGCACAAAGCTAGTAAATGATTTAGCCATTATAAAAAGGAGAAGATAAAAAAATAGTGTTGGTCATTCAGATGGTATTTTAAAATCAATGCTCTGATTGCCAAGCTATTAAATTTGACCTCTTTCTGTTTAGCAACTTGAAAGCAGTCACTTTTCATCAGGTGTCATTGTTGTCCAGACTTCGGTGGGTTTTTTTAAGGTTTGAAATGTCCAACCTGTGAAGTTGTTATGCAAGAAATGAAAGTGCCTTTTAGCTCTGTATATTCACTTTTTGTTCTGAGGGATAGTCAGTATTTGCCGTTGTCAATTCAACCCTTACAAAGAATGAATGATGGCACCAGAAGTTTGCACATCGTACTCAGAAATGAAATCTATGTTGACTGTCAATAACAACTACTCTACGCCCAAAATGTTCTGAGGGAAACTTAACGGAGCAAGGGAAAAAACACAGCAAAGGAGCACTTCTACCTAGTCTCCTCCCTACATGAGGGGTCCAGAAGGGTTCAGTAAGAAACAATGAATCAAGTAGAAAGTAATAAAAAAATTAACTACGTGCCATGTAGCAGAGCAATTGTCTATGAATTCAGTAACTAGTGAGTTTACAACATAAATGTCATTTATCCTGGCAGAATTGTGTACATTTGATGGCATTTTTCTAATGTGTCTGATTGTCATAAAATAATACCACTGAGCTGAATCATATGATAAATATATGATATTTTTAAAATTACATATAAAACTTCAGATGGAAAAAACCTTTTCTTTTCTTTGTGCTTGAAATAATTCAGACTTGATTTTCTGGACAAGAATGTCCACTGCCTGTCTACTTCTTTAATGAATACAAAGCATCCTGAAGATTTCCTTTAAATAGTTTAAATTATTGTAATTGCAAAACCAAAACCAAATTAAACCAAACATTTTAAAAACCCAAACAAACCAAAATATATTCTTATTTTGCTCACCAGATTCAAAGTAGATATGTCTTGATATAAACCATATGATGGAGATTTCAGCTCAGCTCACACCACCCTGCACATTTAACTCAGATAGTCACTTCATTTTTCAGGATTGGGCAATTATGAGGGAAGAAATCAAGACAGATTGTGGTAAAACTGAAGATGATTATCCTGATGAAAGATCTGAGGAAATCCCATCCATAAGCAACTCTTACCCTTGACTTTTTCTCAGTAGAGACACTGTTCAGAAAATAAAAGACATATTATACACAGATCCTTCTTGAACCAAAATATTGAAAACTCTACTGCTGGTTTTGCTAGTAAGGTCACTATCAACACCTTGAATTCATAGAGATTATTTCCCTGTTGGTGGTCTTTCCTTTTACCTTAAATAAAAGACCACGAAAGTAACAGTGAAAGCATTATTCTCCCTGTAAAGATGTTTGGATACATTGAGTGTAATAAACTAAAGTTTATTTCCTAGCTCTAGAAATCAGAGCAACAAAGGCTGCAAGAGTCAATAAAACCCAAGACCCAGCTCTAAGTTCACTTGCTCCACTCTAACAAAGGTATAACTCTCTCACAATTTACTTCACTGTTAAAGTAAAAAATACTGACTGTAGAAAAAAAGTTATAGAGGCTATAAGCAAAAGTAGCCATTGTAAGGGAAATTAAATTGTTGAGAAATTACTTTTGATGTCATTTGAATTGAGTAAGAAAGTCAGAGCTCTGCTGAAGTCAACTAGCCAGTCAGATAATCCATAGCACAGAAAACTCTAAGCAATGTGTTTAGCTAAGGATGGGGTAATAAGTTTGTGTGATGCTTGTGGCTAAACAAAATACAGATAAGCTTTAATGTTTCTTTGGCAGTCAGAAGGTGGCAATGACTCCATTTCAAAAGATGCAGACAGCTTCATACACTCTTTCCCACTGATACACTTTCAAAAGACCTCGTGGAATAACTCCACTGCTCATGCCATTGCAAAAGGACAATGACAAGTTGTACAGACCTTCCCTAAGAAGTTATCCAGCTAAAGTTTCACTGGCTTTAGATCAATGTTTTAGGAAACAGGAATTTCTATTGATATGTGAAGACTACTGCAATGCTTATTACCTGCTAGGCTTGTGGAGTGGAGGAAAATACACTGGGTTTCAAAGTTTTTGTATTCCAAAGCAAAGCCAGCATAATTTCAGCTCAGGTAGAATCTCTGGTTTTAAAAGGCTTATTGCTTCACTGTTTCTGAGTCATGTCATTATGAAATGTCTTTCCACATATGGAATTTTCAAAGCATTCATCAAATACACAATAACTGTCAGATTTAGAATCTGAGTGAATTAGTTATTCATCAGTGCAGAAGGCTTTTCCAATCAAAACCCTTAGTCCATCTCTTCCGATAATGAGTATAATGGGCTACTTTTCCTTCCAGCACATTCCACTCACTTCCTCCTAACCCTTGGCAGAGCTGCTTGTAACACTTAGCATGGAGAGCTCTGAAGATTATGACATCTGGGAAAACCTGAAAAGCAGAGAGAGGTGGAAATATTTAACAACAGCAGCTGCATCCCATTCAGCTG
Organism: Aleadryas rufinucha; assembly: GCA_013397815.1. Lineage (NCBI taxonomy): Eukaryota > Metazoa > Chordata > Aves > Passeriformes > Aleadryas > Aleadryas rufinucha. Next base: position 1,049,684 of record VZTH01004419.1, read on the forward strand.
GCTTGTCAAAGCACATCCTGATTGGAATAAATTACATCTCAGCCTCCGAACACTGGAGAGGGAACAAGGTGTTTACAACATAACACCTAGTTGGATCAATTCCGAACTGTGACATATGTCACACAAAGTTGTCATGGTGGAGTTAACTACAGGTTTCTCTCCAAAGTTGAAATCAGTGCATTAGCATTAAAATATTGATCTGCATTTTGAATGACAGCATCATCACATTAGCACATAATCAACATAACCTTGTAGAGAAATGAAAGATTCATTGTTGATGGCAAAATGGGATACATCTTGAAGAAACATGTTAATATTTTAAAATGGATTAAAGCCTACAGAAAATTATCAAACTTTCCAGATAAGATACCAATTACATTTTCCTCAGCTTTTATAATATGGTCACTCTTGAGGAGAATGACATTTGGAAAACAAACAAATAAAAAGTTAAAACATAAGTCCTGCCATGGGTAGTAAGAGCAGTTCAAAGCCAGATTTTGGAAATCCAGCTGCAAGCTTTCATTGCAAGTTTCTCTTCCTCTGTCCCCGGAGTGAGAACTGAATTTTGTTAATTGTCAAACAAAGATTGAAAATAGGCTAGAAGTTAAAGCCAAAGGCTGCCATGTTGCATGAATTAACCATTTATACCTCAGTGCAGACTTCTTGCATCTTAGCCATGTGTTAGCCTCTCTTGATCAGAAAAAAGTAGAGCCCTCCTGAATACACAGAACACAGCTACACCACATGAGCAGGACAAATGGGATCTGAGACAAACAGGTCTCAGACATCTCCAACTCTTGTTTTTACAACTATATCAGATTATTGGTCATAACAAACTTAGCAATGGACAAGGATAAAAATCTCTGCACAAGTTGTCTCTGCTTGCACACAGAACTCAACCATCATAAGCAAAAAAAAGGTAAATAAATAAGTCTTATGTTACAGCATTACAAGCTTTATATACATGCTTTTTTCGTTTGCTGCAATAAGGATTTGACACTACATACTTCAGATATTTTATAGTCACACTGAATAGCTACATCTGCTCCAAGAGAAAAATACAATTTCTACCAACAGAGAATTTAAAAGTTGGAAAAGAGAGAAGAATTTCATGGACTCTTCATTTCACTAGATTTATAGCACAACAGTGCTAAGATTTTAACATTAGCTAAAGATGATGTAACAAAACAGGTCCTGACCCCAAGTTATGGGAACTTCAACAAACATGAGCCAATGCTGAAAAATCACATTCCTTCTTCCCTATGCCCTCATGAGACATTTATCTAGTAATTTTAGGGCCCAAAATCAAATTTGCCAAAGCATACAAAAGGTGACATTAATCAAGTGCAAGTTATTTGCACAAAAAAAAAAAAAAGTTTTGTAAAGTTATTTATCACTTAGAGTTCTGATTGTAGAATTGTAGTACTAATGGATATTTGTGTCAGGGTGCACACAGTCTAACTTCCTCAGTTTTGAAGGGCAGCTCACAGCTGAGGATTGCTGCCTTTCAGCAACACACAGACCAGCTGTCTGCTTTCCTCAATACCCTTCCAGAAAGTAGTTAAGATTATGCAATGCTGAGTGGTTTTGTGCTTAGTGTCAGGGAGGCAGCCTCTGCTAAGCAGGGATAGTTTTGTCACCAGTCTTTTGAAACTCTAGCTCAATTATTGCAAAAAAATTTTCTTCTGTTTACCACATCAATGGCAGGTTATGGCAGTTTCAGTCCTTTCTCCCCCTCTACCAATTTCCATTAGGCCAGCTTAATGCTCAACCTCCCATCCTCCTTCTGGATCCCAGGCATTATGAAGAGTGCAAATAGACCCCCCATCTAACTCTTTGGCTTCACCTTCATCATTGGGTTGCTTGCTTCATTCCCAGATAGGCAGCTGAATAAATGTGTTGAGCTGTCTGCATTTAAGCAGAAAATGACACTGATTGTCACTAAATACAGTGAGTGCTGTATGTATGTTTCATTGGAACCACAGGCTCAAATTAGCCTGTCAGAATTTGACTGTACCCTGATGCTAACCTGTCAAGTGATTCAATTAGCTCAAGAGAATAAAGGAAAGGCTTGTCAAAGCCATCAAGGCTTTCCACTCGCTCAAGTCCCATCCCTCTGCTCACTGCCTTTATTAAATCTAAATACATTTCATATTTGCAGATGGGTAGATGCTGTCTCTTCATTCCCTCTTCCACAACTCCCACTTCACCACCACTTTCTTACTGAAAAACTCATCAAATCTATGGAGAGGAAAAGGAAGTAATTTCTTACAGGTACCTAAAACCTGGTTTTCTTATGATGAAAGGAAATATTTACCTGTAGAGAAAGCCTTATCAATAGCTCAACTTTGCTTTTCTTGCAGAGCACTAAAATCTTTAAAATAATATTGGATTTAGAAATTAAATGAAAGAGTAGAGACTTCAATCAGAACTTCTTCTGTCTCCTTACAATTCTTTCTTTCCCCACAAGTGCATAAAGAAGCACAGCATTTCTTGTCACAGATGTCTTAGAAACCAGCAGAAAAAATGAAATCAAGCTCAGAATTGCAATCTGTTGCCTCAAGGGCACAGCCATGCCTAATGCAAACTGCAAAGTCACTAATCCCAAACATGTCCAAAACTGACTCAGAGGCTGGCAACTCTGAGCTGCAGTTGGATCTGCAAAGCAGACAGCCTGTTCAGACACTCTTTAGCAACAGCACTTTGTGTCTTTTCCCAAGGACCCCCTCTCATCTCCTTCCCAGCTCTTGGCCCTGACTCCAAACCACCTCTTTGTAATGTCAAAAAGCCTGTAATGACACCAGCTCATTAGCAATGAGGGAAAACTGAAAAAAAATTAATGACTTATCCTCTTAATCAGTATTGTAGTGGTTTTCCTCCTCTGATTGAAAATATTCTGATTTTTGTAGCTGTTTAGAAAAAAAACAATTTTAAAAAAAGTGCTTTGTGATCTCTTCCACAGACTAGACTAAGGTATGCTGCTGGTGTTTCTCAAGATGAGGAAATACACTCACTGCCAATCATGGAGGTAAGGGCACCTTGTGTAGTGCTTTGGATGCTGCCCCAAGCTGCCTGGGGTCTCCAAGTGGGTAGAGAAGGGGTATCTGCGTCCTGCTCTTTGTTAGTGGTCTCACAACTCAGCAATACCAGTTCCTATACTGGTCTTGTAGGTTGGCAAGAGATGCTTGCCAGGTACTATAGATCTACATATAGACCAGCTTTGGGAATCCAGGAAGAAAGCTGAGAGAGAGCCAAGACACCTCCTAAGGTATGCTCTGGTTCTGTGACCAAAAGGAGGTGGTATATTTTGGCACTGCACTGCTTGCTTCACATTTCAAAGGGCCACCTGATCACACACACAAGCATGCATAGATTATTGAATCAAAGGTTTCACCTGAAGGAATAGAACAAATGAATTGGTGAATTCTAGAACTCTTCATGCTTTTCCAAGATCTCTAAAGGGGAGGAGAAGATAAGAAGAAACAAAACACCAAAGAAACCAAAAAAAGAAGTGAAGAGAAAGGCCATGGGAAAGTTTCAGAAAGGAATGGTCTGAAGTTGTGTCAGTGGAGGTTTAGGTTGGATATTGGAAAGAATTTCTTCATCCAGAGGGTGGTTGGGCACTGGAACAGGCTCCCCAGGGAAGGGGTCACAGCCTGACAGAGTTCAAGAAGCATTTAGGCAATACTCTTGGGCACATGGTGTGACTCTTGGAGACGGTCTTGTGAAGGGTCGGGATGCTTGTGGATCTCTCCCAACGCAGCTTGTTCTATGATTCTGTGATACCTATGTTCCTTGATGCTTTCACTGCTTGACATCAGTGTCTATCAGTGAAAGATTGCCCCAGTGTGTGCATGTCACTGAGGGGAGAAGGACAGTTTATTTAACTGATAAAGCAGCAGTCACCCCTGGAAGGTCTTATATTCAAATTCAGACATCAGTGTGTACCACTTGAAATACCTTTCAGCCCAAAGGTACAACATCAGGTTTTATTTTGGTAAGGACAAGACTCATGGAAGAGACTATGAGAACATGTCATCTAGATCAATCTATATTTCCTCTTTGCATTGCTTATCTTACAACCAACATTTCTTCATTTCAACAGATAATTGCTCAGCTTAAAGGCTTCTCCTTTGGCTTTGCTCTTGAATAGTCTAATAGGCTGTCAAGTGCATCACGTCTTTTAGGAACTAAAATTCAAGAGGGCATTAGAACACTTGCTCCAGTGCACAGTTGTAAATGCCAGTCAAGCTAAAACAATCTTCGATGCTTCTGCAGTTATGCATGAAAATGCAGATCTGAGGCATGCAACCTTTTCTAAATGACGTAAAACTTCCAAACCTTCTTCTGTATGATTTGTTGGTGATACACAGCAGCTTATGTTTCTAAAGAAAGCATTCCTAGAGACCATTTGTCATGAACCTTACTTCTGAGATACCTTGGGATCCTCAAGTCTGTAGCCTCAAGAAGCCAGATTTATTCTGTTGTGTGGTTTGTTGAAGTTCCAACCAAGGGTTGTTAAACAAAAAAATTTAGTTGCACTGAGCAAGAGAAAAAAGAGCATAATCAGTGCACTAATGCTTAAATATTAATTAGACAGGACTGGAACATGGAAACATTTAAAATAAATGTTCTTGTGGTATTATTAAATGTTAAATTTTATGCATACTAAATCATTTTGTAGCCTGTTAAAACAGCTTCCTTCTGTGGCCAAGGAGATGCATAATTAATATATTTTTTCTAGCCATCCGTGTTTAATTATTAAAAAGTTTGACTAACATTTAGATGGCAAAAGCATAAAAATCTTTTGAAAAGGCCTAACCTTTTTGAGAAGAATAAGACTGAAATAAGTAATTTTATTAGGATTTTTTTATAATAACTTATTTCAAAACAGTAGATATCGCTCTGTTTAGGTCCTTCTGAAATCTAGGGTAAGGAGAAGGTTTTAATTTCTATTCTCTAGTTTCTTTTGGAATATATATAGCTCAAGTATTTCCTTGCACTGACAAACTAGGTGTGAGGATGAGCTAATTAAATATGAAAAACTAACTTACAAAATAACCAGAATTTTTATTGTTAGGTCGTCTTTGTATATACCAGCCAAAAGTGAGACTTTTAATAACAGTAAAACTTTTAACTACAGATTTCAGCTTACAAACCTGCATCCTGTATATTTGATAAATGTATCCCATATAAAATAAATCAAACATAAGTTTATTAAGAAAACAGAAAAAGTTCACACAAACTTGCATTGCCAGAAAGAGAACCCAGAATAGTGCTGCCTGTTTTGACAGGAGGTACGGATGAAAATCTGTGTAGGGCTGGTACTGAACACACACTACCACTTACATCACGCAGCAGACAAATGCCTTCTATGATTATTGCAGCTTGGCATGCACCTATTCCAAACACCTATGTACTCATATAATGACTTCTATAATATCACTGGTGCATCATTGCCTTTTCTGGTTCCTATATACTGAAAACATCAAGCAAAAATTAATTGCTAGATGCATAACAACAAGGAAGTGCACGGATGTTCCCCAGTAACTGTGGCACAAATTTCTAATCTTGCCTTTGCAAGGCAAGCCTGCTGGTTGCACATAAAAGCCCATAAAATAGGCAGAAATGCAGAGCAACAGCCTCCAAGCTTTAGGGCTTGGATGCAAGCAAACAGGCACAAAGGCAAGGGTCTCAAAACAAGAAGAACTGAACACTCAGAACCACAGCTGATGCCAGCCTACTGGCGGCCCAACACACGGCAGCCCAGCTCCTGTCAAGTTTCTGGTAGGTATTATGAAAGTTTTAAGGAAAACTACAATCAGGTGTTTGGAAGACAGCAATGAGGTCACTTCAGGGTGGTGGAGGAGAGTATTGGAATTGCTCACAAGCACCAGTGCTAACAGGAGACAGCCCAAAAGTAGTCACCCAAGGACTTAAAAAAAATTGGTATGTGAGTGTCTGGCACTTCTGGTTTCCAGATGGTTACTGGAGATGTGAGTTGAGCTTTGAGTACATGAAGAAAGGTCAGTTAGGTCCTAAGAGAAAAGCTATGGCTTATATTTGATGTGACAGAGAGAAGAGCAAAGTGGTGACAAATAATGTGCAATACAAACGATGATTGCAGCAGGAGTACATAGGTGTATGCAAAATGAAAGGGGAAAACACTGGGTTCTTGGAAATAGGTTGATATGGAAAAGGGAGAGAAATTAAGAGGAAAATGTAAGGGGTTTTTTTTCTGTGTAAAGAAGACTCAAGTTAAGTGACTTTAAACAGGAGTACAGATTTTAGTAAAAAAAGAGACAGAAAAACAAAATGCAACTTTGCAGCAGCTTTCTTATCACAAGCTAAAAGCTGATTCCTCTTTTTCCTTGTTTTTCAAAGTATCACAACACCACCATTTCACAGGAGTCCAGTAAGAACCAGCCCAAACTTGAATAAATGCAGCCAGAGCACTGCTGCTTTCCAACAGGCTTTTCTGGAGCTTTCCTCCCACACCCTCTGAAGGAATAAAACAAGTTGATAGCTGAATAATGTAATCAACAGCAATTCATTGCCTTGAAGTTTAGTAAATAGGCAGAAAATATGGACTGTGGGGTAACATACTTTAGAAAAAAACCATTATTCTACAGCAGCAGACTGGGATTTCCTCTGTTAATGAAAATTTTACATAGATAGTACTCAATGGATATACAGTTCAATGCTGTTCTTCAGGGAATATTTCATAACAGGTATGGAGTTCAAAAACATTAATGGATGCTGGTTGAAGCATATAGACCTTGTTAAACAATTTTTTGAGTAAATGTGAAATTGCTAGCCAGGAAAATTTAACTCCCATCCAGAAGTAAATTTAGCGCCTCATTAACTAAATGCATGCAACTTTTTCCACTAAAAGCAGTGTCTGTTCTTAGTGAATGAAAGTTCCCACCACCTCTGCTTTCCTGAAAAACACCATTGATGACAACTCATAATAGGAATTATTTCTTCTTTTTCTGTGCCAAAACTCTTTTCTTGCCACCCTGCTATATCCTACCTGGCAATGTGGGGTTGGCAGATGATAGCTTTGATGCCTTCTTGCCTAAGGTTTGTCACTGACAGAACCTGGGCCCACCATGTCCACCCAAAATGTCTATAAAAGTGTCAGGAAGGCTTGAAGATTACTTCCTGGATTGTGTGACTCAAGGACAAAATTCACCTGCCATCACAGAAGGTTAAACAGACAGGAAGAGAATTGAAAATACAAATACAGTTAAACAAAACAAAACAAAAAAAGTGTTCAAGTTTCTACCCAGTATCCATATTCTTTAGATGCAGAAGCAAGTAGTCACCAAGTAAAACATGAAAACAGAGGAGGACACTACTATCTTGTGAAAGAGGAAAAAATTAGATAAATAATCAAACTGGGGGGAAAAAAAATAAAATACTGATTCAAAGGCATTTACAGTAGAATTTCCCTGATCAGAATCTGATATGCTTATTCACCAGAGATATTTTTTAATTCTTCAGTTAAGCCCACAAAAGAAAGAAAACAGAAGAAATCTGAAGCAAACCTGTGGGGGTTTGGTTGAGGCTTTTGCATTTATTCTTCATGAGTACTCACCAATGAATACAACTCAGACTCTACTTACAAAAGAATAAACTCAGCATTTAAAAATTAAACTGTTACCTTAAGAAATGCAGAGTTCAGCTCTGATGGGCTGAAGTACTCCTTTTTTTTTCTGAAAGATATCACAAGCTAGCTACTGTCAAGTCAGAAGCATAAAAGAGAAGACAAATGAAATCACAGATGTGAGTGTTCCCGTGCAAGAGCAAGATTTCAGACTTGTTGAGCATGAAATAAAGGTTTCATACCTCAGATCAATGTGAGTCCGCTCAGAGCAGTGATACAATTCGTTACACATGGTACTCCATAAAAAAGTTGAACAAATATGCATTTCATCCTGAGCTTTTTCTTTGAAAAGTTGGTCTCCATAACCTGTTGACAGCACTGCAAAATGATATGGAGACACCTTCTCCATGTGGATAGCTGAGGTAACAAGCTCAGAATTCTTGTTTTGTAGAAATGAAGATGTTTCACCACAACTCAAGAAGTTTTTTCCTATTCTCACATACTTCATGATGAGAGAGCAGTAATACACTACAGACTTTACTATAGCTATCAGCAGCTCAAGCTGATTTAGAACAAAAGCTATTTTCTCACCAGTTAATAAGGGTTGAAACATTTGCTTCTTCTCAATCAACAACTGCTTCCATTGTTGTGAAATATTTTGACAGAACCATTGGATTTCTTCATTATAAAGAGGTAAAAACATGAAAAGGAAAATATTCTATTATTTTCTATGGAGTAGTCTCCTTGATTATTCAAGCTAGTATTTCAACATCTGAATAACACCTCCTGAATTTTAGCTTTTAATAAAGTCTTAGAATATGATTATACCCCAAGTATAAAATTACTGAAATAGCATCAACCAGCCAAACTTCTGAAGACAGAAACATGAAACTTGTAGGACTTCACAGAGTAACCCAGACCAAATTCATATCCTCATCCTCAAACAGATTCAATATTATTTTACATTGAGTCCAACACATTTTTCAAATACCCTGACTATTCCTAGCACCAGGCATGCAGATCCATAGTGACCATTCAATCTTTTCTCAGCTTTTATATGGCCAACAGCACAGTCCTTCCTTTTAATTCATCTTCTCTGACCCTTACAAAACCACTTGTAGGTTGTTTTCATACTTTCCATCAGGGTCTCCTGCCATTGTTATTTTGGTTTTTTGGTATTTAAAAATGCTTTCAACTACACCCACTTCTCGTGAATTATGTACACGGAGTAGTAAGAAGCAGATAAATTTCCTGTATCTTCTCCCTTTCCAGGGGAGGTCAGTGCCAACCACAGTGCTTTTCCTCTGAGAATTTTGTGTTCTTCTCCTTAAGTGACCTCACTCATCTCTCTTCCTCCCTCATCATCATATAAATGTGATTTATTGCAACCAGTATGAAAACTGCCCTTTAGGACCTCTAATAGCAGAGCACACGTGACATAAAGTTTGAAAATGTTACTGCTACTTGAATTAGTCTTTCCTTTCATTTTCAGCAACTCTAATCATCCACTCCAGGCTTTAGAACATTAACATCTCTGACTTGCATTTTTGATATTAAAAAATCCCCATCAAGTTTAAAGATGAGTGCAGGAAATAACTGAAAAAAGATTTTAATTGTGCTCAGTCCCAGGTCAATAAGAACTGCTAGGGCAGGGATAGCAGGAGAGAACAGGAAAAATGGCCATGGCTGTTGAATGGTACCTTCCTCCAGCAGTCTGGAGTATAACAGTCCAAATACTGTTTAGCAATTGCTCTCACTGCCTGTGGAGCTTCATTTCCTTTGTATGTTTTTTGCCCCTGTAATACCTTTAAACTAGGAACCAAATAAACATCACACAGCATTGCCACTCAGAAGCTGGGCCAATTCTACTACATGCTAATTTCAGTGACATGAAAAGGCAGAAGCTATTTGCCCTTAAGGTGTCAAAGCCTGCATGCATACACAAGTGATTGCCACTGCAGTTCTGGCATTTCGCTTTATGCTAGACATGATGAGAATACCACATGGAAATTACTGAGCTTTTTTTATGGAATCCATGTTGTCTTTTTTCATATACACTAGAGAATATGCTTTTACTGGGGGGTGATGAGGGGCAGGGGAGAGTATAAAATTTACCAGGAATCGGAAATTTCTAGTCTGCCCCAAAACCAAAACTGTTTTGATGCAGATGTTGCCTGCTGGGAGTTTTAATTAAGTGCCTTAGGGGGTATCCTCAGCAGACAACTGTGCTCCTTGGCCAGACTGCCTCAGTTCCCAGTACACCCTATCATTCCCATGTATAACAAGTATACAACCTTCATCAGCTGTGGGGTCTCACTCCTGTTGGGAATGTCCATACTGAAGAAAAAGTGAATAGGAAACAGCTTCCTGGCACATCATTGCTTGTTTACAGAATAACCAGCTGACAGCATGAATTTTGAGGACAAATTGTGAAGTTTTCTTCTGAGAGTAAACACTTTTCACAGATCAACATGTGAGTCAAAACCATTTTTTCAAGAAAAATAATTTGCTTAGGTCTAGCACACACAAAATAAAATTTGTCTCTGTTAGAAAGCATCTCTGGGTTTTGTAACAACATTGGTGGGCCAGGGGCAGTAGTAGAAGGAAATAATTTAGCTGGTTTTCAGATCTCAGGGAAGAAAAGAAAAAATAAGATTAGCCTGGTGCAGACTATAGGCACAATGCTTGGACACCACTGAAGTCCTACATAAAACATCAGCATTGGTTTTGAGTGTATAGTGGTCCTCTTCAGACAGATGAAGATTACTCTTGAGTGAGATAATAATATCAATCAAAATATCTGAACTTACATTATCTCTCAGGATTATAGCATTATCATTTGTCTTTCACCCATCACTCTGTGGCCTCATTGTACAATTTAGTATCAAGTAGTAGAGTTGTTTGTTGCAATAAATACATTGGAGGCCTATTTTCAAAGGTGGCAGAAACAGAATTTTGCCTAGTTTCATATGCCACTGAAAATACTTTGTCTGACTCTAGATGTAAGAGCAGGTTTTGTTCAGCCATCCATACAATAAAAAAATGACTAGTAGTTGGAACACATAAATGTTACCAGAACAAAACATAATTTCATCCTAGTTGCAGGCTTCAGTTCTGGGGGAAATTAGAAGTTCAAGAGAGCAGTTAATTTGCTCTAAACTTTTTTATACAGATGCTAATTCCATTTGTCTGACAATATTTTTCAGCTGCAGATTTATTGTCCTTTTTTTTTCATCTCCTGTGGCCAATAGTTTCCAGCAGGCAGCTCTTCAATTCCTTTGTTTCACAAAGTCAGTCTGTGAGACTGCAGGTAAAAATTCTGTTTGGGGAATGCATTTTTATTATTTCTCAATAAATACTTTATGTGTTTTATTCCACATCCAGCAGTACTCTGGTCACAGAGGTTAATAACAAAAATTCACAATTATGGATGGTGACTAGTTGCTTAGGCTTTACAGCCTTACAAGTTGTCCCTGTGGTTGCTCCATGATGATATAAATATGCTGTAAGTGCCCTTACATTCAAATGTACTTTGACTTTGCAGAAAGAGCAACATTTGTTAAGATAACAGTGGGGATGTATTTCAAAATGTATAAGGGGCTTTTCAAGTTCACACAGAATTATGGTGAATCACAACACATGCACACTAAGAAATTAATTATTATGTATATTTAACAATGATAATATATTTTGTAAGAGCCATTCACCTCTGTGCATGTACAAACTTCAGACAAATATACAGAAACTCTTGGAAGTGCTAATCAACCTAATTTGCATGTACAATATCAAATATTCACAGATAAAAAAATCTGAATATAATTCTTACAGAAATCCTCTTTCTTAGAGCACAAAAATAGTCATGCCCTTGCTAACTCAGTTAAAGCAGTTACAGTAGTAACACCACTGCAACTTACATGTTCTTCCGCTTGGGGGCTTTTTTTCAAGGTGAAGAGTTTAAAATAGCAATGTTAAAACCTCCAAATGAACAGATCAGAAGAAAACCCCCTTGGTCATGAGCAAAAGCTTTTTTAGTCTGAGGGTGGTTGGACACTGGAACATGTTGCCCAGAGAAGTCATGGAGTCTCCTTGTCTGGAGATATTCAAAAGAAGTCATGGAGTCTCCTTGTCTGGAGATATTCAAAAGCTGTCTGGACACATTCTGAGTAGTGTGCTCTGGAGGGACTCTGCATGAGCGCAGAGTGTCTCCAACCCAAACAATTCCATGATTCTATGATGTAGACACAATTAATTTGGTGGATTTTTTCTATCTCTGCAACTGAAAAATATGGAAAGAACACCACAGTTCATAGAATGACAGATTCACAATGCAGGTAAGGTTGGAAGGGACCTCAAAGATCACCTGGTTCCAATCCCTCTGCCACAGGCAGGCACCTCCCTGATGTGGGGTTTTCTATATTTGTCATTTTTGTATTGTATAGATCATACTAAGCAACTTCATTACATCAAAGTGATCTTGGACACAAAGTACCCTGGTTGATGCTATCTAGACCTGGGCCATGCTAGAATTTTAGGGTTTCCTGTGATAAAATGATTTAGTGTAACTCAGGTTACAAGGGTCCACTCAGATACATAGTCTGAAACCCCCAAAATTAACAACATGACCTAGAGATTCCTGTAGCGTTATGTTTTTCTAAATAATTTTAAGGTGCATTTCATCACATTTCTATTATCCAAGTTTTATTTTAGCATTTCTATCCTACTATTTTTCCTCCTCTTTTCTTACAATGCATAAGATTATAAATAAAGAAATACAAAGCTAACGATTCCAGCTGTTTTGCTAAAACCTTGAAACATAGTGCCCTACAGCATGCACCACCACTGCATCTGCTCTGCAGCCTCAGGGACATACCAATCCACACCTGAATGCCATTTAGACAAACTATTAGGTGCCTGCATAGAAGAGAACAACCGAAAGTTCTCAATAATGCACAAAATACGTGTTCACACGGGTCAGAAACACAACCCTGTTGTGCACACATGCACACAACGACGCACTGAAAGACATGTAGGGAAGAACCCTGGAACTGACAATTAGAGGCTGAGGTAAGAAATTTAGAGGGCAGATGTAAGTTCCCTCCTCTGCCTGAACAGAGCTACATCATGCACAGGAGCATATCTTAGCCATGGCAGCAGTCTTTCCTGTGCATGCTGATCTTCTTTGATGTGATACTGAAATGTTTGCCAAATCCTGGAGAGACAAGTTAATAACTGATCACTGAGACACTCGTCTGGGATTTGGGACACTTGGGTTCTGCTCTTCACATGCAAAAATATTCCAATATTTTATACCCAAATAGGAACACTTACAAAACAAAACAAAACAAAACAAAAAACACACCTCAAAAAACCCCAAACAAACAACAAAAAACCCAAACAAACCTTACAACCAAACAAAACAACAAGACAACATAAA
>VZTH01004419.1:1062817-1159617 GCA_013397815.1 Aleadryas rufinucha
AAAACTCCCCACAAAAAAAAAAAAAAAAAAAAAAAAAAAAAAAAAAAAAAAAAAAAAAAAAAAAAATGAAAGCAACTGGGCCAGAATACCCCATAATCCAGAGCATTAACTTGCAGGAGAAAAAAGAGTTCAGATAGCTGTCTTTACTACCTTCATCTAAGAAGGGATCTGGAATTCAAAAGTAAAGCATCCTAGTGGTTAGAATGCCTGTGTGTCCTCTCATTTACTAAGCAATAATAGCAAAAGGCAACACTTAACAAGACTGACTGAGAAGACACATAAAGCTGTGACAGGAATGAAGGCAGTCTACTAAATAGCTTGGTTTTATACTGATATACTTGGTTTTATAATACACAGGCATACATACAGATAGCCTTATATGAATTATACTTGCACACATTTGCATTCTACAGAAATCCAGTCTTAGGTTAAAACTTAGAAAAACCATGAATAAAACAACATCTGTAGTTCTCAATCCAGTTGCAGTGTTAGCAGTAGTATATCCAGAAAGGTATTGTTCTATCACCTCAAATTAAGCTTTCATTTCAAATTGTTAGGTAACTGTGATATAGTCAACTTTTTGACACTGCCAAAATAGCTGTTCCCTTTTCATAGAAGCAGCCAGGAATTCCTTAATTTCACACACACAGGCAGAAAAGAATTCCTCAGCACCCACCTTTCTCCCAGGAGAGATCTTTTGAGCATTTCTGCAGAGAAACTCAAATCAGATATTTACAGGTCCTAGACAACTACCCAGACCATACTAGAAAGTTATAAAAGAAATTATTCTTCCTAAAAGTCCAATTCTACTCAACATTATTCATAACTTTACCTTGAAACATTTCTTTAAAAAGTATTACCTGCCTCACTGTAAACAGCTCAGGGTAGAACTCTGAGGAGTCTCTGGACTGTTTGGCATCTCACAGGACATCACTCAGCTGCCCAGAGAGAACTGAGACAGATCAGCTGCTGCTGAAAGTCAAGAGTCAGACAGCCCATGGCAGACGGGGAAACACCAAGGAACTCAGTAAGATAGATCAGACACGGCAGGCACACACAGAAATCCTAAAAAATGCTACCATCTAGGAACACTACAAACAATCCATGAGCAATACACTGTGAGCAGTAAAGATTTCCCTCCACAGGCACACTCCTGCCACATAGCCAAAGGAAGATAGAAGTTGATGTCTTTTAAAACAAAATAACAAGAGGATACACTGTAAAGATCTCTTCTTGAAACCCAAACCCTTGCAGCACTCCAATACAGAGCCACAATTCAGCCCAAGTGGGTTTGATCCCCTGCTCATCACACTGGGTACCACACAGGTAACTACAAAATACATAGTGCCACCTCCCCATGCCATCTTGAAAAGATCCACAATACTTAAAAAAACCTCAAAGAGAAAAACCAGATTTCCCTTCTTTTTGCAAGCAGTTTCTGATATCCCTCTAACAAAGTTTTCTAGTTTATTGTTCTGTAGAAAATAGGCCTTACCCTATTTTCTACCTCCCTGCATCCTGGAATGCAGACTGAAGCATGCCTTGTCTGTACGTTTTCCTTTACTAACATACGTCTTTCCATCCTCCTTACCTTTATAGCATCTCTAATTAAAATCTTAGTGGTTCTTTGGCACTTGAACAATCACAGAATCATTCAGGTTGGAAAAGACCTTTAAGATCATTGAGTCCAACCCCTAGCCTAACAATGTCAAGTCCAACACTCAACTGTGTCCCTAAGCACCACATTTACATGTCTTTTAAGTACCTCCAGGCATGCTGACTCAACTACTTTCCTGGACAGCCTGTCCCCATGCTTAACAACCCTTTTGGGTGAAGAAATTTTTCCTAACATCCAATCTACATCTTGGTACAACTTGCGGCCATTTCATCTTGTCTCATTGCTTTTTACATGGGAGAAGAGACTTACACTAGATTTTAGAACATTTTCAGATACTTACTTAAATATTAATTTGTTTCCCTCTTCTATCTTCATTTAAGAAAGATAAGAAACACAGGCTTATGTATGAATACTCTTCTTAAAGCCATAGAGCATGCAAGTGTACCTGTTCTATATAAAAGCCTATCTCTTCCAAAAACTAGCTTTCTACTTTGAGCTTACATTGCATCAGCAAGCTATGAATGTTCTCATTAGTGCACCTTGCTCTTGGCAACTGCACATCTGCCTCATTTCCTTTTCGTGGGATTAGCACACCTCCTGAACAAAGTTCTTTCCCAGCTTGGTCCTGCCTGGTAACCAGATCTGCCACATTATTACAATTTTAAATAAATGCTATGCAGGCTTAATACTAGAAAAACAGTGATAGTAAACATGCAACTCTTCCCCTGCATTACCAACTTCTCCATGTGCTGGTGCCCTTTTATCTGACAGAGCTGCAGCTTCTCTGAAGGGAACTTGTGTGAGAGACCCAGCCAGGAGGCCAGGTAGGAGGCACGGGCAGCCCCAGCAAGCAGGCAGCATGATAGAACATCTGTGTGATCCCTGAAACAAGGAGGAGGAGCAAAGCAAACAGGACTGAATAGAGAAAGCAGTGTCTGCATGGAGAAAGGCTTGTGTGCAGGTATCAGGAGGGACTGTAGATGTTTAAACCTCAAATAGTAGGAGGACAAGCTGGGAGAAGGTGTGTTATCTATTTGAGAATGTGTGTTATCTATTTTAGTATACTCAACCTTTCACAAAATACCGCTAGCTGCTCCCCCACCCAGCTCTCAGGCACCACACCAATCCTTTCTATACCCACCTACAGGTCCTGAAGTGTCCAGACTGCTCTCAGCTGTTATCTTGATGCCAGGATTTCCTGAATAGGCTCTATTCTGCAAACTCCTAAAGAACACACAGGAGTAATTCAAAATGCTACCTAGCATTTCCTAGTGAAGACACTGGCCCAAAATACAGTGCTTTGTGAAAACGAGCAAAGAGATGAGGATGATGGAGATTTTCGATACTAGAATCTGCTCCTAATTAGACAGATGATGCAATGTAGACATTAACAATTGCATCACTTTTTTCACATCATCAAACAGTTTGTGGTAACTTAGTAACTAGTTTTCTTACTGCATAAACAGTCATTTTTAAATGTTCTGTTCTGAATTCACTAAGGTTACTGCCTAATTTCACCATGTTTGGGTTCTTTTTTTTTCATTAACAGAATTAAATGTTAATTACAATATCTTACTGCTACTACTACCCACTTCTTGCACTTCATTTATTGGAAAAAAATAAAAGAGATTGAATATACCAACTGTTCTAGGCTAAATAATTTAATTACTTTGGATAATGGCTTAATTAACTAGACAAACAACATAGAAGAAATGCATGCCACACTATGATTGTATGTTATGTCCAGGTTTTGTAATGAATTGAGGCAAGTGTCCCATTCCTGGCAGCTAATAATAGGAAATTACTTGTTCATTTGAAGAAATATAGTGCTGAAGTCTACAATAAAGTAGGTCCCTAGCAGGGGACAGATAGACACTGTAAAGATCTACGTAGTTGAGATAGCTTGCTTCAAGGTAATAGAGAATAGTGAGCCTTTTTTTTTTCCACTCTGATGGTAATTTGCAATCCTAAACTTTGCCTGAGATATGAACAAAGCAAACCAAGTGAACAGCAGAGCTGAAAAACCATCCATGACACTGTATAGACATATCTAAGGGCAAGTAGCATCTAAAATTAAAGTGAAAAGAAACCTCCTTCCTGGATAGTTACAAAAAGAGTACAAGTTGATAATCCTACAGAATGACCCATTTAAGGAGTCTTCCTGCAGTTTCAAATGAATTCTGCCAACAAAGGTCTTCCTCATGCCAAAACCCTCTCCCTGGGGTTCAGCCCTTCAGAAGCAGGTGTTCTTTCACATTCCTCTGTTTACCTGTTATAATGCACAATTTGACAATAAACAGACTTACCTCTGCGTTATTTGGCCCATGATACAAAACCTGTGAATGAAATCCTAGTACTGTTTGCACGGTGGTGAGAGTTTGGCCACTGAACAAGGTCTGCTTTTATTTAAGATAAAGTGTTCACATGAGTATGCAGAAGCCTTGGTCCTTTTCTTTATTTAAAAGATGTTTCACTTAATGAAGGACACAGTCTTCTTCCTTCTATCAAACTGCATGACTCAAATCTCATTAAAAGGTAATTCTCCTTTCAAAGACTAAAGAAGGAGTCAGCCAGATGTGCTTCTACAAAGACTTTCTAAAACAGAAAACTGTTTTAGCTAACAGTCAGGAAACAGAAGCACAAGATGAGAAAAGCTAGAGGGTGAGAATCTACTTCACTCTCTACATTTTTAAGATTTTAATAACAGGCTAAACTGGTGTTGGGACTTGGTTAATTTTAAAGAGCACTCTTCCAACTTTGTGTTTTTGTGATGCAGGCACACTCATCATTTATATTAAAAAACTTTGCAAGTTTGAGCTTGCTGGATTAAGGATAGTTTGACATATCATAAAAGAACAGGGTAAAAAAGAAAATAACTGTCTAAGGCTGTGCCATCTTTTTCACTATGAGAACAATTCTGGCTTTAAAGATCATTCTTTTTTAATATAATTTCTCATTTTATTAATACAACTGGAATAAAATAATATTTACATGGCATGTTTAGTTGATTTTCAGAATGAAGGAGAAAAATACACATGACAAGAAAATAACAATTCTACCACCAAAGAGAAATATCTCTGTTTAGTAGAAGCTGCAATAGAATATATTAAAACCCAATCAGAAGGCCTGTTCTCCTGGTACTTAAGGAGAGAAATGTTCTATTTTTAAGGGTCTTGTGGAAACTTCTATCAAAATCTTTCGTGTTCAGGGGTAGAAAACATTAATCATATAGGCTAAAGGAGAACTAATTAAAGACACTTTATAAGAGGTATGTGCATATGCAAAAGAAAAATAAAACTCTCAAGTTTCTGCTTTGCAGTAAATTGGTATCCTAGAAATAATGTCTATATTACAAAAGCAGCTATAAACACCTTAAACACACTATGAAAGAGGAATGCCATGTCCACGTCCAAGGTGGCTTTATGTTAGTAACTTAGCTCACCATTGAGGTACAGAAAATTGTGTAAAATACATAGGATTCACTAACCGTTCATACTATTCATATCCTAAATTACATCTAGGTTTTCAGGGCCTATCTACCATGGCTGCATCCATGCTTTAGAACACAGAGGGGATTTCTATCTTAGTTCCTTAAACTCTAAACCTTAGTTTCAGATGCTCTTCTGCTAATCTGCTTCCTGATCTGGGACAGATTTCTGGTTTCTTGAATGCATCAGAGTAGTATCTTTTGTCTTTTAATGCTGCATTTAATATACTTCAGATTGTTTACTCTTCCATTCTTACCTTCATCAAAAAGCCCTTCCTCAACTTATCCTCTGTAGTTGATGTAATGAATACTCTTATTCTTTCAAAGTATAAGAATAGGGCCCTTTTTGTTTGGCTTTTTTTTGGGAGGAGGTTGGGGGTTTTTTAAGAAAAGTGAGTAAGTGTTGCCTGCTCAATCTTGTAAAATTGTTTGTAAATTAAATGTTGGATCCCAACTACTTCTTTGAGGATCAGACTATTCTGTACTTAATTAATGCCGTTAGCCAAAAGAGGCTTCTTTCACATAGATCTCTAGCGTCATCTTGCAAACTGGCCTATGCAGCTGGGCAGATACTGAGATTCCTTTTGGAAAGCAAAATCAATAGATTTACTGGACAGTAAAACAAAACAAAACAAAAATTAAAAAATAAAATTCCTACAGTCAAGTTTAAAATTCCCTCCCCAAAACAAGTAAGTGATCTTGACATTTGCCAGCACCCTGAAATTGACCTCAATCTAAATCAAGGTAAGTGTAAAATAAACAATTTACTGACAGAAGCTAAATAGATGAAAGATTAATATTTTACTAAATAAATACATAAATAAATAAAATATGCAAAAAAAGTTTCCTACTTCTCTCAGCTCCAAATGTTCACACGGAACCCACCGTTAGACATTCATAGCTCAGGTCCCAGCATCTAGTTGCTTGACACAACCAGAGGATGTAAAATTTTTAAAGAGAAGGGTATTGGATTTGGGATTCTCTACTTTCTGCCTCTCCTCAACATTTCAGATCTTCTCATTAAAATCTTCTTCCCATCACTTCTTCCTTCAAAGGTGTCCTATGATTTCCCACCCTCTGGCTGCTCCCATCTGCTTGGGAAACTGGTATTCCCTGGGCATGATTAGAAGTGATTACCCCTAGTCTGAATGGCAAGCAGTCAGCTATGAGCGCTGTAGTGCTTGACAGACTTCTAGCCCCTTGTGCAGCAAAATGTCTGTCTGGGCAGATTCAAATCCTTATGCAGATCTTCTTTACATTATTAACCTGTATTCTTTAGACACGGATAACCTCATTAATCATACTTTCTGGAGTCGCCCTGTTGGGATTAATGTATGCACCATGTGACTGGATTTCACTTGGGAACAAACATAACAGTAACTAGTCACTTCAGGGTAATACCAGCCCTTCCCTGACTGCTCCCTAAGCTAACACTTGAGGTGTAACCTGACAGATTTTTAAATAATAATTATGTTTATTACAAAGAGAATTATCATAGTGTATCTACCCATCTGTTTAAATTATCATCCATCCCAATGCCAAATCAGAAAGAACCAGCTGACATTCCTATATCTCATAGGTTAGCAAGGATGACTTCCTTCTTGAGCACATCCTTAAAATTTGGAAGTTATTACTACAGTGACGTACTAAGTTTTCTTTGGCACCACCTTGTCTCCAGAAAAAGTAAGTCCAGTAGTCTAACAGTAATGACTCATTTTTTGCATGGAAATATATCCTCCAATGTTGTAGAGCAAATACTGCAGAAGTGGTCCTTATGCCTTTATAATTAATATCACATGTAAGGGAGACCTGAGATGACCTTTAAATCTTACCCCCCCAAAAAACACATTTAATTATCTAGAGCTGAAATGGGAAGAGAAAAACTGTGATAACTAGAAGCTTTGTATTTCCGCCCACAATTATATAAATCACTATTGGGTTCAAAGGGGTTACCAACAATACAGGAAGAAAATTAAAAATAATTATAAGAATCCACAACAGAAAAAAAAAATCTCCTCATCATTTAGGCATGCCTTATCAACCAAACATTAGAAACATTTCTAAAAACATTAGAAAAGGGAAAGGATTCAGTGCAAGGAAAAAATAAACTAACTGAAGAACTGAAGAGATCAATTTATATTATGAGTATGAGAAACTGACCCAAAAGCCATTGTTGATGGTGGGAACACTTTTTAAAGGGAATCACAAAAAAATTATTTGTGCTTTGTTTGCTATCATCTTGTGTCAGCAGCATACACAACTCTTAGAACCAACCAAATTGGTAAGGATAAACATTATATTTAATTATAAATACTGGCCTGAGTATTACTTAGTAAAATAAAATGTTGACAAGTTTTGGATGACTCAGAAGAAAAAAAATGGCAACTTAGGTCATTAAAAACAGTCCAAAGTGTAACTAAACTGCATGGCAGCATGCTTACTGGTTAGATCTGTGTGGGGGACTGGGAGACAGTGCGAGAACTCTATTCCCAGCTGGTGACATGATCCAGGCCAAATTATTTAGCTCCTGTTTGTTTATCCATCTGTAACATGGGTGTAAGAAAAGTTATTTCCCAGATGGCAGCATGGTGAAACTTAATTGATGTTTGTAAACTTCTGGCAGAGTCTCTGATGAGAGGTGAGCACAAAATGATATTACATTCACCTTCTGGGAGAGCCTACATTTATTTCATAAATGCAATAAGGATAAATTGAGGGTTACAAGAAGAGAATTATTAAAAATATTCTGTAATAATTAGTACATTCAAAACACACATTTGTGTTCACAGAATACTAATTAGTACTCGTACATAAGTATAGATCAGACTTGGGTTGTGACTGTTTTATACTGTGAGGTGAATGCAACTTGTCCTTGAAAAGTTAAAACCACTTTCTTTTTTCTGCCCTGACTTTACTGAAAAGACCGAAAATGCTTTAAAAATAAATAAAAATTTATATATTTCTTAAATTACCTTCACAGAATACATTCCAGGGCAATCACAAATTGCAGTAGCTCTCCATTTTCCATCTCTAAATCAGACATGAGAACAGACACCATGGGCCCAAATTCAGAAAGCATTTTCCACAGAGTGCTGTCCCCAGCAGTGAGCAGCACCATATGTTGCTATAGGATGTTCCCTTCCTACTTCACATATTAGATATTACTGAGGGATTCTGGCTTACTTTCAACACATTTCCTGTTTTCAGCCGTAACTGTTATAGCTCTGACTGCCCTTGTTACCCATAAAAAATCCTATCATTCTCACTTCTTGCTAAAAATGTCATTCTATAGCAGATTTCCACAGACAAATGCCATCTTGGACAGCAACTCATGGAGATAATACTACTGTCTTTCTCTCTTCCTTTTTCATAATGACTTGTTTAAATTCTCTAGTAGCATGGATGGCAGAAGATGGCAGATCCAAAAAAGAAGTCATTCACTAGAATATAGGAGACTGCTAATTCTCCTAATAATCCCTGTTCTTGTACTCTTCCTCAGAAGTCAGGATAAAGGGCCTATATGTCTAAAATAAAATTTTAAAAATGTTTTAAGATACATCTTTTAGGACAAGCTGGATTCATGATCTGAGATGTCTGTGTGTAAGATACAGACAGCAATGCCTCATTGGTAGATCTCATGGAAGTCCAATGCAAGTGATGCACTTCAATGCTGAGAAACCACAGGTACTACTGCAGAATTTAGGCTTCATCTTAGACAGTGGCTTGAGCCATAAAGAACGCAGAGGAAGGCGACTAAGGATTTACTTTTAGCAGCTACAAATTCTTATGGACCTGAATCTAAAACAAGGCAAAACTCTAAGAACTCAACTCCATGATGTAACTTCTTCAACTTGATGTCTTACAATATCACCTACTACAGTGATAACCTCTTCATGAAACTTGATCAAACAAAAAAATATACAGTTAACAAACCAAAAACAAACCAAACAAAAAATAAAACAAAGAAACCCACAAACCAAAACCAAACAAACAAAAAACCAAAATCAAACAAACCAAAAACAAACAATAAAGACCAAACCAAACGACAAACCACCAAGCAAATAAGAAACAACTTCATGCAATCTGAAGACCCCTGGGTTGTTTTTATGGGGTAGGGTTTTTATCTGTTTGGAAATGGTGGGTTTGATTATTTCTTATTTGTCTTATGGTTTTTGGGTTGTTGTTTTTTTTGGTTTGGTTTGGTTTTTTTTATTAAGACCTATCCCAGTTTGCCAGCAATAGACTATGCATTTTGCTTAAACTGGGATGTACAGTCTGTGAGTGTCTTGGAATGAATGTTTCTCCAATTAATGCAAATATATCCATGTGACACGTTGATATCTCTGGGTTTGTCTTGCTTGCTATAAAGTGTGACTGTTTCCATGTCCCCTTTCCATCTGATTACTTATTAAATAAATTTTTAAAAAAATCTGTTTTCCACAGGTTGATTTTACATGGGACAAAAGATTTCCTTTAGCATGGATACAGCTATGTCATTGTTATGATCTGTTTTCTTCCTACTTTTCCTTCACATTCCTTCATAAACAACCGCTCTTCATAGCAGAAGTTTAATTACAGGTATTAAGCAACACCCCTTCCGGTTGAAAGGACTACTTTTCTTTGACCTGGTTTTTCAGGCTGTCTGCAAAATCAAGCAGATGCTTCCACTTGATCTGAACCTGTCTTATGCTTTAAAAAAACCTGCAGCCACAGTAAGATTTCATAAAAGGAAAGTCAACATTTGGGGGTCATGGATAGACTCACACAAGCAATGTTCATATGCCAGTATGTACCACCATAGTTTGAGGCATGATCCAAGACTAGAATCCAGATCTTATTTAGAAGATGCAGCTTTGATATACTTAAATATCTTCCACATGGGAGTACTGTCCTGAGAGTGTAATTACTAGCTGGTGCTTGCATAAGGAAAAGAGCTGTGATGGAAAGAGGGCCGTGTGTACTGAAAACTGTACAGAATAACACAGCTGTTTAATATAAATAATTATTAGCACTAGAAATCTTCTGAAACTCTTATATGATAATATCTCTTTATGCAGACAGTACAGCTATCCACAATATTTTATGCAAAAATGAAAACGCATTTCTGATTTTGACATTTCAGTATAATATGTGATTCTGAGGTTTAATAGCAGTTTGTCGAGCCTGGGTTCCATTGGCACACCCTCAAGAAATTAGGAGTATCTTTGAAGTGGTGAGTATTTATCTTTCTTTACTTATTTTCTTCTAGACTCTCAGAAATTCATTTTTCCTTTTCAGGTAACAACACTCCACCTACTAGGTCTTACATCTTTCTGAAAATGTATAGCATACCACCAACACAAACACTGACCAGAAACCGAGGTCTAAGTCCATGACATCAACACTCCAATGTAAACACAGGCAGCACTGAGGATTCTTCCCACTATAAGACATACAAAAGGAGCTAGGACCAACTCATCTAATTTAGGCACTCAAAGTTGCTTAAAAAGAGAAAAAGATTAATCTCCAGAGGATGGTTCTCCCTAACATATTGATAGATAACTGAAATGTGCTGGAATGGATCTGGGCAAGAAGCTACCACCCACCTGCCTGGATGCAGCAGCTCTAGAAAGCATCCCCTCTACACCTTTCGAAAGAAGAGAGACCAAGAGAGACCTTTTCTAGATCTGGTATTATTTACTGAAAGTAAAAATGGTTTACATCCGTGGCACTGGCTCATAAGGTTTTATAATGCAGAGTGTGGACATCATCATTTCCACAGTGTAGTTTGCTTTCCTGCTGCCTTCCTTTCCTACAGTGACTTAGCCATGGGTCAAACAGAGCTGTTAAGACCTGACAACAGATGTTTCAACAAAATAGTGAGACAGCTGACCAATTCAAATTAGAATGGAAAGCTAAATCCAAAATAAATTTTACTACTTCCACTAGATCTGTGGATACAACCCTCTAACTAGGAAAACAGATAAAACCATATTATGATTTCATCCATTTACAGGTAAAAAGTAGTGTTCAAAATTTTGTATTTTAAACATTTTGAATTTCTGAAATGAGAACTAAAAAAAATAAATTCAAAGATCTCTTTTAAGCCTGAAGAAACCACAGTCTTACTGCAGAAACAGTAGAAATTGGCTAAGTAAATTGGTTGCTGCAAATTGTTTATTTGGCTACACGCACAGGATAAATATTTGCCCCAATTCACTGGACAATCTCTTAGCACCTGAGGAAAGCTCCTACCGAAGCTATTAAATAAGTATTAATCCATGCTTTGCCTCTAATTAAATGTCATCTAAGTTATCTTATGTGTGTTAAGGGCAAAGGATGATACAGTTTGGACTTCAGATAATTAGACGCCTTCCATTAATTATGCCTCAAGACAGACTTTGATTCAGAAATCTCATGCTACCATTAATGTTTCAGTCTTCCCGATCTGTCCTGGAGAAAGAGAATAATGTCAGCTCAAGAAATGTGATTCCTAACATTGTGAGGGAGAGCAGAATTTTGGACATTCATTTTACAAAGCATCTTATTATGCAAATACCCCAAGACAGTGTGCTACTTTAAAAGGTTTATACATAAGCTCTGCTTGAAGCAAAATGTAAAAGTCCTTCTGTTACATTTTTTAAAACATTTAGTGAGAGTGCTTCTGTAAGTATCTCAGGGCTGATTACATTCAATTATTAACATCATACAAATGAGACTAATTAACCTTGTATTCCACTATATCTACTACTAATTACCTTTATGTTTTATTTCCAATAGACTTTTGGCTGACCAATTATTTCACATTTATAATGTTCTCAAACTTTAATTTTTACAAAAATATATCCTATTATCCTCTCAGACAGAACTGTGCTTTATTTTTGTCCAAGTCTTGTCTGTCAAATGACATTGACTTTTATCCAGTAAGTCCCATACCTGACCTGCAGATCACGCAACTCTTGATTCAAAATCAAAGAAATACCAGAAAGTATGTTCATGCACAGTTCTGTAATTTACAAGCAGATGCAAGTGTGATCATGTCTTATAACCTTGTTTGTACTTTTGCTGTTGCTTATGTTCTTAGAATATAATTCATCAATATTTTTTGAATGGAAAGAGCAAAGAATTCTTCTATTCATATATTATCTCTAAAACCTCAGCTACACTGACCTATGTTCAGTTCCTGAAGGGAATGTAATTATCAGTAACCAAAATACATATTAATTTTGCCCATAATTTTGTAATAATCTATAACTTTGTAGATCTACTAGCACTCAACTCTGGCAAAGCAATCCTTGCAAATTTAAGCAGGAAGTGAAATACATGCCATTGTCTAGTAAGTGCTCTCCCTGCTGTTTCTGGGGAGATTTCTTATTTAGATTTCATGTTTTGCTTTACTGTTTTTCATCTTCAATTCCTTCCCTCCCCCTCATTAAGCCTAATGAATTCATCCATACAGGAAATTGTAACAACATGATATAAAATAACTTCATACCATAGAGTGGTTACTTTGCATGTTCATGAAATTATTTTGTATTAGTGGTCTTAGATCATCAGGTAGAAGCTCCTAAACCAAGAGCTATGTGCTTTGCCACCCTCCAATAATACAAGTGTACCATAACTGTACATGCCTTAAGAAACCTAACACAGTTCTCAAAGAGCCAGAAACAGAAAATTAACAGAAGCTTAGCCTTAATTTTAAGATTTCATACAGTAATAGAATTATTAATATTCTATCTTAAGCTTAAAAAAATAATTTAATTGAAAAATTTTATATGTCATAAGATCCAAGTTCAGGATTCTTTTTTGCTAAGATTCATAGGTCTTTGAAAAAAAAAATTATTTTCTTACTTCACTAATACAATTTAAAAGTAAAAATTTCTACCAGTGTCAGCAAATAAAACATCCCCTTTGACACCAGAAGTTGGCAATAAGAGGAAAAGAGTTGTTCTTTTCTATATTAATGTATCTTATTCTTTGGAGTCTGTAACTATAATTTTGGATTCTTACCCATTGTGCATGGAAGTGTACAGGTCACAGACACAATACGAACCTGCAGCAACTGTTTGGGGTCCCTGTGGCACAAAACACCACCTGCCATCTAAATCTGAGAAACCTTTCTCTTAATGTTTTGTTGTGACAATAGAAGACTTGATAATGTCTGCCTAATGTTTGAAAACTTGAAAGGCTGACCAAAAATGTACTCAGGTCAGTGAGCCTTTATGGGTGTCCTCAGGCCTTTTACCAACTTATGATGTCCACCTCCAACTCATAGATTAAATCATTTGCATTACTCATGCAAATATAAACTAACGAATTAGGCATGCATCAAACTAAGGAATGAAATTTACTGCAGTCTGACACTACCCAATTTGCCTGGATGCAGTGATTTCTTATACTGATAAATTGTAGGTATAAAAATGCTCATGGACAATAAACTAGACTTTTGAGATATTTTATAGATATATTTTTCTACTCATACAAAGCCTTAGATCGAGCTGACTTTTGCTCAGTATTTGTAAACTTGTACTTCAGGTAAGAAAAACAAACCTCTAAGCAGCGCTACAAACTCACAACCACCGATCTGAAGCTATGTCAAATATGCTCAAACAAAAACCTATATAAGTATGTGCATTTCATGATCTTGGCAGTGGATAAATAAGTAAGGATAGCCTCTCGTCCACCATGCTTTCAGCTGGATGGGTCCTCATTCAAAGCTTTGGAACAGCCATAGCTTTGGAACATTAAAAACATGGCCGGAGTAAACAGTCTTGTGCTAAAACAAAATACTGAAAGCACCACAGAAGCAAATATATTCCGTGTTTACCTCTGACAGGCAGGTTTGCTAATCAAACATGCATGATTTAACTTCTTAAAATATATTACCTCAAATGCTTGGGATGACCCCATAAACCACCCCTTTCAAAAAAAACAATTAAGTTTATGTCAAAGAAGGTTAAGAATCTCAAGCCAGTTACCAATATAAAGAGAATTCCACTGCACAAAGAAGTTACCAAAAGTGGCACCACTGAACAATGTCAGAACAGAGAAGGGCTTGAACTTCCCCAAGTCAGGTGTAAAAAACCATGATCAGGATACTGTCAGAAAATTTGTAAGTCTTTAAGTACCATAATGTGTCTGTTCTGTACAAGTACAGTCACAGCACCAAGACTGACAGAGTTCAAGAAGTGTTTGAACAGTGCTCTCAGGCATATGGTGTGTCTTGGGGCTGTCCTGTGCAGGGCCAAGAGTTGGACTTTGATGATCCTTGTGGGTCCCTTCCAATTTTGAATAGTCTGATTCTGTAAATAAAAAAACTGAAGCAATAAGAATTTTTAATTAAACTCTGTGCATAATTTTTATTATTTAATACTCTGAGCCACATTGAAGTCAAATCTATAATATCTGATTATGAGTCCCAGCTGCTACTGTGGATGTTCTGCAATGAACACTTGAATGCATCTGCTATCAGTAACTAATTTGTCTTACTTTGGCCCAAAGCTGTTATGACTGGCATTTCCATCACTCTAATACTTTCTGTGCAACCACACTGACATAGATATTTGAACATTTCATACTCACCTCTGATGTTCCTGAGTGATTTTCAGTTTATTTAAAATTTCTGTGATATATCCTTCAGCTTCCTGTAAAAAAGACATAAATGATGAGAAACATTGAAATACCTTTTGGTATATAACAAAAAAATCTGCAGCGATACTAATTGGCAACATATCTGATCAGCATTTAAAATACTCCAATACTTTTTACTCCATTAACCTTGACATAAATTATAGTAAGTAGACTCTGTGTGACAGGAGTTTTAATTTAGCACTACATCTCAAGTAACATACGTCTTTGAGTCTGACATAGAGCCTCTCCTCTTGCCAGTTTTTTACCTTGAGGGAAACTGAACAGACAGTAAAACTAGGTCTTACCATGTGAACAAGGAAGGGTCTGGATAGCATTGTTTTTGCTACAGACAGTACTATGCTTCAAATGGCTTGATCTTGTCTTTCAGCATCCATGACCATTTCTGGCTTTTAGACTGAGCTGCTAGACAAAACTGAATGCAATGAGCTTTGTACTTCACATTTCACTTATATCTGAAATGATGCCTGCTTTTTTGGCTACTAACATAGAGCTTCAGACTTCAGAGTAAACAGCAGAACCTAAAATTGTTTTATTCAAACTATTACTCACTTGTCTCAAGACATCTGTTAGTTCCTATGTTTTACAAAACTCTTTCCAAGTTCCTCTTGCTGAGCTGTTCCATGAATTTTATATGTCAGAGTTATCTACCACAGGCTTTTACCTCCTTCCAGTGCCTTCAGTACAGTTGGAAGGAGGAAGATTTTGCAGCTTTGATTTACATATTTAGATCAAAGTACTCTAATAGCTCTCCACAGTAGTTTAGGAAAAGAAAAAAAAAAAAAAAAGATGGAATTATATCCCATACCTTTCCACTTTCTAGCTGGCAAAGCACAGCAGGCCTAATCTGGAACTTGCTGGAGCCAAAGAGAAGATTTCCAGTCATTTGGGATTAGAGCTAGTGAAGGCAACTCATGTATAAACTAGTTTGCAGCATGCCTGAACTGCACTGGGTTCTAGGGAAATAACATTTATTTGGCATTGGAGAAACATGTTTGATGAGTTGACTTTCATAGTTTGAGCCTGAAAAGGCAGTAACAGATCAGGTAAACTGATCTGTTAGTGTTCCAGCAAAAGAAAACACATCAGACACACATCTTTTTAAAAATGAAACCTGTGTGGCAAAGAACATGTTGTACTTAAGTAGCATTATGAAATGCTTTTAAAAGCATATGGCAATGCACTAGTTTAATTAGATTGCTCTTAAATTATAATGGGCTTTCCCTTTACAAATGAGGAGTTTTAAATGTTGAATTGCTGTTACAAATGGTATTACAAACTCAGAAAGCCTACACAAGGATTCAGCCAAAGTATTCTTGAAGGGACAACTCTCCAAAGGCCTGCAGGGGCCATTCTATTTTCCCTTATGGCTGTTTAAGGAGTACAAGAGGTTTCCCTCCCTTGCCGATGTGGCTGACTTTTGTTGGGACAACTATACAACATTGCCATCTACTGACTGTCCTTTTTCATTACAGTGCAGAGAAGCTCAGCCCCCGCCCCCCCGCCCCCCAAAACCCACTCTATATACCAGCAATTTTTATTTAAAGACCTTCTGAATATTCGTATTTGTTTTAAAAAAGCAAACAGAGGAACTTCCCAAAGTGGATATTTTTTCAGAGGACCGTATTTCATATTTCATTTGTTATCTTGCCATGGGGGAGCATATCTTAGAGGGAGTACACAGGAACCTTACATAAGGCACATGGATCCTAAGTTGTCCTTTTTGCTAGGAGAAAAAAAAAAAATAAAAAAAAAAAGGAGTTCGTGACTTATTGCTGCTTTTCATTGTTTTTAATATTTTGATATCAAGTAAATTTTTTAAATAAACCTGGAGTTTTCTTTATTCCCCAAAGCTCTCTGATATTGAAGGCCTGCTAATTCCTTTAGAAACTAGTGACAGACTTCTGTCTTGTACTCTTAGGTAGCAGTGCACAGAACTGGTTGAAAAATTAGGCAGGAAAAACACTTATTTTAAATATAAATTAATATTTATATTAAATAGAAATAGAAATATTTCTATTAAATTAAATTTAAATTTAATTTATTCATTAAATTTAAAGGTGGTCAAACATATAACAGGAACACACAGGCTGTACCTATACCTGCAATTTTCATGTTATGTGTCTTTCACTGGTTTTCTCAGCTTTCCTGTGACTTTTTGGCACCTGTTTTATTCTTAGTATAATTAATTAATTAATTTAGTCTCCTGTCAACAGGTATAACTCTGCTTCAGGGGACAGTAAGTTTGGAGATGTGTTTGACCTTTTAGATGCTTAGTCAAATATAAGCCTTACATGAACAACTGCTGTTTGCCCAGCATTAGGAGTGACACATTATCCCCTCCTCATGCTGACTGTACTTTTAGCTGCATGAAATTACCTCCTCACTTCACACAGCTGGAACACTTATCAGCGTAACCAGTGACAAGGATATGTTAAAGTGCCTTTATTGAAATCTTGTGCTATTTCTAAGTGCACAACAGCCAGAAGAAAAGGAATACTGTTTGTAAATGCTGATGCACTAATCCTGCAGAAATTTGCAAGCATCTATCTTGTATAGTTTAAGTGGTTCTCACATGGGCCACTTTCAGTATGCAAATTTTAGCACATGAACAAATTTCTGCAAGTTCTGTACCCTGGATTACACAGTATTCAATATAAGCCTATCTCTCACTGCTTGCTTTATACAGCACCAATGACTATGAGAGCTGAACTAAAAATGATGGAGCCTAGTGAATTACAGAAAAAAAGTAACAACCTTATTCTGTTAACAAGTATTCATGTTAATATTTGTCATTTCATTAAAAACCAATTACCTGATATCAAGAATCCATCACAGACTTCTGATTCTATCTAGACTTAAACTTGACCTTCCTGTCTGTATCTGAAATGTGTTCACAGCTATGGTCATTTCTATATACCAGTGAATAATCTGCAGTAATATTTGATTATTTCAGCATCCAGAAATGAGAGTTCAAAGGGAATCAGGAAACAGTCCTACCTCTACCTCCTTGAAGTCACTAGGCATTTCAGCATTCATTTCAAGCATAGATGGTGCCAATTTGGAATACTTAGAAATCCCACCCAGAATGTTTCTGTTTCTCCAGGCCAAGAAAAAAACAAGTTAAAAATAATGATGCTGCTGCTTAATGTATATTTGCTTCCAAATCCCCAAACTTGTAGCATGAATACAGAAATAACCCTTATGTCTGTAGATCATCAGCTGACATAGTGAGGGTCAGCCTACAATTCTCCTATTGCAGGGGCAGAGGCTAAGATGCTCTGGTGAACATAGAAGCACCCAAACTAGGCACATATTGTGTGTGAGGATAAAACAAAGACAACTGAGGACCGATATTTCAGTGTTAAAAGGTCCATTGTGGTAGTACCTACATGGACACCAGTACTTCTCCAGAAATCTTACAAGGGCGTGTTTAGAATTCATGATTTTTTTGCCTGTGTTTTTTTAAGTGTTTGCCATTATATGCACTGTCACAGCATAAACCACTATTTCTTTCTGCACATTCTCAAGTGTGTTCATTTCTTCCCATTTATTGAGAACTTTACACCTCATAGATTCAAGCTGTTCTGAAACACAGAGTAGGGTTTTTTTGCTATTCCCTTTGTCTCATGTCTGCTGCAGGTTTCCAGAAGTGAAAAAAGTACATGCATGATTTAAAGGACAGAGCAGGCAGTGCAAAGCTAATTGTCATCTAAGGCTGTGTCCACAGGGTTTTTAGTAGGTATACCCATATATAAGCTTGAGTTGCATGCACGCCAAGCACGCACAACATTGTCCCCAGTTCAGTTGGGTACACACACCCACTGTACCTCCACTTCATTTCCACCAGGAAATGAATGCTGGCACATGGGCTATGCCACTCACCTTTCACAGTCATCCCAACCAAGACCTTTTAGCACTTCATGCAAAAATAGTCAGGCTCCAGACACAATGGGAACACAGCCAAGGAGGAAATTACTGAGTCCCAGCACAAAGAACAGATAATAGCACACAGGGAGCAGAATCAACATGCTGCATTCCCTTAGGAGAGTCCAGAAAAAAATGCACTTCGGAATTTTACAGGCCAACTTCACTGTCACTTCACCCACTCACCTCACTACAAGTCAATAATGTTATGTTACAAGATCCTACATGGCCAGCTGATGCTCCTGTCTAGCCAGGGTCTTATTTGAGTCAAAGACCTTTTTGGCTTTTCACAGCTTGTCAGCAAGCTCGTCTGCAGCCTGTCAGTGTCCATGCTGCTGCAGCCAGAGCTGTGTTACAGGCTCTTGCCAGCTCCTCATCTAGAGAATGAGGAACTACAAGCACAAATAGTGCCCTTCACTCCAGTGGTCTGTACTACTACAAATAAACTACTTTCTTCCCTAGTGGCAGTGCAGCTGAGGATCATCCTGTTTATTCTGTCTCCCACACCTGTGTCTGTAAGCAAGGGAAGCTATGGAGAACGGAATAGCCAGGAAAGATGGGTACAGGATACACCTCCAAGGCTTTGAGACTGCAGAAAGGAAGGAAGGAGGAAGGTAAGGCACAGGTAAGGAAGTGAGAATGGGGAAAGGAAGAACTGGCCTTTCCCTGCTCTGTGAGAGTTTCTGCTCTCTGGCTTGTCTCACTCCTGCAATGAGCAGGTCAGGAAAATCCTGTTGACTGAGGGGCTGCCCTGGAGCTGGGAGGGGCTTTCAGAGCCTGCAGCAGTTCATTAGCCATATTTGGCATGTAACAGCTTCATGCCGTGCTGTCAGATTCAGGACTAGGTGCTATATTGAGTAATGATGATGCTTCAGCATTAAAGATCCCAGAACACCTCAAGTTCCTACTCTCCAAGTAGCTTGTCATTGGCAGCTAGCTCTCCTCTTCGTCCCTCTGGTCTGTGATGCAGTATCAGCACTCAGTCAATAGGTCCAGGGAGCCAAGAGCTCTGATGAAAAGTGAGGCAGAGAGGAGGAAGAGAGCATGAGCCAAACTTGAGTGATGCACTGCCTCAGGTGGAGAAAGGGCCTGACCATGATTCCTGCTGCTCTCTGCCCTGGGGTCCAACAGCCCCTAGCTTCTCAAAGATCCTGTCTTTTCTTGTGAATCACTGTAAATTATAGAAGAGCATAGTCTCACTCTGTGGATCAGAATAAGTGACTGGTCCTGGAAGGGCTCACAGAAATGTTTTCTGGAGAGAAGAAAATAATG
This sequence comes from Aleadryas rufinucha, assembly GCA_013397815.1. NCBI lineage: Eukaryota > Metazoa > Chordata > Aves > Passeriformes > Aleadryas > Aleadryas rufinucha. The sequence goes on from VZTH01004419.1 coordinate 1,082,749, forward strand.
CCTTCTGTTTTAGAAAATATTAAGAAAAATTTTATTCAATTTTAAAATATAATCGGATCTCCCTTTTTTCCACTGAGAAAATTGTAAAGTTCTCATTTCAGGTTAAAGTTGATTGAATACTTCTTAAATTGCTTACCATCCCACATTAAAAAAAAAAACAACAAAAAAACCCAAAAAAAAACCAAAAAACAAACAAACAAACAAAAAAAACCAAACAAACAAACAAACAAAAAACCGAACCAAAAGACCAAAACAGCAACAACAACAACAAAAATCAAACAGTGTTTGTAAAGCTTTGTTACCTATAGTGCCAGCACATGTTAGCACATGTGGCCCAAATTCTTGGCTTGGGCTTCTAAATACAGCAGTAAGACAAAAAGAAGAACAGCAACATTAACATCTTTCTGACTTGGCTGGTTTTGATTCCTCAATGTGTAATTGAGGAAGATAGGGAGGGGAAGTTTGAGGTTAACTGAGTTAGTACTTCTGAAATTAGTACCTGGTAAGGAGGAGAAAGCGAGAAACATTTGCCCATTGTTTAAATGCCTTTTAGCTCATTTTATGCAAAACTATTCCTCAGATATGCCTTGGCCTGGAGAGTTCTGTTTGTTTTATTCATTCGTCCTGTGGGAGATCCAGAGCCAATGACTGATTTTATGGGGTTATTAGTGGTTGACTGCAAAGCAATGGAATTCAAAATCTGTACCATGCTGTAGAAGCAAACATAATCAGAGCAGCTGCATTCAGGCATACATTCATTGACAGGAAGACAGTTACACTAGGGAGAAATTTGGGCCAGTTTAACTGCTGAAGGAAAAAAAAACACAACCAGAGCAGGCTTTACTGTTCAAGTATTGTTCCTGATACTACACAGAAAGAGGGTTTGGATCTTTCTTTTCTCTCAAAGAGGAACTGTAGAGAGCACTGTACATCACCATGTGGACAGCTATTTCCTTATTTACTACTTTATAATTTACTAACTGATATGTTCTCATGCGCTGGAAGAAAATGGCTTTTAGAACAGGTTTTCACTAAAGTCATAAAATGCAGGTGTGCTACGGTCAGACTAGCTGTACTTCATCCTGATGACATTTCACAGGATTTCCTAGTTTATCTCTAGTGAGCTTTTTTTTTCCCACAACTTTCCAGATTTACGTCTTTTACCCTGCTTGAAGATCCTAATCCAGATACCACTGATCAAAAGACTTACTTATCAAAAGACACTGCTTTCTTGAGCAATACATAAATGGACTGCAAACCTCAGTGCTGTTACTGAATCAAAGCACTGAGCAAACCTCCAAGAGGGATTGGATCATTGTATGGATAACTACAGCATTCAGGACTGATACAGTGAAGGCTGAAAAGAAGCTTAGGAAGGGCACTTGAAAGCACGTGATTCAGGGCTTAACCTCCTCATCATAAGCATGAAATCCAGTTATTATGTTTCTGCCAGCTGAAGGGTTTCATCCCCTGAGACATCTCTAACACTTTAGAAAGTCTTCCACTGACACCTACTGGTTTCAGATAAGGCCAGGAGTAAAAGAAGTATAAGAAATATTACGTACCTGATTTCATTAGATATCAGCACATTTTGATCACACTAACAGGAAAAATTTCAACAGCAGAGGTAATTTTTGATTTGTTTTCCTTCTGACCCTTTAGAACCTTATTTCCATAATTTATACCATATGCCTTTTCTGCTCAAGTCAGAACTGTCCTTTCACTCACCTGTTTTATCGTCGGGAGTCTGATTCATCTGTTGCACTGTTTCTAATTATTTCTTCAGTTTAGACTAAAACAAGAGAGAACAACAGGTTCACAAATATCATTTCAGGATCATATACGAAGGTAGAGGTAAGCAAATAGTTGTCACATATAATGGAGATTATTACACATGCCCAGAGGTCAAATGTTGCTCTAATAAGGCAGAGAGAAACTGAGCCTCAGTGAATTACGACAAAGTGACTCCAGGTCCGAATGCTCAGTGACGCAAAGGAGAGAAGAACTGACACTCTATGACGAGCTAACAGGATTCAATCACTCTCTACTTTATTAAAACTGCAGCTTCTTTTCCTAAGAGGAAACCTCTCATTCTCTGAATGAATGAAGCAACTACACATTATTAGATATCACAATAACATAAGTGTATAGCTTAGTTCTCTGCCTATATATCTATATTCTTATTTTCTCTTCATCATCAGATTTCAAAAATCCTACCAGATATTTTAACAACTACTAACTGCTGGTATTTATAAAAATAAAAATTCAGTCTTGTATGAAAACCTTTTCCTCTGCCCACCCTCCAAGGATGGTTTCCCTACACATGGAAAGGACTACACATGGTCCATGGCAAGATGAAAAATTCAGTCTTAGGTTCTCAGTAGTAAGTAATGCATGCAAATGACTCATATTTTGATTATTACTGTTCAAGCAAAGCTAGCAAGTTAACATTAGGGTAGCACATGTTCCCAGACTCCTCTGAAAACAGACTGCTCTTCAGAACTGAACAGTCTTATGGAGCACTGGATTTTTATACCAATAGCTGACAAATCTCTCAAGAACTCCTTTAGATAATTCTGGGATGTTTATCACAATTCCCTTTCACCACTTTGGCAGAAGACAAAATGTCATATTCTTCCCCTTTATCTCTAAAATATTTATAAAAGCTTGCACAAAAATCAATCTCTGAATAGCCTAGATAAAATTTGCATGTGCATGAGCTATAAATATTCCATACTATGCCCTGATCCATCTTAAATTCATGCCAGTTTGACTATCCCACGGCAACACATCATGAATTCTCTCACGCAGACAAGTATAGACATGCAGATTACTGGGTCACTGTTAGTCATCTTTCTGCTTTCCTTAATGAAAACTGATGAGCCTGAGTCTCTTTCACACTCCAGTATCTTAACTGCAGAATCATCCAAAATACCTTTTAAAAGCACAGTGTAAATATTGTATAGTGTACACACTTAATACACTGGAAACAACAATTACAAAGATGTAGAAGACCTCTTGAGTCATCCGGTCTTGTTAGAGTTACATTTACAAGAAAAAGAAATGGGTGAAAAAAGGAACCCGCAGCTTATTGGAAGAGTGACTTTGTAATTCTTCGGGTTCAGACAGTGGAGTGGGCAAGAACTAGGCAGCTGGTAGGCTGCCGGGACAGCTTTCAAGCCTAAGGGTTAGAGTTCTAGAATCAAACAAACATAAGGTCAAATACTGAGAGTATCAATTCAGATCAGAACTTGGAGCAGCAGTAAGGAGATTTGGAAGTTTTGATATAAAATATCAGGGGCACACACCAGTGGCATGGAAGCACTGGGACAGTCCACAGAAGAAAGGCAGCTGTGGAAGGCTAATTAGGCTTTCTTGCCTCCACAATAGGGAACAAAATCAACATCTCAGCAAAAGTGACACAGTCTGAAATTTAATAGTGCAGGCTGCACTATTAAATTTCAGACTGTGTCACTGCAGACGGTGCGGTCAGGAGACTTCACTGTGATGACATTCAGCTCTTTGGTGGTGGTCAGCTGGGAATGGCAAAGGAAAGCCTTGATCCTGCTCAGATTTTAACCATGTCTCCCAATATGATTGGTACAAAAGAAAGATCTTTGCCTAGAACAGTCCATCCACAAGTCTAATCCTCTGGCCTTCCTTCAAGACCTGATGTTTAAAAAACTTCAAGAACTCTATTTAGTTGTTTCTGCCCTAGCCCATCTGCCTTGTTGTTGCTACAAGGGTTTATAGCATTTGAAATATTATTTGCTTCTTTCCAGAGCAGTACTGGCTTTTTGCATGAGAACCTGCACATCTTTCCTGAGTGCCTGTATTTCATCCCTTTGACCTGAGCCTTCAGAGCCTGTGATAATGCATGAGAAAGAGGGAAATGTGGAATAAGAGTAAAAAAATTGTGTAATTGAATTTGGTGCTTTTTTGGGGGGGAGGGGGGAGAATTGCTACAAGTTCTGGAACCATTATTGAAATGAAATTTTCAGTAAAATCCAGTTCTGATGAAAACTTCTGAATGAGCTGGTGATGAGACGAAAGGTTAACATAAAAAAACCTCTATGGCAGGTTTCAGTTATTCAAAGCTCTTTCCGTTTATAAATAAATTAAAGTTTTGTTACAGATAAAAAAGAATATGGACAGTTTTCTGTGTGCATCACAGCCAGTAAATATGAAGACTCAGACTGATGCAACCCCTTGCTTTTGGACAATCCTTTCTGGTGTTATGCTGCTGAGCAGCGTGTTACTCAACCTAGACAAAGCTCTTATGCTGTCAACTGTGCCATGTTCATCATTACCTTTCATTTTCATTTCAACAGATTGTCAATATCACACAGGTACTCCCAGGCTCAGTGCTAAAGAGAGTGGGTAACTAGGGTGAAATCCTCAGAGCAAATCCAAAGGTTTGTCTCTGGGTCGATGGAGAACTGGGGCCTAAGAAGCTGTCGGAAACAGAGTGGTCTAGTTTTGGAGTAAGGAAAGTAAAAAAGGAAAGAATACAAAAGGGTGAGATAAAGAAATGGGCAGGGACTGACAGGTCCAGGATGCACTGAGATGGGGTCCTCTGCCATGGGTGTGACGGGAAGAGGCTCCAAGGGGGCTGGGCAGGGCCAGTCAGGTATAACTCTGTCCTCAGGGCTTGACATCTCTTCCATGCTTCCCTTCTACTTCCATAGTGGAAGACACATTTCCTTATGCCTTTTCCTTTGACCAGAACTGAGATGTCACTGGTGGGAGAGGCAGGGGGAAGGGGTGTGTGGCACTACTCCTGGAAGGCTGAGGCAAATACTACCCTCTGTTTAGCAGCATTTCTCCAGTAAAGCTGGCACAAAGCCTGATGTGGCTCTAGCAAAGAGGAGACAGAAGGACAATAGGTTTGGCACTTCAGAAGTCCAGCACTGTCTATTCAGACAATGTTCTATTTATTCTGTAAGCAGCTGCTGTCTCAGATTTCTCTGCTGTGGGTTGCTCCTACAACAATAAAGCAAAGGGCAAGCAGCAGACCTCCTGTGTCAAAGAAAAGGTCAGGGAGTGCCCATATCTGACTTTAAATACTTAATTTCTCCGTAGCATCACCAAGGAAATGAGCTAATATTGACAAACAAATACTGTCCTGTAATGAGTTATAAGCAGAGTCCAGAAGAGCTCATGCCCTAAATAAATTGAGAGGAAAGAAGACTATGAAAAAATTGTTAACAATCCAGATTACACACTTCCGTTTCAGTTTGGCTCCAGGAAAATCATTCCTTTTGTGCTGGAAGTGTGCCTTGTGTGATGGAAGGTTTGCTTATTCTGCCACTTTTAGGTTTGTTCCTAGAGATGATCAATTGAATTTTGACTGTAGCAATGTCATTCTCAGCACAGTTCACTTACCCAAGTAGCCTCTCTTCCTCAAGGATTTCTTGATTTCTCTGTCCTTCTCTTCTCTTTTCTTGCCTATTAATGTTGGATATTAATGTGCAATTATTTCACCAACAAATATGGAGGAATGACTTTTTTGGCCCCTCAGTTATCACTGGGAGAACCAATGTAGAATTTCTATCATTACTACCATCACACCATAGAGTACAGAATCAGAGTGCAACTTATGGATATAATATTTAAGTGATGTTCTACATGCAAATCATTGCCCTAAGTGCCCAAGAGAAAAAACAAACAAATTTTGTCCCAAATAAAGGATTTCAATTCAGCATAGTGTAAAAGTCAAAAGGAAAAAAATAGAAAATGGTAAGTCAGATAAGAAATATCACTCATAGGTAACCTTCAAAGTGAAAGGTGGAAAAATATTTCACCAGTATGTTACAGATTGATTTTTTTTTTTTTCCTAAACATTTTAAGGATTTTAACATTAGGGCTCAAAAGTTAGAAGGCTGGGGATTTGGAGGGGTTGGTTTGTTTGGGGAAGAGGAGGTTGTGCGTGGGTTTTTTGGTTTTTGTTTCTTCTTAAATAAGGTTTTTAACAAAGTGCTTAAGCGATAACCAGATGTTTGGTGTCAGTTTGTGTTACTCACAATTAGAGAAAACCTGGGAAAGAACTCGTCCATCATTCCTAAAAGCTGTCTGCCCTTCTCTCCTGACCATACAGAGATATTTCAGCAAGTGAAAATGTAAGTATTGCACGTGATGCTGCTCTCTTTTAACCTGGGGAACACTGCAGGATGAAAAAGTGCTGGTTTGCTGCTATGCAGTTAATTAAAAGGCATGAAGTCACAGTGGGAACACTGGGACACATGCAAGGGCTTGTCTCACCAGTAGGGCCAGAAATAGAGCTGGGAATACACTAAAGACAAAATCACATGGCTTTTGTAGCCATGCAGTTTAACTTGCTGGCCAATCAAGACAAATTGAGGGAAACAACATGCACACAGAGACACACACTCATGACCTAATTTAAATGAATGAATGAAAGCAGTGACTGAAAGCATATCCTGCTCCTGAATCAATTAATATAAGCATTTTCAATTCACCTTTTTCCCCAGTGCTATTTCTTCCAGTCTCGTGGCCTCTGCATGTGCAGACGGTTTGCAGAGGTGTGCAACTCCTTGTGATTTCTCCTTTCTCCATTAACATGGTGAAGCTTATAGAATGAAATTATGTCAGTTCAAATCACTGAGCATACTGGAAATCAACTGTCTATGCAGGCATCTCTCTTAACACTTGTATTCTCTGTTCTTTTTTGCTTACCTGTGTACAGTGGGAGAAGAAGCAAAAATGAGGAAGAAATAAGCCACCCCCTTTGAGACCACAAGTGATTAAATTTAAAAAAATTGTGCTATAAGTCCATTAAGTTTGTTAGATATGTTTGATTTTAAAGTGTGAGCAAGGGGCAAAACAAGAAGCTGACCTTGGAACACATTGCATTCCTTAAAAGTAACTGTTAGCTCAGAAAGATAAAATTAATATATAAATAGCCCAGGAACCCCTAGCTAAGGAACACAACAGTTAAAATAAAACACTTAGAATCTCACAGTTACACACTGCCAAGTCTGAGTAATAAATCTGGGTGAGAGAAAGAGGAGTTCTCTTAGGCAACCTGTACTGGGTTCCTCTGCCATGGGAACTTTTAGTCAGGAGTGCTGCTGGCCTCACTTCAAAGTGCTCTGTGCCTAAGACTAACTTTTTCACAACAAGCCTTTTAGGCAGGTAATATACTATGGCAGTTCTTTACTTTGTGAATATATTTGTTTAAAATCAAGGCTGGTAGAAATTTCAACTATTTAATCAAAGGGCAAAGATTGGCATCACTGCTAGTTAGTACAGCTTTCTGTTAAGCTTTGTACCAGAGTTACACTATCTTACAGAATTTGTACTGATTCAATTTGTTTCTGGGGAAAAGGTTTCCTGGGGAGAAATACGTCGAAAATTACAAGACCAAGTTGTTATCCTGATGTAATACTGCACTTTGCCTCTTCTGTTCTCCCCTATCCCTTCTTCCTTTTACTCTGGCCTCTCAGCTCCGAGGCACAGGAGAAAGGTTGCTTGAAGTTATTGACTGAGATGGGAAGTAGCCAATTTTTGTGGCAAGTTCATTAACTGTGTGGCAGGTGATACTTCCTAAAATTTAGTGGAGGTATGTTGGAGGTATAGAAGACTAACAATCTCTGCTTATTTGCTTGATCATTTCTTTTCCAGTTTCTGGTCCACTTGGATTCTATTGGGATGGCTGTTTGCATCAAGTCCAATCTCTATTTTCTCTGTTAGCAGCCACAGTCCAGCAAACAACACTGCTAAATTCTCTGTAAAACGCCCTTCATAAACAAGGTGGCATCTCATAAAGGATGAAAACTCTTCTATAAGTACCACAGTGAGGGACAAAGTGCCAAATTCTTTCAAAAATTTCTCTCATCTACATGAAATGTCAGTTCTTCTCCAGGCCACACTGGCCTATTTATTTCTTAGTTTACCAACCCCCAAATAGTTTTGTTAAGTTCTATCGCAAATTTCTATGAATCCAGTATCTAACTCTCACTCCTTCATTTGGCTGTGAGTGCTGATGAGATTGTTAAGGCTTCCTTCAGGGCATCAACTCAATAAAGACAAGAAACTTCTGCAAAATGTATATACTTCAGTGACCAAATTCACTCTCCATCCCACCCACCACAAGGGGCCAGCCAGCTACAACTGTCTGTGTGTAAAGGATCTTCAGCACACACAGAGAAGGCAGATTCTTTTCCAAATTATTTCAAATGTGATGCTGGACAAGATGCTGAATATACAGTTCCTGCAGAGATGCTAACCAACAGTGATTTTTGTCCTACAGGTCACTAGTTTGCAAGATCCTGCTTACCTGTATATTTAACACAACATTTCCACATGACAGTGGAAGGAAGGGTAAACAGTGGCATAACAAATTTGGGTTCAGGGTTTTGGAACACATAGTAAATGTGTCTTACAAGTGCTCAACTAAGCAAACATGGGGTATTGGTTTTCTGAGAAGAAGAGAGAGGTGATTTTGCCTAAACCTATTTCAGTCTCCTGGAACATGCAACCAATTCACCCAGAAAGATAAGGCAAAATTTACCTTTACATCCACTTGGAGACTCATTTTCTTACTTCAGCCACCTTGCTTTCATGCTGCTCTAATACTTTGGTCCCTCTTAAATAATTTGATAATAGCTAAATCATTTAATTATTAAATCATAGTTAAAATCATTTAACTATGTTAAATTAAATGGTAATCATTAATTCATTTGGTAAATCATGTTAAATCATTTGGTAATAGTTCATGGTTTGTTATGAACTCCTTCTGGAAATGCAAGAACTTGTTAAATTGTTCAGTTTTAGCTACACTAGCCAAGTATGAAGGTATGAACTGGTATTCCTCTTTGACAAGTTCCACAACCATAACGTCTGACACGTCTAACTCATCTCTTTTGATGATTCTCATGGAATCTTTCAGTTCCCTCCTCTTTCCTTTTAAGTGCTTTCAACTTTAGCATTTCCAGTGGAATAGAAAAATCTGCTGAGGCACTAACACAAGTCACAGGTGACTGTGGATGTCTGTAGTTAGGGCAGAAAAATTCAGGCTTTGCTGGAAGCAGAGGGATGCTGGACAAAAAGTTACCTGAAAATCTTTTAATCTTCCTTGCTCTCTCATTTTCAGCTGGGAATTGATTTCTTTCTACTACAGAACAAGTTTGTTTCCTGGCAGAGTACTATCATCCCTGTTTTATTTTCTCTGAAGGTTTATGAAACTTGTCACAATTTAAGAGTCCAAGAGTATAAAGTTTAAGATTTGTTCTGTAAGCCCTTTTCACACTATCTAAGAGGTGAGCCAGGCTCCTTGCTTGACAGTTTCTTTCCATGGTGAAATGGATTGTTGCAGCATACACTCAAAAGAAAGAGGAAAGGTAAAATATACTTTAAAAAGGGAAAAGTTTAGATGACAAAATCTTTCAACACACAACAAAACTATTCTACTTTTAGAACAGGGTATTTTACGCAGATATGGCCTACAAAAATATGCTGCCTTCTCCTATTTTCTCTGGTTGGCAGCTGGATGTGAGCCAGCATGTGCCCAGGGGACCAAGAAGGCCAGTGGCATCTTGGGCTGCACCAAGAATGTTGTGGCCAGCAGGACCAGGGCAGTCCAGTGGTACTCGGCACTGGTGAGGCTGCACTGCAAGTCCTGTGTTCAGTTCCGGTCCCCTCTCTGGAAGTAACACAGTGAGGTGCTGGAGTGTGTCCAGAGAGGGCAGTGGAACTCCTGAAGGATCTGGAGCACAAGTCTGATAAGGAACAGCTGAGGGAACTGGGGTTGTTTAGCCTGGAGAAAAGGAGACGCAAAGGGGGCCCTATTGCTGTCTGCAACTGCCTGAAAGGAGGTTGTACCAAGGTGAAGGTCAAGTTCTTCTCCCAGGTAATAAATGAAAGGATGAGAGGAAATGGCCCTTGTACCATGGAAGGTTTAAATCGGATATTAGGAAAAAATTTCTTCACTGAAAGGGTGGTCAGACATTGGAACAGGATGCCTGGAGAAGTGGTTGAATCACCATCCCTGAAAGTGTTCAAAAGTTGCGTGGATGTGGCACTTGGAGATATGGTTTTAGTGGTGAACAGAGTGGTGCTAGGTTAATGGTTTGAATTGATGATCCTATCAATTTTCCAACCTCAAGGATTCTATGATTCTTATCTACAGCAGTATACAAACCTGGAAACCCCTGTGGGTTCCTGCGAAGCTTAGTCTCTGCCCATATTTCTTGGTAACACAGTCTCTGGCTTTCTTTCCCCTAGGTCTCCCCATGAATTTTACTGCTTGTGAGTGCAGCTTTTCCTGCTGGTTCATTTACACTCAGCCAAAGGCTGATCCCTTTCTATGGTATGCCAAATAATTCCTTTTTCCTCACTCAGCACTGGAAAGGTGAGTAGGTGGCTGGTACAGGCGAAATCAGAGAGAGAAGGGCAAATATATGTTAGAAAACCTAATAGCCTGAATGACCAGATTAGGTAGCATCAAAGTAAAGTGTTTCTAATTTGGCTAAACCTGATGAACATCTGTCTACCACATGCAAAAAACTGCCTGAAAAAGTCTCAGACATGTTAGCAGTTACTTTTGAGGATAGCTGTGGACTGGTGACTCACCAACAATACAAACACTGTAAGTACAGGGGGTGTGTTTAAAAGAAGTAAGAAAGGGAAAAAGAAAATGAATAGAAAAGCTCATCAACTTCACCTTCAACTTCCCAAAAAAAAAAAAAAAATAGAGCTAGGAAAATGTAAACTTGCTCTAAGCATCCACATGACAAACAAGGAGCTAACAAGGAGCTGAATAACAGCCAGTATGATGGTTCAAGAGCATTACTGAAGGAGAAGCAGTTGCTGTTGCATATTTTGACTTTACTTAGGCTTTTGGCATTGTCTTTTGTAGTAGTTATAAGTAAACAAAACAAAAAGAAAAGAAAATTACCTAGATTGACAGGCTAGCATGGCTTCAAAATAAAAACATCAAGAACTCCCTAAAACTATATTCAAAGAATACTTGTAAAGACTCCCAGTCCAAATGGAAGAAGTACCAAACAATTTTACATGGAGATTTATCCTGAACCTGTATCTAATTTTCCCAGCGTTTTTGCTTATACTGTGGATGATGGAATACACAGTATGCTTGTTAAATGTGCAGGTGACATGAAATGGAGAGGGGATGCAGACATTCTTAAGAGACAGCTTTGGAACTGAATCATGCTCTTGATAAACTGGAAAATTCTGAGAACAGCTGGATGATCTTTAATATCTGCAGAAATAATCAGCTTCCCAGTAGCCAGCAGCAGCTGGCTCAGTAGAAACTGGGGAACATGGTGGATGACTTGGTCAGCACAAATCAACAGTCTCAGCGTGGTGAGCAAGGGAAATGTCTTTTTGGGGTATACAGAACAGTCAATGTTCAACACATAGCAAGTGGGAATACTTCTGTCAGTGTTCCCAACGCAGAAGAGGCTTCAGCCAAATGTTATGTTCCGTTTCAGTCACCGTGCTTCAGGAAACATTTAAGACAACTGGAGGATTCCAGAAGAGAGTAAGTTGAAACCATAACTGAGAAAAAAATGTACGTGGGTGCAAGAATCCAATTTAGCCCAGAGAAGGGACTAAAGGAGAGAAATAAAGCAGAAAACATGCCTGTAGCATGGCTGAAAATATTTTAGGAGTTCATGCATTTAAAAAAACTGTCTACAATGTTACAGACCACGTCTTGCTTTTCCCAGTTTTCCCAGTTTCCAAGCAAGCAGCCGGAGGTGACCAAGAGCAGACCCTAACTGCTCTTGTTACCAAGGAAAACAGAGTGGGAAACTGAAAGACACAGCAAATTTTATAAACTGTTATGTAATAGAGCAGAAGTATATTATTCTTTCATCAACAATATTGCACAAGAGCCACCAGTGTGCCTTGCAATGAAGGCAGCCAATCATATACCAGGCTACACAAGCAAGTTCACAGCCAGCAAACAGAGGAAAGCACTTATTCCCCTCTACTTTGCACAGCTAGGTCATGCCTGGAACATGGTGTCCAGTCTGTAGAGCAAGCAAGACAATGACAAACCGGAGAAAGTCCAGCAAAGGAACGCTGAGACTGCTGAGAGGCTGCAGCACAGGCCACCCCAGGAGGAGCTTTTGTGTATAGCCCAGAGACTAGACCACTAATGAGAGGCAGGAATAGTAGGTTGGATGTAAGGAAAAAATCTGCATAGAAAGAATGTTTCAGCACTGCAGTAACATGCCCAGAGAGGTTGTGAAAGCTCCGTGCTTGAAAGTGTTGGCAACTTCGGTGGATATGGTGCTGAGCATCTAATCAAAATTTCTTAGTCCAGCATGGAATAGGGCTGGACTGGGTGAGCTCCAGAGCTCCCTTCCAACTTAACTTTTTCTGTGTTTCCAGGAAGGTCTTTAAGCTTGCAAATGAAACACTGTAAAGTCAGGAAATACCTTGATGTGCTTCCCCTCATCTTTTGTCTTGTACATTCAAGCTGCACACTGCAGGTGGCAGAGAAGCAACAGCAAAGATGAGCAAGCACCGTTATTGTAGTCACAGTGCCTGAGGAATGTAAGTGAGGCAAGGTCTGTAGGAAGAGGTGATCTCTTTTATTAGACTGACTGATATATTTACAAGAACTTGGATGGGATTTCAGGCACACAAATTCTTCTTCAGCCTGAAAATAGAAGCAGCCCACTTCAGTGCTAAACACAGGTTGAAAATGGTTACTCTGAATTTAGCTAGCTATATTTATCATTTAGACCATCTGAGAAAAAAACCCACATAATTGGCACTTGTGGAGTGAAAGATTTGTTAACTAAATTTTCATCTCTCCTCTTGATATACCTCCTGAAGGAGGCAGAGGGATATTTTTGCCTGCAGAACACGAGGGTGGAAGAGAGTTTAAAAGCGTGACAAAGCAGCTCCGTACAGCTGAGCATAGTTTCCCAAGAGTCAGGGAAGCTTGGGATGCACATAGCAAAAGACACACACACGTGCCAGGCTCAGGTTTTGGATAAAGCCGCTGAGCAGGGGCAGCCCAGCAGCATGTGTCATGTTGATCACTGTGGGTTATGCTCAGCTTTTCCTGCTGCAGCAAAATTTCATGCATCACCCTCAGACTGGCACAAAGGCCTCGCCTGCTTCATTCCACATGGCTTCCCCTCCCAAACATCCCACCTGGCCCTTCAGCCACACCTGGCTGACAGGAGCCAGTGTAGCAGCACTGAGGTGCTCACCTGATTCTCCTGTCACCAACACAGCCTGGCAGAGACTCGGGGACATGCTCACCACAGGTCCTGTTCACCACCACAGACACTGTCTGGATGCCCCATTGTCCCCAGGGCCCTCACCTGGCCCTGGGATGAGCCCCTGGGCCTGATGATCCCTCAAACACGCTTCTGCCTGGGACTTAAGGCCAGACCCAAGCTTGATTTTGGACTGGCCCTGTCAGGCACTGGTCTGCACCTCATTGCCCACTTCCAGGGCCCCCAAACTTACCACAGGCACTCCTTGCTCCTGCACAAGTACTAGACTCCAGTTACTAATCATCCTGGAAAGTGGATGCTAAGATGTGCAATGCCCTCAGCCAGGGTTTTGGGATAGCCTCTTCACCTTCCCAGTCACTTGTTGTGCTAACTACCGCTGCTTCTTTCACCGGTATGATTTCCCTTCCAAGTCTTGCACCAGCCTTCCTGTCAACAGAGGAGTGCAGAGGGCCTTGATCACCACCCTCACTCCCATGCAGGTTGAGGCTTCATCTGGTTCTAAAGGGATTGTGTGACTCAGACGTTACAAACAGTAAGATTCTGAAGGACCAAGACCTTACATCTAGTCCTCCAATATTTCCTCCACACTGGCTAACCTCCAAAAAACATAGCGCTGAGGAGACTTCTTTCATGGACAGAGCACCAAGTCTTTTCTATCAAAAATATTTTAATCTTCGAGGAAATAGGTATTTGTGTTGCTGACAGCAGTCGGTGGCTGAAGGTTTTTAGCCTCGGACTGAGCTGAAGCATTGGGTAGATGCAGAATGGAGCAAAAGGCCTAATCCAGCAAAACTGAATTCCCATATCCTCACACAGTCACAGCAGCATCTAGTGAGAGACCAAGAGGCAGAATCAAGTCACAACATGGGCCTCTCCAGAAGAATTTCAGGTGACATGAGCTGACTGTGTACCAGGAGGATCTGACACATGAGAAACATGATATAAGCAAGTCTGTATACTTGAAATCTAAGAGGGGGCAAAACCACACAGTAAATGGTCTGTGGAAGAGGTGAAAGAAAAAAAGTGATAGAAAGCCTTAAGAGCATGATATCTAACAAAGCTATGGAGAAACTGAGCTTCAGTGAGTGTCAAACCAGAGTTCTGAACCTGCATTAAGCTGTTGAATCAAAATGTAGACAAGCTGATGACACAGTGAGAGTGCATGAGAAATAAAGTGGAAAACAGCCCTTTCCCTGGCAGATGGCAACAGACATGTGTTTGACTGGCTTTAGGACCATGATCAAGGTCCTTATGTTCTTAGCACAGTTATCTTATCACATATGCATTAGCTTGAAAATCCTATGATTTATTTCCAGTGCAGACAGAAAGAAATCTAAACCCAAACAAATGGAAAAACAAAACAAAAATAAACCCATGAAATAAACAAAATCAAGAAAAAAATCCTGCAATAAAATAAAATAAATAAATAAATAAACCCAAATCACTGTACTGATGCTGTATATTAATCTTACAGGCATACCTAATTAAATCCATTTCTTAGAAGTCTGAATAGCATTGCACTGTATGCCTGATTCCTGATTAACTAAATGACAACCACTTCAGCACATTTTGAGCACAGCTCTGGTCATCATATCTGCCCAACTCAAAAGTCTGTCCTTAAACTGACATCCGTCCTTCAGATTGGCACAGAGCAGCTTGAGCTCCTCCTTTCAAAGAATCTCTGGTTTATGCTCAGGAGTCACAAAACAGTTGGACCCAGTTATAGTTTAGAGTAAACATGAAACCTCCCATTTGCATCCAGAAGTGATCATCCCCAGCCAGCTCTTCTATGTATGATGACCACAGATATAGATAGGTCAATACAGCTTTGTTACTCTTGAAGCATGCAGGCACCAAAACACAAAGCCTCTCTTACCTCTGAGCTATTGCTCCTGCTTCTCAAACTATGTTTGTGTAAATAGAAGAGAAGTGACAGCATTCCTTCCATTACCGTTAGTGCTACAGTGGGGCTTTTGTTCACAATGAACAACAGAAAGGCTGCCAAGAAACCAGATCTATTGCTGTAAGTTTTATGGATATTATCTTTCCCCCAAATGCCCTGAAATGCAAATATCTTATGGTTGTTGTGTGCTTTGTCACAGTCACGAGTTCAATTTGCTTTAATTTCATATTGTTATTACATAAAAAGACACCATCAAGCAGAGGGCAGGGGATCCATTTGAAGAGCTGGTTATATTTGCTCTGTAAGCCTCAGTGAGGAGCCTGAACTAGACTAATGCAGGTGGAGTGGCCTTCTGCTCAGATCTGTGGGGCAGTTCAGAGGCTGCACAGGCACATTGCATTAATCAGAGGCAGATTATGGCTATGGAAGAGGCAGAATGAGGGTAGACTCTTTCCCAGTTATCTCTGGCACAGAGGCAGGCTGGATGCTGTATTGAGTCAGATGTGTAATCTGGGTTCTGTGATGGGCCTGCAAGGGCACTTGTGCCAAAGGCAAGATCCAAAGCTGGGGAATGGGAGCAATCAGCATTTGCATTATTAGAGTAGGTCTCTTGAGGGCACTGCCAACCATCACTAATTACACTGCTGCCTTTGGAGTCTAAATGGGCATTGACTTCAGGAACTGACAATGATTTAAGCATTTACACCTGTCCCAACCCCACTTTAAGACTGATCTTTATCAAAGGAGTCAGCAGGACTCTTCTGTGAAAACCCTCACGAACACAGCCAGAATCCAGCCCAAATTTTTTCACATGTACCTTGACAGAGCTGAAAGCTCTAGGCTGCAGAGGGAAAACAGCAGGAAGATGAGTGAGGGAGGCTCACCATCAAACTGAGATAATTCAAACCTGATTGCTGTGCAGGGCAGGCTTTATACAAAGGAAAAAATAGAGCCCTTAAATAAAACCCATCCATCAAAAAGTGTTTACAGAATCTGAGAACAGCATCACAGTCCAGCTATTCAACAGTCACAGCATCCAGTCTCATCAGTATCACAGGGAAGGCTCATGTCATCACCAGCTCCAAGCTCCAGGATTAGATTTAAGAGAATTTCTAAACTTAAATCCTTAAACAAAGTCAGAATTCCTTAACAATTCAAAATGTAAGATAGTTTTTAAATACCTGCTATGTTGCTGTTTGTCGCCATCCCAGTTTGCTACTCACACTTTCATCCCAGAAACATCACCTGTACATAGTCCAAGGTCCTGAAAGCCAGACTTGCCAGTTAGGAAGCCTTGTTCCCACTGCAGATAGAGGTAAAGTGTCTCTACACAACACATCTTGAACAGAGAAAAACAAGGTGCCCAGGTTTGTTCTGAGAAACTGCTGGCAAGTTGCAGTATTTAGTTTGTGTTTTAGGAATGGCAAAAGCAAAAGTTTGCCAGCATTCATACAGTACGTGGGGCTTCAATAGATCATATTATTTTACCATAGTTCTAAAGTCAAAGTTTGAACTGTAAGGCACAGTGTGGTATCTTAGGTGGCTTTTCAGCAATGTCACACTAGACCTCCCACTCCCTAGCACCTTCATTCTCCTCCCATAAATCTTTTGAATGTATTGGCTGATTTCATTCAAACTTCAGAGAACAGTCTCATATATAACAAAGTTCCATATTTGAAAAAAGAACTGGCTGTTTAGGGAAAGGAGTAGGGTCCACCCCATAATATTCATTCTGTCAGTCAGCTTCTACAGAATATGGCAGTCTGTGTATCATAGCCAAAGCACAGCAAGAGATGAATTGTAATAGAGAACAGAGGAGAATTTAAAAATCACATGTAAAGATAGCAGAAAACTTAATTTTTTAAAATCTAAGTACAATAATGCAAATCAATGGGAAGCTGGGCTTCATCACTCCTGTGATCAGAGGAATACCTGTTTGGGAACACAGTGCAGCCTCAGGCCCTTTGGGCAGGATTTCACATCAGCTCTGCTGCTGTGGATTCCACCAGTTAATGCTAGGAGCAGCAGAAATGATGGTTTCTGTCTCAAAGCCTTTTCTGCAGAGGGATATAGTTGGTTTGGTTGTGTCTACTTGCTTGTGGCTTTGCTGAGTGGCAGAGATGACCTTTCCAGTGCTGCTTACCTTTGTCAAACAGAGAGGACTCAGAGCACCCTCTGATCCTGTTAGGACAGTGACGGTATTGTGCAGAGCAATTTCCAGGTGAGATCCCTCACAGCCACAGCTGTATGTGACTACAAGAGAGAAAAGTGACTGCAGCTTTTTTAAGCTCTCCCTGCTCTGCAAACATACAATTTTCAGCAAGCTGGGGATCAGCCACATTCTAAAAATCCTTGGAAAAGTTATTTCTCAGCATTTTAAAACATCACTGTTTTGCTTTTGTAAGTTATTTTTCATTGTTTGTTTAGGAAGTATGTTTCTGTGTATTCTCAGCCTGTTGCTGATATAAATGTTGAGATTCTATTATTTCCAACAATCATAATACCTATTTGGAGTCTATATAACCTGTAGAAGAAGTACCTAGGCAGTTTATTATCAAGTTAAATGCAACTATCCTCAGAGTAAAAAAAAAGTGTGGAGTTTTTTTTTCAAGATATCATTCTTTAGTGAAATTTTCACAAGCATTTCCCTCTCATCATTTCTTGGTATGTAGGAATTAGAGCATGTTATATTTTTCTCCTAGGTTACTTGTGTTTTAAACAGATAGGGATTGCCATGTGGGTATAGTGCTGAAGAACCACACAGGCTGTGGGAAAACCATGCATTTTAAAAATAGTTGCTTTTATACACATGCACAGAAAAAAGCATGTGAAAAATTTGGACTAATCCTGTAGGGTATTGTGGAGAATTACACAGTCCATATTTAGTTTCTAATTATTTCTAAACTGATTACAGAATGTGACATACTCTATTTATTTTACTTTTTTTTCAAGGTGAAAGCAGCACTAGTGAAACTGATATTCCCAACCAGTTCATCTCCAGGAAAACTTGATGAGACAAGATCTAAGAAGGAAAAGAATTCTGTCTTTTTCCAGCCCATCCTCTCTCTCTGCTGAAGTTCCCCATATTCCCCTCAATTCAGGACAAAAATGGCAGTAATGTCACTTATGGAAGGAAAGAAAATTGGTTACAGCCATCAGCCTACCCAGTAAAGTTCATAGAAAAGACAGTTCCAGGCTGTGTCAACCACATTAGCCTTGACTGCAGCAGGATAAACATTATATTATAGCATTCTCAGTCAGAGGATTCTCTTGTTTAAAATATAGAGTTGCTACTAAGATGCAGAAAAAGAGTTAGTGATAAGTCACTGACACAAAGCCTTCCCACATCTGCAAAAGGAATAATGTTCCACTCCAGTTTTCCCATGGTACGTTTTATATCGACTGACTTGACTGAAAAGGATGACACAGATCCCTCTCTTGGTACACGTTCCAGTTGAAAGAATGTGGAAAAAATCTTTCCTGTTTACCATGTGAATCTCTGCTACAGCATTTCCCATAGCATCAGTATTCCTGGGGAGGGGAAATATCTGTGTCAGAAGTGTTTTGTCAGATGGAGGTTAGATATCAAACATAATGGAAGTTCAAGCGAGTCCTGCAAACTCTGTTTTACTGTGACTAAAAGCCAGCAGCAAAAAGAATAAGATACACAATTGGCTTCATCTGTGACACAGGCTACGCAGGATCAATTAAATTTAGGAAATTGGTGAAAGGTCTTATAAATTCCTTAGGTTTTCTTGATGGACCAGACACTTAACAGGCTAATGCTTCTGGTATATCCCCAGTAAAAGATAGCTGGCACTGATGGCACTGCTCTGCTGGAGACAGGAAGAGGGATTTCAGAGAACATTTTTCTGTATTATGCATGAAAGAGTCATGAAAAACAGCTTCCAAAAGTAACATATTCTAAGTTTTTGTGTATTATTTTATACACATTCCAACAAAAAACAGCATGAGAAATTGGCATGTATTCCTCCAAAACTAGTTTTACCATGCTTGTGATTCTAGAGTACCTAGAACATTTATTAGTGCTGTGACTGAAAACTTTGTAACTTTGAAAGGAAGAGTGTATATTGCAGAGCAGCTCTGTATGAGACTATAGAATGTTCTAATATATTTCATAACTAACCATGAAAAACATTGACAGCTGCACATAAGATAGACCCAGATACACCTGGGCAGATACCGAGTCCAAAATAGGAAGTTGTCTGATGACTGGAGCTGACTGAGACAGTTTAAAGGATCCAAAGAATTACTTATAGCACTCCCAGCAGCCCTGGAACAGGATCTGCAAAATGGCTGCAGAACAGGAACTATACAGGTGTGATACCCAAACCAATTTGCCATTGGCACTTACATAGAAGTCAGTAAAAATTTTAAACAAAATCTGCTACAGTGTTTAGTTACAGGAGTTTGATTTTTTTTAAGATTACATGTCACTGCAGCAGCTCAAAAGTTAAAGGTGCAACCATATATGCAAGCTTGAAACATTTTAGTGTGATTTCTTAATCTTCCCCTCACAACCAGAGAAAATGGAGGAGGTACTCATCAGCAGCACACCTGAGGGCATCACAGCCCTGTGATATTTTTCCTCACCTGACAAGAAAGTAAATATTTTCTCTACTTATATTTTGAATTCTAGACTGCATGTAACCAGGAGTATTTTCCAGTATGCATAACACACAAAAAAAGAAAGTGTTTAGTGTTTAAATTGAAAAAAACAAAAAACCAACCAAACAACAACAACAACAAAAAAAACCAAACAAAAAACAAATAACAAAAAAACAAAAACAAAAACAAAAAAACCCCAAATAATCCAGTGTCTGGGAAGTTGCACAAGGTTATAATGAAAATCTGTCACAGAACAACTTTGTTCCTTCAAGTCCATAAGTAGCATCATAACAGATGTCCATTGTCTTTCCAAATGAACTGTATCTATTCTTCTCTTCCAGCACCAATACATTTTCATATTAAGAAGAAAAGCACATTTTGCTAGCCTTTTTCCCATATTACTCACATGAGAAACTATATTTTTTTCAGCAAGGTGGTTTTCTTTTTGTCTCGAGATGTAAAATATACCTGATACTGAGTATGCTTTTCTTTCCACAAGACAGTAGCAGAAAACAACCTGGATTTCACTAGCTGGAAATTAACACTAGTTATTGTACCACTTCTATTCTTTATGATGAACTTGTTCATCAAAACTACCCATAGTCATCACTGTACCACATTCACTACTGCTACTTATATTGATGGTAAAATTTTCAGAGGCTTCTGACACCTACTGACTCTCTTAGGTACTTCCAAAAGGTTTTTGTTCTGCTTTATTCTTCTTTCTTTTATTTTATTTTCTTTTGTTTTTTAATTTTTTTTTATTTTACAAGCCCTATTTTTTTTTCATTTTCAATGTGCTTAGTAAGTAGTGTTTATTAACAACTGATGTTGCTTCTAAGAGCAGCAGAAATACAGCTAAAGGAACAGAAGTAACACTACAAACATATTCTCACCTGTATTCACAGGGTTTACAATGCTGTAAAAAAGAAAAACTATTAATGCACAGATGATATGGTGAAAATCATTTAGTCCTGCCAGCAAAGTTAAAAAAATAAAAAAAAAAAAAAAGAAAAACTTTACCTGCTATAATTCATTCTTTTCATATTTCTTGAGTCTCAGATTTCTCCTTTCTTTTAGACTTTAAACAACAGGTATAACGCACACACGAGCTACCTTCTGATGCATTTCTCTGTAACTCATTCTTGATCCAAAGATCTTCATCTTTGTAAGCAGCTTCCATGCTACAGGTAGCTCTTCCAGAGCACTACTAAAACACACTGAAAAAACTTTTCTCCCTAACCTCAGGAAGACAGACTATGGGTTGAGGAAGGGGAATTTCTCCTCAGCTTTGTCTTCAGCAAAATAAGTACAACAAAGTAATCTCCAATACTTGTTGAGCAGGTGAAAGCCATTGATATTTCTGTCCCAGAGTGCTTTGATACTTTCAAGTAAGACAAATTCAAAGTTCCTTGAAACCAATAGCAATACTAATTTTTTCCACAAACATCAATGAGCTTAAGTTAAAGTGTTTTTACATTTATATTTTCCGTTATCTGCAAGGGAATATACCCAGGTTTGATTTTTGTAAGTTTCTGATGATGTTCTTCAACATCAAAGGTCTAAAACTATTAAGGAAAGCACACCAAATGGACAGTGACCATCAATGGCAAAGCACCATGCTGTGCTACAAGAGCTGAGTCTGCACAAGCAGAAAAATATGAAAAGGCATGTGATTAACTGCCACCAATTTTAAAATCTTGTCCAGAAAGTCATTAATTGACCTCAGCCTATAGATCCTTGCCAACAATGCAGAAACAGATGGAAAGTACAAAATTACTCGTATTTAGAGAAACATTCCTCTTCTATTGCTTTTCCCTTAAAATAATTCAGAAAGTTTTAAATTTAATGAACAAACCCTAAAAAATGCATTAAATGCAATTTCTCTCTCATCAAAAAAGCTGGCCCTTGCACCAAACATAGCTGTACTTTCTGGAAAGTACATAGCACGTACTTTCTGGAAGGGCTGGTCACAAGAGTATATATTAGGTGTAGAAATACACAGGATTATTTTCCCTCTTTTTTTTCTCCAGCTATTTTTTAATTTCATTTTTAATGCGTTGTTCAGAATTTTGCTTTACAGTTCTCTGAACCTACCTTGTGTTTTCAGGAAAGTGGCAGTTTTTAAAGCCCTATATTGCTTTGGACTAGAACTTAAAAATTTGGGTGCAAGATTATTTTTTTCGTAATTCAGCATCTGAGTACCTCAATAATTCCCAAAGGTAGCAAATTATTCTGTATCAGCTGCACTGACATTAGTGGCAAAGCAAGGATCTGTGTGGAAGTTATCTGTCAAAGCAAGGTGAGCTCCTGGCAGCAGGAGGGCAAACAGAAAAGGAGATCCCTTTGCAGTTTGTGACAACATGAACCTGCAATAGGTGATAAATCTATACCAAAAAACAATTTTATGTTGGGAAAAGATACCATAAGCAGTAAACTGCAAATGCAGGGAACAACAAGCACTGCCTATTCAAAAGACTCCATTATGTTTTGAATCACTTTGTGCTGCAGTTTACTTGTGGTATAAACACACATATATGCACACACATTCCCATCCCTCACTTGCACTCCCAATAATAGCAAAAATAAACATGAAAAATAATATTAAAAAAACTCTGTATTCAGTAATATTCACACCAAAGTATATGTATAGATATATCCATTAAAATTATGAACATTTCTAAATATATTTTATGTATCATACATATATTTATATGTATAATTACATATCCACAGAAGTCGTCTCGCTGTGCTAAAGCCAGCAGTAAAAGCAAAAACAGGTTTCACAATAGGACACCCATATATGCATATGTACTGGCTGTTTGGTTTGTGAATTTATTTACAACTTAACTATATCATAATAAATGCTTACTGTTCTATTGTACAAACGTAATAGTAAAGGTTTAGGTTTGTTTTTTAAATACAAAGACTGCAAATGAATACATGAAAAAAATTACACACCATGTACAGTATTTATAATTTATAAATGCAAAGTTAAGACCTCTTTAAATTATTGCACTTGCATATTTTTTTACAAAGATAGTTTATATGTATCATATATATATATATGTGTGTGTAAATATATATATATATAAAACAAATTTTTCAGCTCACTAAATGTAGTAAAGTTGAATGTTGTTACCTTGAAGTTCTTTCTTCTTCACATAACAGCCCAACCTGAATTTGGAATATTTATGAAACTACTCTACAAATCAGTTTGATCTACCCTAGAAAGCAGTCCGTTATTTTAGGTTTTTTTGACAGAGTATACACCCGTATTACAATCGAGCACAGTTTTTGGTCAGAAAGCAAACAAAAGTTATGACGTGCCTTTGCTAGATTGGGATATATAACTTAAAGTTTGAACATGAACTTCCTTGTAGTAGTGTGCAGAAAGCCTTTTCTGTGTTTAGAATGAATAAATTAATTGTTCCACTTCACAGAACTGGTCCAATATCACAGTGTTTGAGGCAAATGCATTATTTCAAGAGGGTCATGATTGATTTGAGCATCTAACAATCTCTATTTTTTAACATGAATAGTGCTTTTTGCTACTCCTACAATTTTAACATTAAATGCTCTAAGTGCAGTCACAGCAAACTGATTCCACTGTTTTAAGTTTAAACACAGGAAAGAAATCTGTGCCACATAAAAAGATGAATTCCACTCTGCATGTCCCCTCCAATTTAATGTGCTTGATCACATACTCCAGCTAGAAAAACTCTATTTCATTTCTCTAATGGTCACTTACAGAAAAAAATTACTGCCATGAGTTGAACCATTACAGTAGAATGTTGCAAAACCATGCAAAATTCATAGATTAATTGTAACAACGGAATTTATCATGCTGTAATAAAATATGCAGCATTTCAGATAAGTATCATGCTATGTCAACTATTTTTCTCACTTAGTGCATACCTTTCAGGTACCATTTCATAATACATTACAAATGCTCAGTTACAACTTCAAACAGTGCTTTTACCTTTACTAGACTTAGGAGGGAAAAGCAGCTGGAATTATTATCAAGAAAAATGCAATTCTAGGAATATAAAATCTAACACTTCCAGGAAAGGAAAGATCTGTTAATCTCTCTACACATTCTTTTGGGCAAGATCAATTTTAGTAGGATGAAAATGCAAGGAGGAATGACTTTTGACAATTTAACTTAATGAGTCAGATGTCTTACAAACCTAGATGTCCTACTTGATTGTGAGTTTGAGTCCAGAGCTTTGAACAATTAAGTCTCAACATGTCTTTGAGCCATGAAATTCAAATGCAGCTCCAAAGTTCTAATTTTTGGTGGGTTTGACTTTGAAAGTGCCGGTACAAGTCTTTTTTATACAAAATATTTACACTTATGGATCTGTACTCTGTAAATGCTAAGACAGACTATATTTGCTGAAAAAAACCCAGCTTGTCATGAATATTTTTGTTGGTCTAGGTCCTAACAAGGAGGAACATTTTGTTATGACCTTTTTCCTTTTACACAGCAGGAAATCAAACCAAACCACAGCCACTGGAGCCAATTTTTTAAAAATTCTAATAGACATTATACTATTGCAAACATATATTTTAAGTGGTTTGGGTAGTTCTATATCAGAAACAGTAGCTGATTCACTTGAGACATTAATAGAACAACTTATTGCCAATTTGACAAGTTTGCCAGGGAAACATGCTCTCTCTCTGTACTTATAAACTTCAAAACCTAACATCATGTGTGATACTGCCAAATATTTTTAATGGTAGGAAGAACTAGTGAAGGTATCTTTACTGTCCATGAGCAAAAGATGAATGAAAAGCTTTCCATGCACACATAGTGCGGTAAGGAATATATTTGCAATGCTTTTAAGATCAGCATTTTCAAATGGAGAGGGAAAAAAAAAAAAAAGGGAAAATAACAACAAATATATTTAAAGCAAATATGCTTAAGCAAATACACTTAACCCACGAAGGAAAGGAAAACATTCCATCCAGTTGTTGGGGTATCTGAATTTCAAAGAGCACTTTTGTAGTCACCATAGATTTAGATAATTTCCATGTAAATTAGGAACCCTGGATTCTGTCTCAAGTACTTAAGAGGATGAAAGGTTGCATCTGCATTGTTTAGCTGAAACAGAATGGCTAAGGAAGAAAGTAGAGGACACAGCATGAGATAGTATTCATTCTACTTTGATGTAATTGTTTCCTGCCGTGTTTTTCTTTTTTTGTTGTTTTTGTTCTTTTTCAATTCCAAACCAGTTTGCTGCGATTACCAAAGAATTTCTGCACTTAGAATTGGTAAGGGAAACTGAAAAAAAATTATGGGGCTGTTGCTAGGTAACATGCATCATACAAATAAGATAACTTCATACTGAGTTCTCAGCCTGTGGGATCTCTATGTACAGCAAAGGCTTGGGTGCATTTATACATTATGCGACTACAGATCACATACTGTACACAAATACAGATACTGGCATGTGCTCGACCATAACAGAAGGCAAAACTCAAGAGGCCAAGTTGTCCACATGGAACCCAAAAGCTGGCATGCCTATTAGAGCAATAGAGCCCAAAAGACAGGAGATGGAAAAAGAGAACCTGTGTTCTGTCTTCAGGTCGCTACCATTACTCGTTGCAGTTACACAATGGCCATGTTATCACGGAACCTCTACAAGAGTGCATTATCTGTGAAAAAGCACATAATGCAGCATAGGCTGTATGTGAAAGGTATGCAAAGACTGTGTTTTCACCGACTGTGTGGATCACTATGAAGATTTTTTTTCTCATTATTTTTAAGAGAAAGACAAAGGCAAATTAAGTGTTGTGAAACATACTCTGTACAATTGCACTAAATTTAAAAGAGTGGCATCACATGTAAGTCTGTGCATAAGTTTGTAAGGCTGAGGCCTAAGTCAGCACAGAACTGTAAACACACCATTTAGTGTCCTTTTCTTCAGTCAGCTATTCTTTCACTAAGAAAGGCATTTCTAAACCTGGAAATTTCACTAACTAGGGGAAAAAACAAACAGACAAATGGAGAAGTTTCCTAATTTCACTCATTTTGGGATGAGGAAAAAGCAGTAGAAGACATGCAGTGTTACTGTGCAACACAAAAGCTAGTCAATACAAACACATTTTTGATTTATTGTGATGGTACCACAATCCCTCTTATCAGACCTGACTTTTCTGACAAGGCTTTTGTTCCCAGCAGATAGCATACTTCAGGTATGTCTCTAATACCTTTTAAAATACAGCTCAGTAGGTAGAAATAAAAATGATGACTTAACTTAATTGTGAGCTAGGCAAGGAAATCTTTGCTGTCACATTTAAATTTTAGTCCAATATTTCTGTCACTATGGATACAAAAACTCCAACCTGAAACTCCCTCTCATATCGGAGATAATTATCCAGTACTTCCAGTGTTTTAAGGGAGGAGTTGTCTAGGTTTAAAAAACATCCTAAAGAACAAAGCACCATCACTAGTTCTATCAACATTTCCCTTGTGACTGACAGACAAGTGGCATCATGATGCTTAATGAAGTACTTTAAAACTTTAACCTGAATGTTGGTTTTCCTTTAGTTTGCAGCAAGAGAATTCACTGTAACCTAAGCATAACTTATAGTCTCCAAGGATTCTGCTGGAGTTCAAACTGATTACAAGTAGATCACACATAAACATTCACAATAGCAATGGGTATATTGTTCTATTTATAGCCAAGAACTCCCAAGTGACACTGGTGTTAAAGCCAGCCACAGTACGGTATAATAAAAGTACCATTGAAACCCTTACTAGAAAGATACAATTTAGAAGTACCCCATAAGATTCCCCCCACCCCCATGAGTTTTAAATTAAGGCCTCAGCAAGGTAGCCCATGAGATAAGGCCAGTCTTTTATATTCACAAGTTGTAAGTTCTCTTTTGATAGCTGACTCCAAAACATCTGGGTTGTCGTTTTCCCTCTGCTTACGTTGTGTCACTGGTGTAGGTCAGGAGATTGGCTGCCAGAGTCACTTAGCTGAGGTAACTCCATGGGTGTTACCTTCCTAGGCAGGTCTACTTCTTAGTTAGCATTTTGTAGCTTTCCTTCTTCCTTTTTTTTTTTTTCAAATAAAAATGAAACAAAACAAAAAACAATCCCCAAAACAAGAAGGGGTTCTTTTCAGGTTAAAGAAATCTGTTGCTGCTGTTCAGTCATCGATCTTCACAGGAAGAGAATCTGAGGTCCCAGGAGCAAGGGATTGAGAAGAAATCCATATAGAGGCTTCCTCACCTCTCGTGACTTTCTCCCATTGGTTGAGATTGTCCCTGGAGATGCAAAAAAGTCAAAGGTAAGACACTATTCATAAGTTTATTGGGATTTATTTCTTCCTCACAATAATGTCTGCTATACTATACTTTGAGATTTATATTTATGTAAGTATATTTATATTAGCACCTGTATGTCATGGAGCTTTTATCATCTATACATTATTTCAGCCTTCAACTTCAGTTATCCCATTTTGTAATTCTGTCTGACTCGTATCCATGTTAACTCTAAATTAGCCTACAGCACACCTTCCTTCCCCAAGGCAAGCCCTGAAGCTAGAGGCTACTACCTGCTTCCATGACAAATTTATAGCCCTCAGGGCTGCAGGAAAGCCCAGCTGTGACCCAAGAGAGACATGTCTGTAGAGACTTCGAAATGGCACTCTGGAGACATGCAACCTTTCACACTTTGGACTTCAGGGATTTTACCACAGCAGATCTTACTTCAGCCCCTTTCAAAACCAGCAGAGAAATCAGGACTTTTGCCAGGAAGTTTCCCTCACTGGAAACCACAGGAGCACATTAAGCTTTCTGAAACTCCTGCACATGGGCTGCCTGACAGTATATAATATGATGGATGCAAATATCACAGTATCAATTTTCAATTACTATTGTGGTAATCATATTATCAATCTACTACATTTAAAGGGTACACGTTTAGACATAAATTTCTTTTAGTCAGAAAAGACTCACAGCCTGGCCAATCCTTAAATTCAAAATTCAGTTCATAAGCCATAAAATGAGGAGAAATTAAGCTGACGATGTTCTAATGATCTGAAGGGGGTACAAACCCATAGTCTTACCTGCTGTACACCAGTAGCACTCTAGTGACTGGGAACTCTATATGCAATAGTGAACCATAATTGCAACCTGTGGCCAAATCTCAGCATTCAGTCTTCAAACACAGAGAGAAAGAGCGCAAACCCAACTGTTTCATTTTCATACTGTCAGATCCCTAGTCACTAAAACAACAGATCTTAGATGCCTTCAGTAAACAAACAGGATGGCAACAATACTAAAAGGTCTCCCATTATATGTTTCATACCATGATATTCCATTGGAATTTATGTGGCAGAGCTCTTCTGATTTTTTTGTCACAGACTTACCAAAACATTTGCTAAACCAGCAAATATTGATCTGAAAGCACAGTGTACAGGTAAGAGAAAATGTTGCATTTTCTGGGAATTGTGGAAGGCAGGATCTGATTGAGTCTACCAAAGAAAGCTGGTGCCCTCTAGGGTAACACCTACACCATTTTCTGCAGGAAAATGCTCTGCCAGTGCTTCAGGCCAACTGGAAGTTATGAAGCCAGCATTAATATGGCATTGAACCTCAGTGAATATAATCATGCACTAAGGATCAGAAAAAATGGAGCATCTCTAGTTCTGTCTCCTTCCTGGAACTGGGAAAGCAATGAGAATTGCAGCCAAAATATTTTTAAATTATATCAATTTCAGCAAGAATTGAGAGACCCAAAAGCACAAAGAAAATAGTTTTAAATTATTTGGTCTGAAATAAAGGAAGAAAATAAATCACTTCATCCTCCAAATAAATACGCTACCATATATTTATACTTTGGTAGGCCTACTGAGTACATGGGCTACAAAACTTACACAAGAATTATTCTGAACACTTTAACACAGGTGGCAAATAGTTTTGATCTACACAGAATGACAAGAAAGCGTTTAAAAATGTGGAATGAATTACCAGACAAGAAATCCTTCTATACTGTTAGCTGCTACCTTACTTTAGGGAAATCAGTGTTGGATATTTTATTTTATTTTTTTGTGAGGTATAGATAATATGATTCATTTGCCTTTGAGCTCCCAACGAAGCCCTGGCCCTAGTGTCTGGAATAAATGCCCAGATGCTCTAAAAATAAAAACCCTGATGCTGACAGGCTGCCTTGGCTGCTTTTGCAGCTATTATTTGCAGCTGATGTCTGAGTTTCAAAGAACTCAAGGACACAGAAGATTAAATATTGTGTTCGAAGAATGAGCACTGCTGGTGAAGGGCAAAATTGGTTCAGTCAGCAGCTAAGGAAACACCAACCCAGAATGAGGCTGTTTGCCTCTGATCACACCAAATAACAGTTACCCATCAAAAAATAAAGGAAAAACAAAAGTGTAGTGCAAAATCAGCTAAATTTGAAACACTCTGGAGTATTCTAGACTCTGCAATAACATCAATTTTTTTCTAACTGGGTGCCTGAAGTTTTATCTGTATTCTGATTTCCTATCCTCCATCTCCAAGTCTTAACCCTCAAACTTCCTCTTCATTCTCTTCAAAGACAACGCAGAGGGTAATTTCAAGGCTAAGATAAAGCTACCAAACTGCTCATCAGAAGGCTTTTTGCCAGGATTTGGATTTTCAAGAAGCTCTTTAGTCCTGCAGAGACTTGATCTACACATCTCCGCTCTAGTTCTGCATCAGCACAATCTAAATTAAAGGATACTAAACAACAAGACAGGGAGCTGTCTGGACAGAGCTCTATCCCGTGTGGAGACTGTGCCAATGTAGTTTTCAGAAGTATCATTATGACAATTTGAATTACAAACAACAAACATAATTTCTGGAATAGAAAAAATTCATATTATCTCTGCCAGGGGTCTGACTGATTTTACTTCAGACATCACACCTTCTACAGAGAAACCAACTCTTGAAAAGATGTTTATGCTTGATCTTCAGAATTAGGGAGAACCTTTATCTAGAGCACATACTTATGTGGGTGTTTGATATCCACAATTCAACTTTAAATATCCTCATTTGAGTTTCAAAAGATGAACCACGGACTAAAACAGGCCACTTTTGCAAATAAGCCTCATTGGGATATCCATGTGGACAGAAATCAAAAGATATGTGTCTTCCCAGATTGCTGCTCCTGTGACACATACTGTACAGTCTTAAGCACTCAGCCTAGCCTCTCTAAGCCCCAGTTTCCATTAAGTGGAATAACAACTTGATTTTGATCAAGTCTTTACTGTGAGGGTGGTGAGGCACAGGAACAAGTTGCCCAGAGAAGCTGTGGATGCCACATCCCTGGAAGTGTTCAAGGCCAGGCTGGGTGGAGCTCTGGGCCCTGTTCTAGTGGAAGAAGTCCATTCCCACAGAGGGGAGAATGAACTAGATGACGTTTAAGTCCCTTCCAACCCAAACCATTTTGAGAGTCTATGATTTTCTTGGATAAACCAAATACATTATTTAGTCTCTCTCTACTAAGATTTCAAAACATTCTTCCAGCTTTTTCTTTATGTTCTCTTTTTTGCTCATGTCTTTATCTGCTCTTCTTAAAGCATAGACACTAAACAAAATTCCAGCTCTAGCCCCATTAATATAATAACTACAGAGGTATGTCTCTATTCCACCTGAATATTCCTTGCATATCCATCTAAGGGTTGCACATCCATGCTCAGCAGAGGTACCTTAGAGGCAGCTATTAATGATGCCTCCTAGATACTCACTGTTTTTCATAAGGTAGTCCTCTGTACTACTGACACAGACATATATTCTTCCCATAGCTATATGAAAGAGTGTTTGTGTGTGAATGAAATTGTTTTTCTAACTACTACATTAATTTCAAGGCATTTGTCTGTTACTTAACAGAAATAATGTAGTCCACAAGATCAGGAAAGTGACAGAGGAGGTAGCTCTGCCATACAGGACAAAGAAAAAGTTCAATGTAAGGTAGAATTTAAGGACCTCAACAGAACAAAAAATATGAGAGAGTACTAATAACAGCATAGAAAAACAGACTTTTAACCACTCGATGTGACTAAAGATTGCTGGCATTTTATGAAACAACTGTGGTTTTCTAGAAAATACGGACTCACCTAAAATCAGAACATTTTCATGATGCATACACTAATTTCAGCAAAATTTTTGTCAGGAAAGATTGCTAAGGCCCAGGATATAATTACTGGACAGAACTACCAACAAAGAAATTCACCATCATTTAAGTGTAGCAACAGGCAACAGAAAAAGGACTCTTGCCGCTTTTCCAGAACAACCCAAGCTCCATATCCACTGTGTCATAGGAGAAAGTTACATTTGCCTCTCCCACATCCCAATGTTACTATTCTTATGCTCCCAGCTACTGAATATTTTCTGGATATTTCTTTTTCTGGTTTTTAATAAAAAAGATCTGATATGAAATAAAACTGCATGCTAAACCCACATTCTTTTTAAATTAAAGAGAATACTAGCAAATTTTTGTTGTGAGAACCACACTGATGTAAAATGGACACAGAGGGAAATTGCACTGAACCAGTGCAGACAGGGATGCATAAACACAGAACTGTTTCTCTCTAAATGCTTTTGGCATCCAACACAATTCAATCAGCTGTGTCTGTAGATCTACAGTGGCTAGTCCCAGACAGTAGTTATCACCTCTGGGTTTCTGCATAGATTAATGTGGGAGGTGTATCCCTGTTAATGTTCATGCAAATTCTAAAATTAAAAGTCTATATTTCCAGACAAACTTGCAAGCACTCTTGGTTTTTCTTTCACTAAGCCACAAGCTATGCACGCTTACTCACCTGCATGCTCGGAGTAGTGGCCCAGTTGGAGGAAAGATCTGTGCAAGGGTGGTGTAACATGGGATGGCTACAGCATTGTAGAATCCAATCTATGAAAAACAAGAATGAAAAAAAATAGATGTTGCCAAACTACAACACTGGAATCCAACAGCCAGCTAGCTCAAAGCTCTTTACTTAATTACTGCTTATATTAGTTATTCAAACTTCTGCTTCTCCTTTTAATATCCAAGTACTTTAAAATAAGCAGCAACAGTGAAATCTTTGGTAATTACAAGCTGCTTACATGCCTTTCTTTTATGACTGATACAGCTGCTTCAGGTAGAGTTTTGTACAGAACGTTTTATTATTCAATTGATTCATTTCATTTGTTCAGGATATGTCTACCTGTTTGATGTCAGTAGCAGCAGGAAGTAGGTGGAGATGCTAGAGACATTTCTGCAAACATTATTCATGTGATGATTTTATTTTTTAAAAAAGGAAAGTTGTGCAGCATTCACAAAATACGGTCAGATTCTGGATTGTTCTGATGTC
Organism: Aleadryas rufinucha; assembly: GCA_013397815.1. NCBI lineage: Eukaryota > Metazoa > Chordata > Aves > Passeriformes > Aleadryas > Aleadryas rufinucha. Next base: position 1,114,872 of record VZTH01004419.1, read on the forward strand.
CTCCAGGGTATGCATTGCACAGCTCAAGGTATTTAAAATGCTGGGGCCTTTCCACATTTGTGAATGGTGTGCACTGTGATCAATAACGGGTCTGCAGTTGCTTCTCAGGTATGCAGTTCAAAAATATATTTCTACCATTATCATATTTAGAGAACACCAAATGAGCACATTTTTAGTGATATCTGACTCATACAGAGTTAGGGGCCTATGATAGCTACAATGTCACAGCTGAATTGTCATGACATGAAGAAAATTTTAGAAAATGCTACTTATATATAATCAAGGATGACAGGTTGCATTCAGATTCATTACAACAGCACTTACTTATCCCAGACTCTTATGACAGTTACAATAGTGCACTATGATTCCTTCCTTTGGGCAGAATTTTTAATGCCTTTTAGTGAAATACTAGGTATTGTACCATGACCAAAGTATTTGGTAATATCTCTTTTTTTAATAATCCAAACTTTGATCCTTATTCAGAAACTGAAGAGCATTTCTTGTCTTCATCAATATAAAGATTCCTCCCATACTGCTATGTAACCAAGTCCTCTGTGTACTTTACAAAAAAAATAAGATACACTTTCTGGCCTGTGAACCCAACACTCTGAGATGAAGTACTTACAGCGCAACCAACAGAAACAAACTGCAGCTGGTGAGAAGGCAAGGCTACATACATATGGGATGTCTGCTCATCCACACTGTTTCACATTCTGCATCATTTTCTTCCTATTTGTTTTGGGTTTTTTCTTTTCTTCTTGATTGCTTGTTTTTAAGGGGATCTATTTTATTTCAGTGCATAAAGGAGATACTCCATAATTATCAAGAACTAAAATGGGATATTAGAGATGGTCACGTAGACCTTCTGGCTCAGTGAAAATAACAGAATCAAAGAATAAGATGAGTTGGAAGGGACCCTCAAGGACTATCTAGTCCAATTCCTGGCCCTGCACATCACCATCCCAAAAGAGTCACACCGTTTGCCCAAGAGCATTGTCCAAACACTTCTTGAACTCTGTCAGGCTGGTGCTGTGACCACTTCCATGTGGAGCCTGTTCCAGTGCCCAACCACCCTCTGGGTGAAGAAACTTCTCCTAATATCCAACCTAAACCTACTCTGACACTCCCTGAGGTCCTGTCACTGCTCACCACAGAGCAGAGATCAGTGTCTGCCCCTCCTCTTCCCCTTCCCTTCACAGGGAAATTGTAACTGCAATGAGGTCTCCCCTCAGTCTCCTCTTCTCCAGACTGAACAGACCAAGTGACCTCAGCTGCCCTTCATGAGGCTTCCCCTCAAGGCTCTTCACCATCTTTCTCACCCTCCTTTGGACACTGTCTAATAGTTCAATATCATTCTTATATTTTGGCCCCCAAAACTGCCCCCAGCACTCGAGGTGAGGCTGCTCCAGTGCAGAGCAGAGCAGGACAATCCCCTCCCTTGCCCGGCTGGTGATGCTGTGCCTGATGCCCCCCAGGACAGGACTGGCCCTCCTGGCTGCCAGGGCACTGCTGGCTCATGTTCAACTTGCCAATGACCAGGATCCCCAGGTCCCTTTCCTCCGCACTGCCTTCCAGCATCTCATCCCCCAGCCTGTCCATACATCCAGGGCTGTCCCATTCCAGGTGCAGAATCCAGCACTTTCCCTTGTTGAATTTCATATGGTTGGTGATTGCCCAGCCCTCTGATTTTATTGCGGTCTCTCTGCAGGTTCTCTCTGCCCTTCAGGGAGTCAACAGCTCTTCCCAGTTTTGCATCATCTGTGAACTTGCTCTTATCCCCTGCAGACCTGCATCCAAGTCATTTGTGAAGATGTTGAAGAGCACAGGGCTGAGGATGGAGCCCTCTGGAACCCCACTAGTGACAGGTCCCAAGTCTGATGTCACCCCATTCACTGTAAACCTTTGTGCCTGACCCATGAGCCAGTTGTTCACCCATAAAACAGAAAAAACTTTTAGCTAAGGGCTGAAACAATCACTTACTAAGATTAAAAGCATTATTGACACTTGTGAAAATTTAAGGTGATTTTGGTCTTAAGCTAGAGTTACAAGTACAAAACAGGGAACAAGTGATGACAGCAAAGAGCACATTGCCATTTAAGCAAAAATTTGAAAACAAGTTTTCCACTACTACTTTAAAAAATAACATCGTTGCATGCAGAACATAGAATTCAACACTCTGAATAACCCAATTTCAAACGCAATATTCACTAATATATGAAGTGCTTTTTCCATACATGCTTTATGTGTAAACATGTACTATTTTACTGAGGAGAGTTCATACCTGACCCTGAGGGACTTCATCTTTCTTATCTCTGTCCATCATGGGAATAGGTTGAATACCTGTTTTCTTCATTTCATCGCCCTGGAGAAAAAAAGAGAGAGAGAGAGATTAAGAAAACAAAAACAAGATTATTGAGACCTGAATTAATTTCCATCTTCTATTCTATGTCAACCTAAAAATCCAGAATTTAAAATAACATGTGGTATCACTCTGAGGCAATCTCAGAAAAATGCCTAAGGAGAGGCTCATTTTGTACATTCACCTAAGTGATAATGTAAATAGCAGATTGTGTCAATGCACACACATTTTCCTTGTTTCTACGTATGTCTCTATAATAAAAAGCAGCTGGAAGATTAAACCCAAAGAAATTATTCTATTCTATTCTATTCTAGTCTCATATTTCAAAATATCTGTTTAAAGCACCATAGTACAATGACCAGTAGAACACAACTCACCCATCCAAGGAAAAGCTGAGTAAGCCAGATGAATTTGTGTGTGAGGGCACACACAGAGAGTGTGCCCTCTCTGTCAAAAAATTTTGTGGTTTTCACCATGCTGCTTTGAAGAAGCTGCCTGAAAAACAGCCTTCTTTTCTTTCAGCATGTTATCCCTTTAGATTCATGAGAGGAATACTGGGAAAAACAAAGTGTATCCAAAGACCAGATATATGTAAGGTACAAGAGAAAACTCTCTCCTTACGTTTCATCCATTACCAGCAGAGTAGCTAAAACACATTTCTGAGCACTACATTGGACCTCGAAATGATTACTTCTTAAAAATATGTAAGTAGCTCACTACTTTCTGTAACAAATTGAGGTTTTCCAAGTCTTATTCCTCAACCGCATTGTCAAAACACCACAGGCAACTACAGCAACTACAGCAATGACTGCTTTTGGCTACTGCCCATGTCCGAGATTCCAAAGTGATCTTCACTTGGTTAACCTTATGCATTGGGTTTGCATGGCAAGGTTTTAGTAGTGGGGTGTGAGAAGATGCCAGATGCTTCTGTGAGAAGAGGCCAGAAGCTTCCCCCACTTTTTAACCCAAGAAGTTTGTATCATCCTTGTAGTACAGATATAATTGGTTTAAAAGTCTTTAAAAAAACGCTGCAGAAAGGGTTTAACAATTGCCTCGTACCTCACAAAAAAAATCACGAGACATATTCATACGAGCTTGTAATTCTATATAATTGATGAGCAACATATTTTTTTGCTTGAATTGTAGCAGTCTGGGAAAGCTTCACGCTGAGTGATATGAAGGCAGAACTTAGTTGAAGACACCAGCTATACTGGGCTAAACTTTTTCCCAACTAGGTAACAATTTCTGCAGTGAAACAGTCTCATCTTTCTATACCTGTGGCTGGATCTCTCAGCCATCCTGACTGGATCACAACATATTCAACTTCTACTGTGCCTCAATCAACCTCCTCTTAAAAGAGGATTCAATAAAACACCTATTACAGAATTCAGTTGCTGTCAATAAATTCTAATTTACATTTGCTCCATGAAATAGCAATGTATCAACATCTACCTTTATTAACTCATCCTTGGATTACAAAAAATTAACATCTGCAATTATGTCCATAATTCCATCTTTACTATTTTTGAGTGTGGAAAATCAGTTTGATCCTTCCTTCTCCACTGAGTCCGCAACATTTGCATTGAAAAGTCTGTTTACTTGTTAGCAAAAAAGTTGAGTATGTAATCAATGAGGCATGTCAACATTATACCTCCCTGACATCACTCATAAGAACACTCACTTTCCAGTGCAGGCATTTCAGAAAGTGAATACTGAAATAGATCTTTGAGTTTATACAGTCAGCATTTTTCAAATATTTTGTTGTAGTCTGAGCTGTTTATAATTAAGAGAACAAGAACATGTGAATACGAAATACACCCACAAAAAGCACACATCTGGAATTTCATAATGAACATGCAACAGGCAGGGTAACAATCTCCACACTATTTGCATGCTACATCAACTCCATGAGTCTGATTTCTATTTTATGTCTGAGTAAAACAGAAATAAGACCATTGAATACTGCAAGATTCCACAGGGCACATAACAGAAAAGAAAAATGCTTTATCATACACACGTTCAATAGTGGTTCTGAAAATACAACGTATCTCCTAAAGTTGCATAACTCCACTCTATGCAGCAACCTCAGAATTTATTCCTTATCCCCAGAGCAGTCACTTCCACTTTAAAAATTAAACAATTAGGATATTTACTCCTCAGCATAAGACATGTGAGAGACTGTATATTTATTTATTAAATGATTGCATTACTACAGTTCAATGACTTGTTTCAGTTCTCAGTACACCTTAACTGTCAAGTAACTTTCAATATATTGAAGACCCAGCTCTCTCAGAGACACTGATGTTAAGCTGGCTCACAGAGAAGCCCCAGAAAAGCTTTAATATTTGTTATATTTGCTTTAACATGTTCTGTACTCACACTATAGCTTTATAAGTATGTTTCAAGGCAGCTGACCTGGAAGCTGCATTTCTACAATTAACTACAGTTAGTGACTACAGTTAGTGACTTCTTCTATGCTCTGTTGCTTGGTCACTTTATGTTCGGACATACTTTCTACATTATCTTGAACAGAGAGAAAAAGCAGTGCCTGAAAATTAGATAGCTAACTCAGCTCTTTAAATAGCTTCAGAGTAAGCAACGAACACATGCATGCACCAATGAACTCTCTTTAAAACAAGCACACTAAAACATTGATTGAAAAATACTCATAGTTGGGTTTTTCCTTCCTGGATGCTTCCATTTAAAAGAAGAGTAAACAAAAGAATCACACATACCTCAGCCCAGAACTCCGCATATATATCGTTAGCTGTCAGTCTGGTAACTGGCCACAACTTTGTTACAGAACACAGATCACAAGCTGTCATCATCAGTCCAATCACTCTATCTCTAAAATAAAATAAAATAACATTAAATTGTAAGTCTGGTAAAGAATTAATGATCACTCTGCTAAGTTTTCTTTTGCCCTTCCTCAGTTTAATCAGCAGCAATGTATTTACACTACAAATTTTCTCCCACCTAGCTTGTTTCTTCCTCATTTTTTTATGATTCATTGGATTCAAGGCATGGCACAGACTATAACGTATTCCTTGTTGTATTCCCTACATTGTCTGCAACCAGAGTTCATTGACCATCCTCTACACAATCACGTACATTGACATGGGCAAGAATGCCTGCCTGTTAAAACACTCACATGCCCCTCCATAATTTTCTCAAAATACAGTACAAGTCTATAAAAAGAAAGATGGCGTATCTCTTTGCTGCATTTCCTTGTGTTCTTTAAAGGGAGAGGAAAACACACTCCAGAAGAGAGGAAAATCTACTACTGAGTCTCTCTCAGATACTGTCATTGCTTTGTTGGAATGAATTCAAACCCTGACAGAACAAGAATCCAATGCGTGACTCTGTCTTATACGCTGACAAACCTGTTCACAGAGGAACTGAACAACATCACTAGTATTAAAATCATTATTAGAATAAGGCACACACACTAAAAAATTCCCATTTAATCAATTTTATAGCACAAATCTATGGTTTGTGAATCTAAGTTTTATAAAAAAACCTAGCAATTCAATTTAAATTCACGTGTTTTCACCCAATGGAGAAACTAAGATGGCCCTTAAGGACACCTGCATCTTTGTTAATAATGCCTATTCCATGTGCAAAAGCATAGAGCTTGCTAACTTGCCTGCCAGTGTGACGGCAATCATTAAAACTGTACTGACAGACAAATATACCAGAGGAAATACTCAAATATACAGTAAAATCAATCGATAAATGGCAAAGTGCACCTCCCCTAAGTTAAGATGGAGGAGTCATCAGACATGTAAGGGTCAACGCAAATATAAAGCAATGGAAAGCACTGTTACATATGTGGAATTTTATACACTGCTGGTCTTAGAGATCATACATGTAAGAAAATTACCATCCAGGGATAAATCTTTTTTAAAAAATGAGGCTTCTCTTTCTGGTGCCATTGGGATCTACTTCTGGTTTGCTGCTTTACCTGTGTGTTTGGTTCTTAAGGTTTAATGCTCCCGTCTGATGCAGCTCTTCAAGTTGTTTTCTGTTTCCAAAATACAGGGCAAGGTCTGTGGCGATGATGGCTTTCCGGATGATCTCAAGTACTTGCTCATATTCGCTGGAGCTCAGATTGGAGAAGACATTGTGCCCTTCCAGCTATGAAAAAGTAAAAAACCAATAAAAAGCACAAGCTCTAATTCTGAGATGATTTCAGTCTTTACTTCAGCATACAGGTTACAACGGTTTACAGCCCAATGACAAGTTTTGTTGCAAATTCAAATGTTAATAGCCTGAAATTCCCATTTTTATTTTTCCTTTTTAAACGCTGTTGTGAAAAAAACTATGACTAAGCTACCAATTTGTTTTTGGGACTGCTCCTTCTGGAGCTTAAAGGCTAAAAAGGCTCCTAAAGTCTAAAAATTGCTAGAGAAAAATTATTTAAATCTTTTTCTGATTTAAAAGCACGACAGACACAGCACTTCCAGACAGTGCTAACTTGGAAACTTGTGATTCAATTCTGGTCCAGAGTCTGCACAGTCAAGCTGGTAAACTGAGTACCTGATTCACTTAAGCACAGTTTTTATACTGTGTTATACACAGTATGGATAAAGAAAAACTGAAGTTAAAAATACAAAATAATTTTGTTTTCCTGGTGTTCCAAATGAAATGTGCCTGAAATTGCTGCATTCACTGACACAATTTTCTATATATAAATAAAGTTAATTATTTTAATGTATATGAACATATAGGGGAAAAAGCTGCTTTGTTCAATCTTAAGTTGAATGACTCATAAACTAAAGACAATGGTTTCCACTGTGGAGGCTCTGGTAACACACCACTGCCATCACTTTTCAATTTCCAGTATGTATTATTGCACATTTAACTGACAATATCCATGCACTGTGATCACTCATGAAGCTATAGCACATTTTGAAAAGTCAAGACTATGTGCTGTCTCTAAGATTTGGAAAACAACTTGTCAAAAGTCTTCCTATTGTTGAGGGAAGCAGACAAAAAAAAAAAAAAAAGAATGAGCTAGCCATGTCAAGGTGTGCATATTCAGAAACAAAAAATATTATTAAAATATATTAAATGCAGATGGGTTTTGACATTTAATTGGCATTTGGGCTGAAGCTCAAAAAGTTTCCCTGACTTTCGTCAAGCATTTACATAATTTGCTCAAAATAAATCCTCTGCGGTACAAATAGGCTTGGTTTCTCTCACCATCCGGAACGTAAACATCATTTTCCACTGCTTTTACTTAGACAAGTAGATTTATTGTGAATAATGAATAGAAAATACAATCCATCTATGTCTCAATGCTCCTTTGACAGATTTCTAAGTCATAGAACATGATGTTTAAAAAAAAAAAATTCAGAACATGTTAACCCATCATCAGCACTTTGGGAGTAAAAAATTACTACTACTAGTTCTCACAATTTAGGGTTTTGGGGACCCTTTATTACCTAGCCTTACTGTCTAATTCATGGGAACAGGGTATCTGTCCTAATATTTAAATTATTCTGGATTCTACTCTTGGGCTTTAGAAGCTGCACTCTCAGAAAGACCACTGTGACAGCTTCTGTTCAGACTACTCAAAAAGAACTGATTCTGTAAAGTGCTGACAGAAGCTGTCAGTTATGAGTGTGTCACTTAGGCTTTTGAGTAGTACATACAAAGTACAACTCCTCAGATTTTGTTCTTTCCCTGCTGAGCTAAAGCTAGTGAATAGAATCCTCTGTATCCTAAGTATGGTGTACACTAAAACTGCAGGTGGATGAGCAAAGCAGCTCTAAAGTTTCAAATACTGCAGGTTAATAATGTAAAATTAAAACCCACTCAGATAAACCCTAAAGAGCTTGGTGGGTTGGTTTGGCTTTTTTTCCATCAGTCCAGGAATTCAGTAAGACTTTTTGATTCAAAAAGACCCCAGCAAATCCAAAAGGCTGCTCTAGTCTGCCTTTGCTGCTAATTACCACCAGCATGGGTGCTTCAGTAGCTGGTGTCTTGAATCTCTACAGCCCTTGTCACTTATCCCCCCTTTCCTCACTCACACTGACAGAAAATCTAGGAGGTAGCAGGGAAGCAAAAGGGTTCCCTGCCTTGTTGGCAAATGGGATTTTCATCGATTACAACATTTCTGCCAGAATAAAAGCAAAATGGTTGGGACAGTGAAGTGTTAATGACTGAGGAACATGCTCACTGTGCACAAACTCACACAAAGAATGAACACTGCACATCTAATGCCATACCACCACTGAAGGATTCAACCACACCCTCCTACATGAAGGAGCATTCAGAGATAAAGCTTCCATTCTGTGATTAAATGAATGTGATACCTAAAACCATAATCATAAGATGTGCTTCTAAATGCAAGACATAACATGTATTTTTCCTAAAAGGTGATTGAGTATTTAAGCAAATAAATATCTACCCCTGAAAAACCAGAAAGAAAGGAAGGTTAACAATGAATTAGTGGCACAGTAGCAAGGTAAGACTGTAACTTGAGTGTGCACGGAAAACTAAAACTAGTGAGCACAAGTATGGACTGGCAGTGGTTTCACAGGTAAGAGTTCTCACTCTTCTAATTGAGAGTTATAAAAAATTTCACTCATGAGAAAATATGTGTGTGGCACACCTGTATTTTCCCAAAGTATCTTCATGATTTCTTGCATTTTTTTCTTCATTAAACATGAAAACTCATGACTTCGTACTAGGAACTATCTTTCACAGAATATTGCCTTTCTCAGTTTTTTTTTTTTATTTCAAATTGCTAACAAAAAAGCACAGGATAACATAAGGAAATAAGTTTACAATTTTCATGCATGAAAAATTAACACTTCCTCTTTCATGCCACACATTCAATGTTCACAGAATTTATTACAGCAGGTTTTCAAGTTTCTCATATAAAGTTTTACCATTACTTGAGTTTATATACAAAATTTCAGGATGGTTGAAGACTTTGTCAAAATACATTACGACAAAAACTATATATGTAACTGAGAAAATTATTTTTCATTTTCAAAGTTCCTATTCCACATGGTCATGGGAAAAAATTTCCAGAGAACCAGAAGCTAAAAGCTTTAAAGGCAGGCCATAAGTAAAGACCTTCAAATACACAATATTTTTTATAACTTCAAGATTTTGAGAAAGGTGTTTTGCACTATTGTTGAATCCTTGGGCTGCTAATAGTGAAACCCAGCTTGCTGTAATAAATCTTCCACTCCTCTAAATGAGTACTATAATAGAGAAATTAAACTGAGCATGCTTCAGAAAATCTACTGGGTAATGATGTGACTCCTATTTCCACCACTGAACACTAATGCACAGAACATACAATTTCAGTAATCCTACCTGCAGGATGGACACAGTCTGTGAGAAGTGGTGCTGTTCCATTGTTGATGTGGAATAGAGAGCAGCTAAGGGGTGATCAAATTTCTGAAGATAGCTGTTGCTGTAACCTCTGTGATCCAGGTCATGACACAGGCATGCAACTAAAAGACCCTTTCGCTACAAAAAAATTGACACAAGCATGAAAAGCAAGATGTATTTCCCGCCCCTAGATGTCACTCTCTACCCAAAATACTGTAGAAGTTGCACTATGCTAACGCTGCCTTCAAACAGCACATGGAGAAATATCCTTAAAAATGAGAGAAACGTGACAGTAAGGACATGCTGAATTAAAATTCTTGGTCCAATTGTAATTATATTATACATTTAAAAAACATTGTGGGACAATAACATACTATTGGATGGACTCTGCTTCAGAAGAAATCTGAATTTTAAACAGTATGGTTATCCACTGAATCCTTACCATGTTTATTAAAACAACAAAAAGCGCAGTTATTGAGGGAGAAGAAACATACAAGATGTATGATCTCCTGGTCAAGACAGATGCACTGAAGTTCAATGCCAGACTTGCCTCTGCAACACTCCTAGAGATGTTAACCAAATATCCTAGATGAGTTTTTTTCATTAATGTGAGCCACAAATGCTGGACAATGGCAATTGCAAACAAATAAACACAGTAACTGGGGTTTTTACACAGTTAATCCTTAATATCCTGAAGAAATGGAGTCCCTGAAATCTCTTACTCGAAAGGTTTTCACATAGCTTATGTGTTTGGAAAACAAATACATTAATGTTTATGACTCTGTCACTGTTGGCATGAAGTATCATGAAAATGTCTTCAGAGACCCAATAGCTCTGTCTTATAATTGGTTCTGACAAGTGTTCAGTAAACAAGGATAAGGCTATAAAATGAATCAGAAAAAGAATATTGATTAACCATCTATTAAGTCTGCAACATCCATCCTGGATACTATACTAAGAGACCCATGATTCTGTGGAAAAATAGCAAACAATGATGCAATTAAAAATATTATCACAAATACACCATATGCAGAAATAAGGTTGTAGCAACACTAACTGTATTTCTGATTTTGAGACATTCACTTCTATTTTGAATGATGTCTTTTCAATATTGCGTCCTGTGAAGTGTATTTTTGAAAAGCATATAAAAAGCCCCAGGTGATGCAGCAGCACATGTCCACACAGATCCTCAGCAGAAGTGGAACCCTTAGGAACATAACACACACCTCTATCACTTGAAATCATGCAGTAACAGCTTGTCCCAGTCTCCATGTCTCAGGCAGTCATTCTTGTCTCAGTTCTTCAGGGTTATACAATGCCTAACAGTGCTCTTGACCTTGTACCTATTGTCCCTGCTTGGATCCCAATTCTTTAACCACTGCAGACTGCTGGATCTATTTGTCTCCAGATCAGTGTCTCCTTTACAGTCTTTTATACTTCTCTTCCCATCTCTAAATCTACTGAGGTTCGTGTCAGCATCCCTCACCTGAGGTCAGCCCATCCCTAGATCCCCAAACTTTCTTTCAGCAGTTTCCTGTATTCTTGTTGGATTCATCTCCAGTATCAAGAAAGGAAACTGCTGAAAAGAGCTAGGACATAGACTGGGATAAGACATTCAAACAGATGAAGGCTGGCTGGAGTTTGCAGGGGAAAAATACTGTTTCCACCTCTCTTAACAGCTGTCTTTTTTGCTCTCCCTTTCTCTCGTACTCTGCATCTCCAAAGAGATGGGGCTTACTACTTGGTTAGTACTGAATGTTATCAGAGCTTTAAAAATTCTCTGAGGCTGCACTCCACAGATTTTTGTTGTTAAAGGAATACTTTTTTTTTTTAAAACTCATATAGCTTGGCCAAATTTCAGCATATGCCTGGCATATGCTACTTTTACATTTCAGTGTCAATTTTCAAGTCTCTGCTTTACAGCAGGATAAACTAGACTTCTTCAAATGAAAGATCACCAACTTCATTTTACTCTTATACACTGAACAAAACTTTGATTTCTACTAGCATGTCTCTTTTAAAGAGCCAAACAATTGTGCCTGAAATTTCCCCAAATGAATCAACTTGAGGAAGTTAACAGAGCCTGGAAAATTACAGCCCAGATGGATAATATTTGTCAGTTATACACAACTGAAAACAGGTTCTCCGAGTCAGAAGTTTCACATAACATTAATAACAGACACCACTCCTAGTTGTACCTACCATAATTCAGAAGAACAGCAAGTGACAGTTTTCCATACTGTGTATTAACGTTCTAAGCCTTCCATTTTACTATTTATCTTTTCCACTTAGTGATCAGTTTAAAGTTTGGCTCTTCTCCTTTACTCACATATGTCAGCTGTCTCTGCAACCCTTGTCCTCCTAGTCATGATCTCCTAGACCTCATAGGATTCAAGATCCAGGGTGTTTCCCTCCCTCACAACAGATCTAACAGTTAAGTTAAACAATTAAAGACTGTGGTTGTAAGTGGGCAGGGAGAACCCCAAATCTTAGATGTGGATTTATAGCAAATATACCACTGCTTTTTAAGGGGCAGTCCTGAAAAACATGATTAGGATTAGGAATGTGAGTAATCCTCCTCCCTCAAACTCTTTAGTCACCACCATTCCTTCCTGAAGGCCTTTCTATACACTCTGCCCAAGCTGACAAAAAAACTCTAGCATAGAAACTGTACTTGAACAACAGCTAGTAGCTCTGATGAGGTGTGGTAACTGATACCATCATGTCACCTACCTCTAGATCAGTGAAAAGCCCCTGGTTGTTCTGCAGTATGGCATACATGCAATGTGCGACGGTGACTGCATGCTTCCAGTTGTGGTAGGGCACGCGGCGATAATTCTTCTTTACAGACATAGTAAATCGGCACAGCTTTTCAAGTTCAAAGCTAGGAAGAAATTAATTCAGTCAGAGACAAGAAATAAGACAGGGAAAACAACCAGCAGAAGAGAAAAGATGGTCTTGCTGGGATTGACTCTCACTGTGGATGACTCATTGAATGATATGGAGAGTTGCTCAAGTTTGGCAAGGACAGAGGAGCATGGATACCTGACAATGCTCTTAGTTTAATCTGTTAAATTCAGGAACATAAGTCATGCTACCCAGCTCAGTCAACACAATTGCATGACCTTCCCTGCTCCCAGAAACTTGAAGTGATTCCTTTCAATTGCTTGTTCAACTTGAAATATAGTGCAACTCTGCATCTAATGGACAATTTAAAAACATGTTTTGTGATCAAAACAGAAAATTCAGGGTTTTTTAAGCAAAGGACATAGAAGAAATAAACCTGTTTAAATAGAGGTGCTTCATATTGACACTATGAAAAGAGGAAGATTTTATTTTTTCAATACTTTTAGATTTTTTTTTTCCAGCTTAGGCTAACAGAACTGTAATTCACGTCTTGCGGTTTCTTCAGTTCACACCAAACAATACTTTGTTAAGTCCTAAATCAATGACTTTTTCCCTCATAAAAAGGCAGTTTTACTTTATTCTCATTTTTTTTCCCTTGTTGCTGTGATTTGACTTTAATTTCCATGTTTTAATTATTTCTTAGGTATATCAGGAAAGTGGTATTAATGTTCTAGTTTTGCAGTACTTGTGGGGTGAGAAAAAAAGCTGAATGTCTCTGACCTATGTGTAAAAACATAGACACATCTACTACATGGAAACAGGCAGAAATAAGTATTTCTACAGTTGCCTGGTGAGCAACGTAATTATTATTTTCGGCCTTAATCTGACATTAGGAAAACCAGAAGCATATTGTCTTTCAAAAAACTTTAAGCTTTCTTTTTTAATTCTAGAAAGTCAGACAGTGACAGAACTATTGTTGAAAGTAGTACATAATTCATCATTCCGAATATCACAATAGTCATTTCCATCTGCATCCAATCTCAACTCAAGGGTTATTACACGATAGCACAGTTGTAGCTGAAGGGAAAATCATTATCTGTGACGCATCAACGTGGAATACTATTACTTGGTCTGCTGCTGTATTTTGTATACTTGATTAAAGCAGTAAAATATTATTTCTTCAGAAGAGCAAAGAAATTGTAGTGAGTGTAACAGACTCTTCTCTAAAATCCTTTATGGACAGGACAATTATATAGGTAAATACATTAAGGCACAATCTTACTCCTCAATATATTAAAATCAAATTTTAGTCTTAAAAGTCTTGACTTTGTTTCAAGGGTTTGAGAAGTTTTGTTCTTCCAGAAATGAAATACAAGACCTGTTCCAACAGTCTTCTTGTCAAATATTTTCCTCACTTTTGTTTCCTTAATTTTATATGTGAAAGCTGAGGCTCATTTGAAAAACATCAAGTAGATATCAAATCTTTCTCATCAAAGCTACACTTTGAAAGGAAGAGACTGGGAGTCAGAGAGAGAAGAGAACAGAACTTGACTGAAAATATGACCCCCAATCCTGCATCCACAGCCATTCAGTGTGGAATGGAACAAGCTAACTGCACTGAGCAGTAGAGAACTGTCTTCACAAGAGTCACCCACTCCGCAGCATTGAGAAAGACCGAGAAAGACCCTCCAGTTTGACTGTACACTTTGAGGGCACGGAGATTCATTCAGTTAGCAAGACAAAATGAAACACCAGCAAACATTTCCCGAATGTTGCTCCCTTTTGTAGGGACATACTTCCCCTTTCAATTGACCATCTGTAGATTTTTTTCCATAATTTGGAGCAACTCCTTTCTTTCAGCAATGGGTCATACTTAGCCAAGAGACTACTGATCTTAGTAATGACAATGAACACCGAGAGAAAGGACAGCAAATGAAGCATTTAATTTGAAAATAATTCACTTTCACAAATAATGCACAACTATGGAAATAACTGATTCACTTAGCAAGATAATATCTGATCTTGGTTTACTTTTACCATATATATTATTAATTTCAGCAACTATATATTTGAAAAATCAGTTTTCATGCACCTTCTCTCCTTTGAGGGAAGATTGCTTTTATGTCTTTACCATCTTCTGTCTGAAAAGCAACTTCATCGCAGAACCAAACAATTTTTCTGTATATTGGAAGGCCAACTGTTTGGATGGTATCACAACTTCTTTAATGTGACTGTTCCCAGATTTTATTAGCTAAGGACCAAGAAGCTGGGACAAGCTGGACAGCCTGTTTATTACAGTCCTGTACAGACCAAACATTGTAAAAAACCATCAAAGAACACAGACCTTGAATTAGAAAGTAATTATCTCCAAAATTATTGATAAATAAACACAGAATTAAAAATCAAAGAAAGAAATCATGTACTTCATACCAGGCTGTCCCACAGGACTGGTGAACCATGTAGACAAAAATAGCAGGCCAGACATCCTCATATGGACTGATATCAAAATGGTACCTAAGAAAAAAAGTTTCACCTCAGTAAAGAAACACCTTTTAACTGTTACTAAAACAAGTGAAAATGACTAGGAAATGTATACCCAGCAAGACTCATTTCTTTCTGAATACACACAGAAAACTGAATTTACAGGCTATATTTTTCAGTAATGTTAAGTTACATATTTCTGCTAAGGTCAATGGAACTATACTCACAGTTTCATACAATCATTTAGCAATTTATGTTGGAAAAGACTGTTATGATCGAGTGTAACAGTTAGCCTTTGGCTT
Source organism: Aleadryas rufinucha (assembly GCA_013397815.1). Lineage (NCBI taxonomy): Eukaryota > Metazoa > Chordata > Aves > Passeriformes > Aleadryas > Aleadryas rufinucha. The sequence continues at coordinate 1,130,214 of VZTH01004419.1, forward strand.
TGTTTACTTAGCAGAAACATATAACTTTATTTAAGGATTCGTTGATCAAGTAATAGATAAAAAAAATTCTCAGGGACAATGAGAGGTTTACAGGCATTCCAAAAATATTTTGGACTTTCTTCCCAGGAATTGGAAAGATGGTGTCTCTAATAATATATTTACTGGGTTTTTTTCCAATAATTTCTGTCATAAATTGCATGAGACTCGCTCTAATTTTGATACAGGAAAAAATCTGTTTTTGCTGCCCAATAGAAATCAAGCTGAAACTTCAAAAATTCAACATTTAATACCATATTTTTTATGTTTCATTACTTGAAGATTTTCCCCTCTCCCGATATCAATATTTAGGGCTAATTTTAGGGACCCAGGACAGTAGAACTCTTTTTCCTTTTATTATTAATTAACCCTTTCCCTGTACTTTCTGTGCTCTAAGTCCTCTAATTCTACTCCATGGAACCCACCTAGCTGCTTGGCATACTGAACAGCACAGCAGCTGTGAAAGGACTGAAGGTAGCTGAATTGCTTGGAAAATGGTTAAATGTATTCTGACTGCTAGAACTAAAGGATGCTAATATAATTTAGAATGAAACCTGTCATCTTTGCAAGTAAAATTCATTTTGCCTGAGGAGGTGGGTTATATAATATCACCTTACAAAGCACAAGAAATTGTATTGCAAAGAATAAGCTTCTATTAGGGTATAATCCTGCAAGCTGTTAATGCTCTGGCATTCAAGCAAATCACTTCAGCATGTAATGAACTTTAACTATAAGCAGTCCCTGTTAAGCACAGGCTTTCACATCACTCACAGCTACAACGCTCAGTGCTAAACAGAAGTGAGAGAGCTCTGGAGATGAGGTTTAAAAAGACAACTTAGATTTTGTGACTCAGTAGCTGATTTTAGGCACCTGGTTACTAGAGTAGAATTTATTGTCCTGGACCAAAAAGAGCGACTTAAAAATGTGATGACTCCCATTGTTAGCATTGAGTGGGGACTGGCCATTAAAATAGAGATAGAGGTACATTTTCAGCATATAGCAGCTGAAAATAATTAAATTATGTCAGAGAAGGCCTAAAAGGCTGGATCGGAAGTCCTCCTCCAAATTTAGGCTGCAACTCTACACTCTAGCACCTGGGATTTGTAACCCTGGGTTATCACTTTCCCCTCCTTCAATAAGCACAAGCAGATGCACAACACACACACACACAGATACATACTCGAAACTCACAAAAAAAACAAATGCCCCCTACACAAACACCCCAAAACCAAACCTAAAAAACACACACAATCCAGAAATTCCCAGGAACAAGCTGGGATGTCTATGTTTAAAACATATCCAAGGGGATGAGATCACACATTTGGTCTTAAGTACTGATATTCCAAGCTCGGCTTCCTCTCTGGCTCTGAGCTGACGGTGACTTGGGGGACTTGGGGCTATCAGAATGAAAGCTCATCTCTACAAATCCTAGGTAAAAAACTAATGCTTAAAGAAATTGCTGCAGCTACCCATGCCTGTGGAAAAATTGAGTGCGTGTAATTTTATACCTTTGATAGATAAATTTTGTTCATGGGTCATTAAGTGTAACTAAATATAAGAAAGGCAGAGATAAAACCCCCATGATACGGCAGTAGATCAATAATAAAACTGTTTCCTACAAAAAACTCCACTACGAATAGGAAAAAAAAAATTTAACAGGCTATGTACAACTGCTGCTACATTAGAAAAATACTTACAGCTCAATTTCTTTATAAATATGTGGAGGCAGTGTACAGTGCATGAGGTTTTGCCACTCTTCTGCTGTACAAACACTATGGTAGGATAGCTTCTCCATCGTTACACGGTAAATGCACTCTGAATGACGAATTCTGTGGTACATCTGAGGAAGAGAAGTCATGCATGAATGTGGAATTTTAATAAACAAAAAAAAATATTTCCGGTATTCAAGCACTGATTATTAAAATACACATCTGCAAAAATGATAGTGCTTTTGGCTGCACCACTTCACACATTAGAAAAGCAACAGAGTACACTGAATTCAGTACTTCTGGAAAACTAGGCCTTCTAACACATCATTCTGATCTACTCGCTCAGGTAAATACCTAAGGCACAGCTGGCTTTTCACTGCATGTGAGCTCTCCCAAGGAAAAGAATTAAAGTTCAGGAGTCAGAAACAGAGCTAAGTCCCTTGCAAATTTCTAACAGACAGAAAATCTATAACAGGACTCAATTCATATTTTCTGCCACTGTATGAATTCTATTAATTGGTACAAATTACCACTATCTATGCACAGTAAAAACTATGTGAGATGTTTATCATACCTACATTACTATTCAGTATGAAAAATAAGTACAGTGAATTACTGAGAGATTCAGACAGTTATTGCAGACATGGCATGGTTTGCAAACAAGTGACGACGTAACAGTGTACTAGTAAAACAATTCTCTGGAGCAGTATGACCTCAATGGTAACATTCACCAACTAAAAAGAGTGAACTCACACACAACTGAGTGTGCATAGTCCCAGGTTTAATTTATATGCAGGCCATTCTACCTGCCTTGACCCATGCGAAACAAATTGAAGCAACTAGTAATAAAATTTGCTGCCCCACTGTACCAATAGCACGATATTGGTAAAATTATTTAACGTAAATCACCAGGCTTAACTGGCATTGCATTGCATCTTACCTCCCGTGAATATAACACAGTTCTTCTGCATTGTAATGTTATTGAATTTATTGCATTTTTATACTTACATAGTAACTATCATTACATTGCTAATGCAGGAATAGTAAAATTTGAGATGATAAAGGACTTGAGGACAAAAATAGCTACCCACTCTTATCTAGAAGCATGGATAATTATAAGTATATAACACAGCATATAAGTGTAAAACTTTATTTTTGAGTATTAAGCATATGGAATTGACAGAATACATAGCATCTCCATTCCCCAGTTAAATATATAAAATATAATCTGAATTTATAAAAGTAATAATAATCATGCTTTCTAGTGAAAAAGGGAAAACAGATATCATTCACATTTCAGAGCTTGCCCTCTCAGTTTAGCTACACAAAATAGATCTATCCACAGTATGGTTATTTCAAATGAAATCCCTATCATTCTCTTAAAATAGAATTATTCACCAAGGAATTCAATGTTATTTCAATGAAACAGACTTACGAATCATTTTAATAATCTGTAACATCAAAATACTTAAGTATTCTCATTATAACTTACAAAATTGTAAATAAAACTTACATTAGCACAGTGTAAGGCTAAAGCACAAAAGACTGCAAACATTTTAAAGTTGTTCTCATCAGTTTTAGAGAAGGCACTTCCACTTATTTTGTTCACCATCTGCACAACACCTATTACACTTCCTCGGCTGACAATAGGCATGCACAGGATATTTCTGGTTGTGTAGCCTGTGTAGAGGTCTACTTCTCTGGAGAGCCATAAAGGAGAAAGGAAAAAGAGAAAAGTGTTAATATCAGTTGGTATCTATTTCTTGATTCTCGCAAATGTTGATGCACACTATACTGAATCGTTTTAAAGTAGACCTAATTAGTACCTGCAAGAATTTCACCTTCAAAACCCTCAAATATTTCTATCTACTGTATCATACTTAGAAAGAACTTCTTAATCCTTTAATCTCCATTTGCAAGACAAAGAATTAATATTGCCTCAAACACAGAGTTAAAGAACATTCAGGTATTCTTATGCATGCTATTTGCTAGTTTTTTCTACCCTAAAACTAATGAGATTGCAGGGAGACTAATATTGAAAATTGGCAACAATCTAACCACATTTTTCCCCCATTACATAAATATTTGATAAAAATAATACTTTTTATTTGTATCGTAAAAGTATCCCTGATGGCTAAAGCATTTAAATAAATATCTATAAGTTGCCTCCTCATCAGAGGACCACAGCTCCACGAATGCATCTGAATATAAAATTTAAGTAGCAATTTTATGTGAAAGGATTGATGAGCTTTCTTCCCTTCCAATGAACACCGTCCTACCTGTTAAAGCGTGGATCTGCATAGGCATCAGGGATGTTAAGGACTTCTCCTGTTCTTGCCACTTGACCAGCTATTCCTTTTTCTATAGAAAATCTGGAGAAAATAAAAATGTGTATTAGCCAAAATACGAAAAACACATTTTTCCAGTGGAGTCTGTCTTGGGCACTGTAATGGGTGCTCCCAACCAGCGTCATTTTCTTGCTTTGAGGAGAAAAATCTTACAACAACTAGTAGTACATAATAAAATAAAAAAAGCACATACTAACAGATACTTTCTGAAAACATTTTATATAGCTACATAGTTTAATACAAAACATGCCATAACATGATCATTTTAATGACAAAAATTCAAAATCTTTAATAACCCAGGGGGTTACCTCTAACAAATAAAATATTTTTACAGAACCTGAGACTTGTGTTTACATTTAAAAGGTATTGATTTCATTATGACTTTTACATATTCACTTTTTCTTCAGACACAACAAAGGCAACATGGAACTTGTTTCTTTGGGTGATGTGTGTGTGTGTATTTGGTAACAAAAATTTGGAAAAGGACCAGTGGAAAATTCATAACTAAACATTATATACATTTGCCATGTAGACTTTGGAATGACTAACTTGTTTCATTACAATCAAACAATGCCATGGTACTAACTGCATCCCTTAATCGCCATAAGGAAGTTAAACACAACAAATATATTCCTAAATTGTGTTGGAAGAATTCATACATCTGTCTTGTGAGTAAATAGTTTTCAATATTTTGACATAAAGTAGTTATGACATGCAAGCAGAAGATAATTTATGGAGAAAACCATGTAGAAAGAATCATATGTGGACCACTTTGAAGTCTAAATGTGCCATGATAGTACCCTGATACCTGGTATTGAAGTTAGTGATAAAGCTGTCAGGATTTCATCCTGCACACCTGACTTTGAGTTAGATTTTTCTGTTGCTTCTTGTGATAGGTACATCACCAACTTAAGACTCTTTCCTGATGACTCATTCAGTGTCACTTTCTTACAGATATTTAAGTTGCACTTCACATTCAGTATACAGTACCTGTGAAATGGCTCACACCCTTGCACTTAGAATCAACATTTCAATAACATACAGAAAAGACAGAAAGATATAAGCAAGAAAAACAATTATTAAGAAGGAGTATGAAAGTGCATGTTAAAGCAGGCCAGCTTCTTTAATTTACACCACCTCCTTGCTTGTCAGTACGCAAATTGCACCAATTTTGACTCCTTCCATTCTCACTCACACAATGGTAAGTGGGAGTAAGCTTGTCTAAAGGAGTCTTAGTGACGATATGAATCACATCTCATATTGGCCCAGAACTTTAAAAGTATAAGGAGGAAATGAAAAAAGTTCTGATAAAAATCAACGCTGAATATTTTAGGAAAATTTTAGCACAGGATATTTAGTCATACACTTTCTTTTAAGAAGCTGAAAATCTGAAACCTGTGTGCCTTTGAAAATCTTAGTCTGGATCTGTTAGGGATTCATAATTTTCGAAAAGTGAAAAACACTATATTTATTTGGTTGTTTGGCCTCTTTCATTAAAAAAAAGTGCATAGGTGTAAAAATTAGGTACCTGTGACATGAAGCAGAAATACACATAAATTTTAGTCAGACAATCTTGTGTAGTCATTACCAGACAATTTATGTTTTCAAATTCATCACTTCAAGCATTGTTCAGCATCACAATTAATTAAAAGTTTGAAAATCTAAATTCAAATGAGAAAAGTAAAATTAAATTACTGAACTTGAAATCTTCAAAACCAATGACCAATCCATACTCAATTCTACATTTGCCTAATCCATCCATAAGAAGTATAAATTGTGATTTCCTTGCTTTGGATGTGCTTGAATAGCAAAAATTTTAATTCCTCTTGGGAATCCTCTTGGGAAAAAAAGTCCCAAACTGGCAGACTATGGATTAGGTGCACTATTACCTGCACCTTTACCTACCTCAGAACACCTCTGTTTTTTTCCCAACATGATTTCCAAAAGGACCGCCTCCGGAAGACGGCATTTCCAGGAGTGACGTTATAGCTTCAGAGACGCTGTTTCGATGGCACTGCAATGTCATTCCCAGAAGTACTACCTTCTGGAGGCGGGTCCTGGTGGGAATGATATCACAGTATGACAAGTATTGTCAGGGTACCTGCAGATAGGCACAGAAACTGGGTAATAAAATGCCTGCACATCCATAGTTATAATGAAACTGCACTCTTCTGTTAGCTATTCTTACCTTATTTCTTTGGTCTTCTTGAAGACAGGTTTTCCATCATTTTCTTCTCCAATATCAAAAAGGTCTGAATACAGCTCCTTATTTTTGTGGTCAACCTGGAAGAGTGCACACCTATCTGCATTCACCAGGTTTTTTGCATATATCTACAGACAAAAAACAAAACTAGAGTTAACGGTCATGGGTTGGATTATCTCGTCATTTACCTGACAAAAACATACATCCCTGTATGATAAAAGTTTTGAGAAGATATCTGGTATGGAAATTAGTTTGAAGGAACAATCTTTTAGGATAAAATTCAAAAGTAAAATCTCAAATTCAATATTCTTTTTGTAAATTAGAGTGTTCACTTTGAGAATTGCAGGAACATCTTCAGAGACTTTAAAGTTTCCTAAAAGAAAATAGGCTTTCTTATTTAGTTGTTTTTCAAGGCTTTTCAAAGTGGTACCTTTCCTCCCTCTATGCTTAGATGCTATTCTTCTTTACTTGTTTTTAAATAAATAAGTTAGAGCAAGACCTAAGAACAATTTTGGCTTTTTGCCTTCATCTTCAATGCAAATATATTGGTATTTAATGTCCAGCAAAGACTGACAAAACAGAGAGGGTAGCGCTTGCTTCTAAAAAAGCTAAGTGCGCTTGTAATAACTAACAATGAACGAATGATGCTTGTGAGTCCCTTCCAAGTCAGAAATATTCCATGACTCTCTGATTCTGTCATTAGAGGTATCATTATGGATTGCCCTATGCAGAGGGATAGGAAATGGCTGCGCCCTCCTGATGTCAAGGACAGTACCTGCACAAGAGTTGAGACTTACAAATTCTGCATGAACTAACCAAACCCAAAGGTACCAGCCACAGCCAAGGAAGTACCACAGTATAGGAACAGACTTGCATGGTCTCTATCTTACTTTGAAACAACTAGTTTTATCTTAGCAAAAATAACTCCCAGGAGCACTGACTGTCAGACTGGAATCTTGTCCTGGGAACACAGGACAGTTCTTCACTAAAGTATTTCTCAGACATACAATAGTGTTTCTGAGAACAAGAGGAAAGAGTGAGACAAAAATCAAACAACGATCACTGTGTTAACTTAAGATGCCAATATGCAGGCGCAAGAACCTGCTCTATCCAATTCAGACAAGTCTCCTATGTTTCTTATCTGCTCAGAAAGTACAGTAACTGCATGGTAGAGTATGATCTGCGGTGGATCTCTCTCCACTTTATATATAATACCTACCTAGTCACTCAGCTACAGAAAGAGGCTAACAAAATCTTGGTGCGCAATGCATGCAGTTGGCATGTCTTAAGGATTCACAAGACTTCCACATGAATGATCTCCCCCACCCCTTCTCTCTTGTCTTCAAAAAATAAAAACAAAACCATAAAGTATTTCATTTCATACTAATGAAGATGCACAAATGTTAGACCTTGGCAGAAAAAAAACCCATATGAGATGAAAAATCGTTAGCTGAGAGACTCTAGTTCTATGTCATATGAGGGGAACTGCACAGATACCATCCAGCCCAACTCCAAAACATGGAGGGCCCTCCTATACAGACAGAACCCGTGTCCAGGAAGATTCTATTGTTTTCTACTCCATTTGCTCCATCAGAACAGTAGAAAGTCAGGGAGACTGCAATCCAAGAGATAAGATTTGTGCATGTTTCCCCCCTTAGAACATTAAGAAATGTAACGATCTCAACCACTTAGACTGCTTATTCATTTGCTCAAAAGAGAGTGCATAGAAACTGCCAAAAGGACAAGGGGTCTGGTAAATGCTTCTGTTCAGATACTGTATCCGAATTCTTTATAGAATCAGCAGCACAGTGTTGATTTTATACAATTAATCTTTTGTGGTTTAATGCATATGACTCAAGAACTTACCTTGGTCACGACTCATGCTTTTCAAAAATGATTACTTTAACAATACTAATAGAGAAATAGTTACCAGGATGAGAGAGTTTTACTACTTTAAATCCCTTGCTCAAATCCTGACCAGTGGTTGAAGAGGAATATCAGTACAAAAAGTATGTTCTGCACTATCAATAGGGAAGCCAGGGACCACGCTTTGCATAAGCTGCTTGTAACTACTCAAGTATATTGGCAAGAAAATTTGTAAGGCAACTTGAACTTTTACTTCCCTTCCTTGCATTTGCATTCAAAAACACCCTTATACCACTAGCTTTGCTGAGAGATTTTGATGAAAATAAAAATGAAAAGAATGGAAAGAAACACCCATAATTTTTCCCTTTGGTATTGCAGGAACAAATCAAAATATAAGTGCAATCACCAAAGGGTGAAGTAGTGAGGTAAAACTGAGTTCTGGTCTTTTATCACATTGAGACACAGAATAAGCCACATAATGATAAAATCACACTCCCATAAAATGGCAATAAATGCACAAACACATAATTCAGTTAATTGGCTCAAGAAAGAGACAACAGCTACAGCTTAAAAGGAAGCTGAGCATGAAACATCACACAGGTTAAAATACAGAATCATGATGCAGCCAAGTGTCAGAAAAAATGATGAAAGAGTAAGCATATTTTACTGCCAATTGTGTTTTCCACCAGATCTCTATTCACAGGGAAGAACAGGGAAGAATATCAATATTTGTTCTCAATGCCATATGTTATGTTATACAGATCTTTTAAATGCTAAGCTATTTTTAAGCAGTTCATTTAAATTGGAAAAGTCAATGTTCAGAAATGTGTCCTATGTGCAGAATTCTTGACTGTGTACTAACTAGAATAACACAAACACTGCAGAATATTTTCCATTACTAATTCACATTTCTAAATAAAACCACTTTAATGTTGTTTGCATTCTAACTTCACTGTCTTTGAATAGTCTAGCTAAGAATATCACTTTGAAGACTCGGGCACATATCGGAGTACTGCTGGAAAGTAATTTTTTGAATGTGCATATTTTAAGCAATGGTATCACAGACATGATTCAGGTTTACACTTAGGAAAAAGAACTGCAGAATGTCATCAATGTGCATAAAACTAAAAAGTGTAATTCACAGATCAAACACTCAAAACATGTTATAAACAACTAGTCCATGCGCATTTGTTAACACTATTCAGGAAATAATTCTGAATTCAAAATTGATTTAGAAACTCAAACTGCTTCTGAACAGCACTATAATTCACTAATTAGTTATTTCAATGGGAAGAACGAACTACTTGCTTTAGTGGTTTCTATAAAACATTGACTGGCTGTCGCTCTACTTATGGGTGTAGTTTTGCAATGTCTTACACATCTCATTCAGCAACTGGAAAAAATGCCCTAGGAGTAATGTTTAATCTCTATCCCTTGCTACAGACAGTAACTTCTTCAGCAGTGTTTTTCAGCATGTAGCAAATTGAATTTAGGAAGAGGGAATAAATACAACACGCTGAAATAAAAAGAAAACCAGAAGCCTTTCTCTTACAACTTTCAAACTTTCTCTGAAAACACAATAGTAACTATTTCGTTCAGAGACAGCCATGTTTCATTCCTTATGAAAGCTGTGAATGTGCAACAATGAAAAATCAAGCTATCCTTTGCCACCTTTTCTGTATAGAGATGTTTACACTGTTCATATTATGTGTTCACTACAAACAGCTCATATACTTCAATAACATAATGTCTTCAAGGGAAGGAGAATGAAGGGCTTTAATAACTACAACTAATAAACTTAGAAGTGAAAAAGACAACTTACCATTATATGTTCAAGTAGAGAATCTATTGCAACTATATTATCAAAATACGTTCTGCAGAGAAAGAGAAGTCAGTAAACATTGGCACTTAGTGAAACACTTCTCAAATGAGTGTCAGGGGCTCTTGTTTCACTATGGCTTAACATGGAGCCAGAAAAGGTGAGGACAAACCACTGCACCTTGAAGATCATTGAGTGGCTTGCTAAAGCACAACGGAATTAAAAAATGGTGCTAGTTCTGTTCCCTTAAACCATTATTCTACAGAATTGAGAACATTATTTATTATACATGGAATAGTCTCTGTAAAAAAAGGAAAAGACTACCTAATATTGCCTGTCATGAACTGAATATGCTCCTGCTGAGCAATACCAAGTATGCATGAAAATGCTTTGGCACCTCTAACACACTGAAAATTTTAAAGGCAGAAGTAAAAAGGAAAAGAAAAGTAGTAGAATACAAAAAAAAATAAATTTCTTTCAAAATATCAAAATATCTCATTAGGTTTACCCATGTTATGCACAGAGAACTGAATAAAACTGTGTAGTGCAGCTAAACCCATGTCATATTATCCAACCCTTAACACTAGTTAAAAGACAACTATTTAAGAAACTCTTAATGGGTCTTTTCTATCAACACTGGTTGAAGTTGAAGAAAGGGAATGATCTTGTAACTTAAAAAATAAAATAGAATCTGTTTCACAGCAAAATGGTAACTGTTCAAGGACAGTCAAGAACACTGAAAGATAAAGGTCAAACTTATTAGTAAAAGAAGTCTAAATCTTCCACATGCTGAGTCCTAATAACCCTCGGATTCCAATGTTCCCAGCAGACAAAAGGCATTGTCCCATGGCCTTGAATATACACACAGCTCAGTTCTGTTTGGGTCTAGTGGAAAGGAGATATATAATACTAGTCTTACATTGTCAGGGACATGAAGAGGTGGAGCACTGCATACTCTGCCCTTTCTAAAATGTTACAGAACATGTCCCGGTGACATTGCACACTAACAATTTTCTCACTGAATAGGAAATTCTCCTTCCATGTGAGCAAAGGTACAGACCACTTCTAAGAGGAAACTAATTATTTTCTCACTGATACAAGTCTTTACCTCCATAAAGTTCATAAAGATATTATTAAATGACATCCCAGTTTTGTGCCTTAAAACACAGACTTTCCTTTGTTGTTGAAACTAAAAAACTCTAGCAAATTATAATGCTGTATGAGAATTATTTTCTTATAGAAAGGCATAATAAATATTTGCTGTATTCATTGTCATTTTTATTTTAAAAATTTAAAACAATCACAAAGTTCTTTAAAACAATCTCAATACTATGCCAGTCCAAGAATAAATTGCCAGTCCATAAATCTGAGTAGATTAATACAGTCTTTTGGTAAACTAGTTCACTATGGATGTAAGCAACATAAAAGCACTCTGGAAAGGAACATAATGGTGCAAGACTCAATAAGAGTGCCCTTTGGGAGGCATGCTCTGAATTACACTGAAATTAAAAAAAAGGTCATCCTGAGGAAAAAAGCTAGGAAAAATATCTGGATACAACCAGCTTGCCCTCCTTGCAAGGGGCAGACTCCTCCCTGTGGTTTATTACTCCCCATTCCAGCTGGGTCAACTTGGCTGCCTACATTCCTGAGCAATGGCATAGGAATCTTGGACATCCTCTGATCTCATGAGTTTGAGAATCGTTCATCAAGACCTACAGAAATGTTTGTAGCAAAAATCCGAAACATCTCATTTTTCCACAGTATCATCAGAACTTTGTGATGCACTTTGGAATTCTTCTACCAACTAGTTTCATAAAACACTGTTAAGCACCACAGACTGATTTACCAAAAGTACAGTCCTGGTTTATCTTTTAATTTATTGGTTATCTTCACTCTTTAAAGATCCTAATAGCAACGACAAACAAAAAGAGATGAAGGAACAGTGGATCACCTAAGACACTAAACTGATTTTCCAAGTGTAAGCTCAAGCTTTCACACTCTTTCTGTGTTTTCAAATTAATCTGGCCGTATAGTGACAAGAAATTAAAAGCAAACATATTACATGCAGTAAAAGTCTTTGAAAATTAAAATAGGGCCTTCAGAAAATGCAGGGGAAGAACAATCATGTGGCAGCCCTGATTCTTCAAGGATTTAACGCTGAAGTCCCTATATTGATGCATACATGCGTGCATGCCCAAAAAATTGATGGGGGAAAATAGGGGAAGCTGAAGCACACTAACTGACTTTCTGGAAGTCCTTTCAAGCCTTCTAAAATTGCCATGAGAGACCAAGCCTATTTGTCACTTCTCAAAAGATGGCCACATTTAGCTCTGACAAAAGAGGTGAAAAAAAAAGGGGAAAAAAAAAACCCATGCAAAAGACCACAAGAAAAAAGAAATTCTGTAAGGTATAAATGAATGTCACATTTTCTTCTGCACCACCATCACAAAAGATTTTGAAAGGTATATACCACTGCCATCCATATCACTTGTTCTTGTCCCTGTGCTGAGGTGTGCCTTTGCACCTGCTTGTGAACTACAGTGAGTAGCTTCCACTACTGCTATTGAGTGAACACAGACTGGAAGAGCCACACTAGAAAAGCTCATCAAAAATTCATGAGGTTATCTTGCAAATCACACTTACTTCGATACATCAAGCAAGAAGTCATTCAGTTCAGTCTGCTTGGCAAGGCCCCGGCACACCTGGAAGCACAGATCATAGAAACATTTGCTCCAGAACACTGATGTCAGAGGGAAACTGAAGTCCCATCCCTTTAATTTGTATGAAAAAAATACCAGTACTTGTCTGTGTGTGTGTGTGTGTGTGTGTGTGTGTGTGTGTGTGTGTGTGTATGCTACAGCACTGTACAAAATTAAAAGCTGAATTTGTGTGCTGGGCTTCAATCTTAGCTATCTAGCTGCTGAGTTAAAACTGTGAAACATGAGTAAAATCTTTCCTAAGACTCACTGAAAGCTGTTGGTTGTTACACTTGTTCATGCTGTTTCAAAGGCTGTCACTGAATGTGGTTATGGAATGAACATTTCCTTATCTAGACCCTCAGATCTTCTGAGAATGTCAAATATTTTGTTTCCTTTCTCCCTTACCACATTTTTACCACTTTTTTCCAGGCTGTGAAGTAGCATATAGACACAACTGTAGACTGACATCAGGCAAGTTTAACTAAGCTAAGCAGTAGATGATATATGCTCAACTTTGGGAGAAATCAGCATGAATATGAATACAAAAAATAGTATGCATACTTCTTTTTAGAAGCAAAATGTTAGATGAAGCAAAGCTTTCAACTGTATTTTTACTTCACCTATTTGCATACTCTGTATCTGGAGCACAATTGTACATCTGTATATTACCAGAGCAAGCACTAAGGCCAAAAAAAGAAAACAATCCTCTACTGCTTGTACATTTTACACTCACAAAAATATCACTTTGAACTAGTGATACCTTTCATCTGTGCAACGCAGATACAAAATGCCACATCAAAACCCTTGCATTCTTCTCATGCAAAAAAAAACTTGGGAAGAGCAAGCCTTCTGCTTAGAAGAGGGAAGAGAAATAAAAATGATCAATGGACAAGCTTGAACTTAACTTTACATGTGTTTTGCTAGATGTGAAAGACTTGTCAGTTAAGGAGAGAGTAATTCTTACACAGGTGAAGCTACAACTGCATGCAATTGCAATTCTACTAGTGTACAATAGTCTGTGCCAGCTAATTCTTCCTAGATGTGAAGTCAGTGACTTCCAGCACCAAGGCAGCAAATATTAGAACCTAGAAGAGAAAAGCAGGAAACTTTCTTTGTATTTTCTGACAAGTGTATGAAAGGCACCTTGAAAAAAAGAATGTCATGAATTTCCTCCTGGGAGTTGACAGAAGAACCTATTTTAGAATCTTCTCCGAATTGAAAGAATATGTTTAGTTTCAGTGTTACCATCTTCTGCTAGCTGAAGTAACAAAACCTATTAGCAAAGCTGCTGGGGTTTGCTAGAGCAGCTTGACACTGTGTGAAGCTCCATTAGGCACCCAGCTAAGGACAGCATGAGGCATCCTTAGTGGCAGTAGTTACAGGACCATGAAGCAGCTAGCGAGGATGGCTTAAAATAGGCTTTGCTAGCAACACCTCATAATTTCAAACTGAATACCAAAGCAGGAGGAAAGTAAGCAGTTAGCATAGCAGTTGCCTTTCCACAAGAAAAAAAAAAAAAAAAAAAAAAGAAACAACCCTTCAAAGTTATTATGATAAATCCACTTTAATCATTATTTATCTGCTTTGTTCAAATTTCTTTCTTTTAGTACAAATATTATTTGTTATTTGATCCATGATTGCAAGTGGGGAAAACTAGTTCAATGAACACCAAAAATGTTAGCATATTTTTCCAGGTCCAAGGAAGAGGCTTTAATCAATGCTTTAGTAGTGACCTCCACTTAAATCTGATCACAATCCTACTAAACAAGTTCAGGAAGACAAGTTACACAATGAAAAAATGAAAAACCACTCACACTTACTTGTACTTGATGTATTGCTACTGAAGCCCATGCAAGATTTGCTGTTGCAACCTGCAACAAAAGAAGAAACTGTCTGAAGTAACCTTGAAAACTGCACATTGGTTACATGCCTCTTTTCTCTGTCTACCTTCCAAGTAAATTGACTGAGCTGTCTTAGACAGGCAGGCAGTAACAATTTGTGGGAAGACAATTACTTTGTGGGTCTCAGTGTACTTGCTAGTGTTTCAATTTTAGAGCTTACCAATGCTCTTCAGAAGCAGAATTGGGCACCCATCAACTCAGAAATACAACATCAAAACAAACATACCATAAGCCAAGGGCTTTAAAAATTACACTGTTGAAAAGCATCTGCCATAGAAATAAAATATGCCTTAACAGCTTTCTGGGGCTGTATTTTTCTTTTCTTCAGCAATAGCTACTTCCAGCTGTAAACAGGCACTGCTTCTCTCATTACTGTTTTGGTGGCAGAAGAACCAGACCTGATCCCTCAGCTCAAGACTAGCTTGAAGTATGACAGTTTCCAGGCAACATTTCAAACAAATGTCATGTAAACTGCAGCTAACTATGATGTGCTACCATGCATAATCTCCTGTCCTTGAAGCACAGGAGCTTTATAGGAACACGGGGAATGGAAGCACAAGAGGTCAGCTTTTGCATAGCTTCCTAAGGTATTTTTTTATAATTTTGTATTTTTAAACAGAACACTTTGCACACATTTCATAAAAACTGCTAATGGTATCCAAAGATTTTCTGAAACCTGAAAATGAAAAGAATGCTTTAGAACACTCAGAAAGTGACCTTAAAATATTTCTAATTTACTAATAAAATACTTCCATTTAGGAGCCGGTCTTTTCCAAGTAGAACATTCATGAACTTTAGCTACAGGAGGTATTTCAGATAGCATAAAACATTCATATTTTCACAAAACAATGCATGTCTGAGACCTATCTGAATTGTAGATTGATTAATGTACTAGGACAATTTAAAAATTAAAAACATTGTGTGTAGGCTGCAGAATTAATGAAGCCTGCTTTATATGAATGCCTCTTCTTTGTTCTCTGAGCAGGGACACTGGCACCACCACACTAATCTAGTCCCCTACCTTGACCTCTGCCTACCAGTGAAAAAATACAAGGTATTACAACAAGCTGAAGTGGCATTGACTACCCGGCTAATACACACATGTAAACATCAAAGGATGAGAAACAAAATATACACTTGACAAATACTGCTGCTGTTTTCCTTCTTTGGGAGGACTAGTTTTAGTGTCTCTTGGCTGAATATTTTCTGTCCTTTTCATGTAAATAATTCCTGTTCAGTACAGCTAAACTGCACCATGGTGGATCTCATACCACTATTGAGACAACACACCTGGCTAGAACTCACTCCATTTTGTCCCAACCTCTGTGTTCAGGTTCCCTTCCCTGGGGAAAGGTACAGGGAGAAATGAATGGTACGTTCATCTTTACATCAGAGACGTCTTAATTGGACGTAAGAGGGATCCTCACCCAGACATGAGAGCAGAGATGCACTTCTAAGACCTTTAGTACAGCAACAGCCTTTGCAACACCTGCTCCATTTTCAAATTAATTTGTATTTGGCTAACAGCTCCTAACTTTGGACTGATAAATGGACATGTATGGACAATGTAGCTATACAGGCCTTATCTGAATACAGTAATGCATTGCAGAACAGTCATGGAAAGGGGAAGATGAGTATGAATG
Organism: Aleadryas rufinucha; assembly: GCA_013397815.1. Taxonomy (NCBI): domain Eukaryota; kingdom Metazoa; phylum Chordata; class Aves; order Passeriformes; genus Aleadryas; species Aleadryas rufinucha. The sequence goes on from VZTH01004419.1 coordinate 1,146,438, forward strand.
GAATCTGGATAGGGAAGCATCAGAAGCTAAGAAAAGCAGGAGAGCTTTACAAGTGTCACCTAGACTGGGAGGTCATCCAGGTACCAGCACTTCTATACAGAGTTTCTAAGGACATGTAAGTCAGGAGACAAAGGACAGTGAGTAAATCTTGACAACTCACAGAGATGGGACAGGCACAAAAGCTATCAGCTCCTAAAGGTTAAAGAAAAGGCTGACCCAAAACCTGCCCATGGTTGTCAACCTAGAAAGGAAACAGGAGACCATAAGGACTCAGCAGACAGCACCTCTTGTCCTCCTGTTGCAAGGAATTCTGAAGGGACCACCTGGATACCTGGTACTGGAAATACCTAGACACACACATCTTGGTGCTGGGGAGTGTGTGGCAGTAAAAATGTGAGTGCAAACATCAGAAATGGTTTTTTTGCTTTTTTTTTGTTTGTTTTTTTCATCTCTTTTGCTTCACTTTCGATTTAAAATAAAATCACTTTCCCTTCCTGTGAGACCCAGCATTTTGACTTGATAAACTGTTGCTATAACATTGCAACATTATGTTTTGCAATAGGCTCATTACTTGAGAAGCCGCATCAAAAAGTAAACTCAAGTAAATTTTAAAATCTTACTATAATGTAAAATAAAACTGTACTGAAAAGTTAAGATTGAGACTCAGGATAACTGAGCATTGTCTTTTCTTATATAAAGTGATTTTGGTTTTTCATGTTTTATTTACACTTACATTTCATTCACCTGCCTTGCACTAACTTCTCTAACAACTCTGTATTGAGTTCATAATCAAGAAAGAAACCTTGAATCTGTTTATCAGCAAAAGAACACAAGATAAAATTCTTGATGTGTCCCTGTACTTGTATATTTTACTTTCTCTGAGTGAAAATACAAATCACTACCTATTTTTTTTTTAATAAGAATAAAAATCAAGCATGAACAAGGTATAAACTCATGAGAAGAGTGAGAGAAGGACGTTTGGAGTTGGGGGAGGGATGAGGGTGAAGTCCTGACCATTGTGGGGAAGTGGGCAAAGGCTGCATATGAGCTCACCTCTTGGTGACTGTGGTGGAAGGCTTCTTTGCCCCAGTGACGGTAAAGCTCCAGGATACCAATCAGGTCACCAATTGCTGTGACAATTGGCAAACACAGAACAGATTGGATACGTGTCCCTGACTCCAGTCCAGTACCTTTGGGAAATCGCTCATCCTAGAAAATGAAAACATAATCTGATAAAATGTAAAATCTGATAAAACATTAACAGGAAAGACATAGTGACGTTTTCCTCCCCCTCCTGTCTGACCAAATCTGCAGGAAAATTAAAAAATTCACTAAAACTCATCTCTCAGCATAACTTACACACAGTATTAAGACATCTACTAAAAAAATGTAATTTTAAAGTCTCAGCAATAATTTACATCTACAGATAACCTTATTGATGTAGGGTCAGAATTAGCTGTGATATTACACTGAGCTTTGGGTCTGTTTATGTAATACTTTTTTCTCTAATCTCACAGGCAGCAAAAACAGCACTTCATCAACAATGCAGGTCCAGAATTAAATAAAAACTCAAACAAGCAATGCTACCACCCCATCATCTTTCCCTCCAAAAAACTCCAAAGCATTTGTAATCATGAAGTGGACTACTGAGATTTCAGTATTAAAAAGCAGACAACGGTGCTTGCAAGAGAACAAAAATGGAAACCAGAGGCTAAGGCTTTAGGTTATACAGTTACAATCCTCAACCAACTCTTGTTGTGCTCCCCAAAAAATTACATGAGAGTAAGCATCTTCTTCCTTTGCTTATGTATCCTGAATAAACTGGTGCAAAAGTTACGGAAACAAATGTTAAAACAATCCTACCAGCTGCTGTAAAAGGCCCAAATACATAACTTTCAGTCCTCATAGGGAATGTCCAAGGCTTTATAGCTTCACTTCCCCATGTAGGAAAACTCAGGCAGACCTGAGAAAGTAGCTGGATGTTACAGTTAGTAATGTAGTCACTACCCAAAGTGAAGTGTGCAAGACCCACTTCATTGCATATCAATCCTGTAGCACATGATTGGTACCAGATGTTCCCTGCAGGCTGTGCTTAGGCAAGACAGACACCCCTTCAAGACTGATCAAAATCTCTCATTTCTCAAAGAAAACAACAAGTAATCTCTACCTTAATTACTAAGATGACAATCAATTTGAATAAATGACAGACAAAAGAGAGTGGGAAGCACTTTGAAACACGAGCCTTCTGCTTTCTCTTTTTAATTCTGTCCTCCCACAAAAAAGGGCTGGCAAGTCTACCTGCATGCGCTTCCCTTTTGCTGCTGAGAAGCTCCTAAAACCACATGAAGGCAAACCATCTCACCAAAATGAATCCTGCTGTTTGGTCAATCAGTCACTGATACTAAACCAACAGAAAAGTTCAAAACACCTCCTCACTAACCACGATTTTATTATGAATGTAAAATCAAAATACAGAACCCTTGTAAATAAAGATATCATTATATTAATTGAAAATTACCAGTAACAATTGAAACCCTTAATTTAACTGAAAAAAACATACCAACACATAAAATCTTAACAGTCCAGAGTGTGTAGAAAGCACTGACTATTACTACAGGGAAAGCAGCTTCTACCTTTTGGTTTTGTGGCTCTGTTTAAGTGTACTCACATTAGGCATCTGGTATTTTTTTTATAGCCCAGGTTTGCCCAAGTAAGGTCATACTTTTTTAACAAACAATTTCGATAATAGAGAGAGCAATGTCCAGTTTTGGTCACAGTATACAAAAACTGCTATTCTGGACAGAACTTGAAAAGATAGGAAACACTGAAGAGAGAAGAAAACGTAAACTTCCTTGGTGTTCTCATAATCAACTAATCACAGAGTGCTCATATAAAGTACAGTTTAAATACCAATTTCATACCATTGCATAGATGCAACTAGAGCATGAAGTGTTTTAAAAAATTTAAAAGGACAGACATACAGAGTGCCAAGAATTATCAGAATATCACCTTAAGAATTTCTGACTCCTGGTACAGGAAAAGGCCTGGATTTTGATATCACTTACATTAGTCCACTTTTAATGTAGATCTACTGATACTATCAGTATTCTAGCTTTATATTAGAGTATGCAGAGATAAAAATCCTGCCTAGTAACCAGAATTCTGACTGACATTCTTGTCAGTGTGAGCCCTGTATTAAAATTAAATCAAATTGTCAAATTTGATTGACTATATGAAAGTCTTCTTGTTTGGGATTAATATTTCAAGATCAAGAAGACAGGAGTTTTGAATGTTATTTCCAAGTGAGTATGGTGCCATTATGTCCTTTACCTGACAATCAAAAAAAAGTTAAAATAACTCAAACCCAAAGTGAAAAAACCCCAAATCTTTAAAATTAGAAATAAATGAAATATTCTGAAATTATTCCATTAGCTAATCCAAACTCAAATTTACTTTCCTGGTATCAAGACAGATGTAAATTCCATCATTAAACATTCATCTCAATAAACACTTCAGCATAAAAAAAAAAAATCATTCTAAGAACATGCTGCAATAATGTCATTAAAAACAGAAAGCTTTTTACCCCCAGAATATCTTCTACTAACAACGTTTTTCTGGATCTGGCTACATAAGCAGATACTGTGGTGCCATGTGCAATGGGCCCTGCAGGAATGAGTCGTGGGTGTCCTTCTTTAGCTCCTGGTGGTGTAAATATACACAGACTCTAGTTAGAAGGAAAAAAAAGAGAAAGAAAGAAAAAAAAAGCGCAATTAGAAATCATGATTAATTTTACAGTTCCTGCACAACCTGTGTAGAATAAAGTAGATAATGTAGAGAAACACTGCTTTCGACAATGAAAAGTAGTTGAATAAACTCTGCTTAATTCTTCTGAAATCTTAGAAAATCCCACTCCAAAGTCACCCAAGTAACTCCCGGACAACTCCTGTGGAGAACAGTGGATAACTAAAGTCAGTTATTGTTTGCATAAAGGTAGGATTGCATTTACTTTGAACACACAATACACAGCATACAAGACCCACAGAAGAAAACATTACTTCGTAAGAAAAAGTAGAGATAATATTTAAATTTCTTGTTTATGTAATACCACAGAGAGATGACAATGCCACACCACAATGTACTACTAACAATTCCTGTTAAGAAGGGCCACAGGTTGTGCTGCTGATTAATTTTACTCTCAGAACTTGCTTTCCTTAGGGCTGCCATGAAACAGGGGCTGTTTTCTAGCATGGATTATTAAAGGCAAAGTTTGCATGCAAAAATTCAGCATCTACTATCAGCTGTAGAAAACGAAATGATGATATGAGGTGCATCATCTCATAATTCTCCTTTCTTTACAAACATGCATGGCCCACTATAAAACATTAGTACTAAACAATTCCAAAAAAACCCACACTGAAATGTTCAGAAACTAAGGATATGCAATATAATGCACCATAAGGAGAAACTCTTGCAATGATGAAGATACTTTAGGTGTAATGGATTAACAGCATTTTAGAAGGAGAAAGTTGGGACTTTATGCTGAGGGGAGAACAAATGGTCAATAAAAGGTATGAAATTCATAGCCAAAACAAGATTAAAGACTATATCCAAGAATCAGTAGTCCAACAAGTAGGGTATTTAGTAAGTTCAAAAGAAAAACACTCAAGATTCTGACAAAAGCAGTAACTGAATATTTTTCTTGTTCTTAAGTAGAAAGTCAGTCCTAAAAAATTCAGCAAGAAAAAAAAGTGAGTTTTCCATTCAGTAATTCATTTGCTAATATGTGGTACAGATGAAAATTAAACTGTCTTAAAAGAGAAAACAGAGCTGCCCCAAACTATTTTAGCACTGACAAGTGATTTCTTCACTTGGAAGGAAAGATGTTTCTTCCATGGATGAGGCCTGCTGAATATTCAGATTATTTATTCCATTTTGATGTCTTGCATTATAATACAAGGACATGAAATCATGGAATTTTCTGTTTATTCTTATCCTAAACCTGAGCTTTATTCTTCAAATCCATTTATGCTCACAGCTTCTTTGAAGTGTGGCCATTAGAAGTAAGATACACTTGAAAATTCAGATCATTTATCTTCCATATAAATTACAAGAATGTAATTAAAAAAAAAAAATAGGCAACATCCAAACAATCAAAAACCATTAAATCAATACATTGAATCTGTGAGAACAAGCCTACTCAATCTACCAGAATAAAAAGCTCCATTTATTCTTACTATTTTATAACCTAATAAAGATACATATAATTTTGAAATGCAAACTTAGTTTCACAGTTACATGCCTTCATAAGCTTCAGTTCATGTTTTTACATGCACTTAAATAGAATGAAAAAGAACATTTTACATAACATAGCCAAGAAAAGCACATCATGATCTAAAAAGAAGTACATTATTCTAATAAAACTGAAGAAACCACAGATCATTATTTATTTAAATCAGTGTTCTGGTAAAAAATTTTGTTTTAAAAATAAAAAAGGTAGTAAAATATAAAGGGCATAGAAATATTGACATGCATATCTGTACAGAAGTCTGATATGCTATACTATATGCTTAAGATTTACTATTTTAAAAGTACTCATAATAGGAACAGTAACACTATAATGTGTTCAAAACTGAAAAGGTGGCTTCTGTTACAGAGTACTGCAAAATGTAGAGATGCAACACAATGTTTAAAGTCTGACTGATGTAGTCCAAGCAGTGGAACGAGTCAAAATCAACAGGACATTGGAGACCAAACTTGATTTTGCCAAAGATGCCAAAGAATAACACTTTTATTCATAGCATTCTTCTTATATGTTTAAGACATATTTGATTCTTTTAGCTGAGTTAGCAACGCATCATGATTAGCAAAGTAACTGTGCTATTTAAATTATGTGCATAAAATGTGCTTTTCCACACTCATCTCCTGAGTCATGCCTAGCACTAAGTAAAAAATGATGCACAAATCTTTCTCTTCTCAGAAAGAGCTTCTCAAAACAAGAAAAAAACGAAAGAAAACCAAACAGCCACTTGCACCAGAAAACAAAGAACTCACTTCTCCCACACATACATGTTTTTCTTCAGAAAACACGCTCACTAAATCTTCAATGGCCAAAAAACCTGTGTTGACACCATGAAGTGTTGCCTGCAAAGGCTGCTTTCACCAGTACAGTCTTTCCCGTGTTCTTGTGCACCATTTTGTCTGGTAAACCCCTCCATTGCTAGCACCATGAAGTACTGCTGTGAATAAGCTTCCCTATGCTGGAAAAAGTTTGTGAACATTATTTTACTTCCAGCTTCTCCAAAAAGAGTTCTGCAGAAGCAATCCCGTTCCGCTTCTATGGGAAGTTGCAAACCCATGAGTAAGGGGTCAGGGGTCAGAAAAACTCTTCAAACTACCCAATAGGTTCTAAATTTGCCACTATTCCTCCTGACTGTAGAGGTAGAAAAGTATGACTGTGCAGAACAATTGATAATCTTATCTTGACCATGCAGCACTATTAAAAAGAAAGGCAGTTTTTCTCATAACCATTTATAATCTGAAATTAGTCTATAAGCTTCTGCCATTCCACACTGACTTTATACATATACCTAATAAATTGTCATGAGTGTTCGTACATTCCATATTTGATGAATTTAAACCTGAATGAGTTTAAATGTTTATTGCCAATTAATTATGTAGAAATGTCTTGAGTAGAAGCCATCAGTGGCAGGGTCAACCAAACAAAACACAGTAAACTGTGCTCTGCTCTACTATGGCATCTTACTGAAATAATCTCTGAGGCACCCCACAGACACAGCTTTATGGAAATCTCTAAAATTATCACTGTCAAAAAACAGCAGGTTTTTCACATCACCTATCCAGCTCACATTTAATATTTTCTTTTGCTTAAGAAAATACTTATGAAGTAAAATGTACTGAACTAATGATAAAATTTGGGGCTCACCTATTCTCTTCTAACTATGAATGACTCCATCATTCTTTTAATTTGCAAAGGTACATTCAAATAATCTTTCAGTAGCTCAAAGGGTAACTAGAAATGCTCCCATACATGCATCAGATATTGCATAAAGCTTCACAAATAAATGAAGAAATGAGTAGATTGAGCCCTTTCAGATTAACTTGCATTTCCTCAGTTGGTCTGAATATTTTACTTCAAAAAAAGACAGTTTGTGTTTCTGGCAGTGATAATGAACAGTGATTAATAATCAAAATAACAAACCAGTGGACTTTCATTCACAACTTAAGCAACATATAGTCAATAAAAAAGGAAATTTGAGAATATTAGGACCCGTAATTTCCCAAATACTATACCAGTAACTCACAATGCAGTAAAAGAAAAAGGTTGAGGATACAGCAGGATACTTGTGCAGTGCTCACAGACTCTTTTGCTGCTATTACCACTTGCAGTGAGCCTCTAAGTCAGTATGAGAAAGAGATAAACACAAATAGCTCTTTACTGATGATGAAATGTCACTGTCTCTCTCCTGGCAAAAGTTAAGTAATAAAAGATAACTAGTGTAGAAAGAGCATTAGATATCTCTACTGCTGATGAGAGAGAAGGCAACCAAGATGGGAGAGTGAGTCTGGGTTTGACAAACTACCAAAAGGGCAAACATTGGCTTGGAGAGAAAATCCTTTGGAAGCCTTCAGGTTCAGGCATTCTGGCAGCTGGTAGTCCACAGGACTCTGCAATTCCCTATTTTGATCTGTTTACCCTCCTTCCAGACAAAGACAGAACCTCCTTTCCTATATCAATCTCAACTACCCTATTAACAATATTCTTCCAACAAGTTCCATATGGTGATGGATTTATTTATTTAAATGTAGTAGGCAGGGGAACACTAAAGTTTGACACCAAGAACGTCCTGTACCTCGTTGAAACCCTAGAGTACATGAAGTGCTTCCTTTCCTTCCATCTGTGACAGGACAGAGTGTTCTGGTTGGGACTAAAATCTTCAAAATTATTCCTCCCCTCCTAGTGTAATCACTTAACTCACTTTGATGAAGTCCACAGCCAAAAAAACTCCTATTAACTTTGATGGATGTCACAGTGTGGTTTGGAATGCACTAATGACCTATCATGAACATAGAGAGCAAGAGGTTCTTAAAAAAACAAACTGAAGCAAAACAGAAAGTCCAAACTAAATTATGGTCTTAACAAATGTTTAAACACTGGTGAACACAGACAAATGCTACAAAACTCACCTTTTCATCTTGGTGGTGTTAGGCTAATGGTTGGACTCAATGATCTTAGAGTTTTTTCCAACTTAAAAGGTGCTGTAATTCTATTCTATGACTCATGTTTCTTAGGCAACTTAGGTACAGGCAACATATTGTAGTCTCTAATATCTTTTTGAAACATTAATGTATTAACAAGCCTGCCAGTCTACAGGAATGCAGAATGATGTACTGTAACTGTTTCTTGAGGGATATCAAGATGACAACATCCTCTATTCACAGATAAAATCTGGCTTTCAGATACATGGCAAGATTAGTATCTTTTCAATAAGTCATAATACCATGTTTTTTGGTGCTCTTTCCTTGGTAAAATTATTAAGTAATTTATCTTGAATCTCTTACTGTGGCTGAAAAAACCTTCTTTACTCCTCATTTCTAACAGCTAAGAGCATGCACATGAAGAATTACTCATGTTCATCTTGTCATGCTGTCGTAACTTGGCCCCATTGTTGTTTTTTAGAGAGAATCTAATGCTTGAGGGAGAAAGCAGATTAAAATCCCAGTAAAAGAAAACATGAGGAGTAGCAGGAAATGTCATAACACAATAGCATCAGCAACTCCTGACAGATATTGTTACAGCACTAAGAAAGTACCTGCAGTTTTCAGTGATTTCGATCTTTGGCTCTTCTGATAAAGAGGACAACTACAGGTATAATTGGTGCTATTTTTCTTGTTGCTGTTGGTATGCAGTTTTTCAGAATCCAGCACTACACCAAATCCTATCACAAAAACTAGAAACCATTCAACCAACTACATAAAGTTTGCCAGGGCTGGATTTAAACTACAAACATGTATTCATCATCATCATCATTTTTATCATCATCATTTCACAAACTGTTATTCTTTTTGTATAACTACTTGTAACTAAGCAAATGACAATCATAAACCAATTTTTCTAAAATTTCCTTGCAGAAAAGAAGTCTGGGTAAGAACTGGGTTTAATGATTAGAATGAAGGTTAAAGTACACATGTGACAAGCATTCCACTAAGAAACTGTTTTGGTGGATCTTTATCTAGTTTCTTCCACAGCAATTTGCTGATAAAACTGGTCCTAAAAATGCTTCATGGAAAATAATTTAATTTTCAACTGACATTAAATGAAAGCCTTCATAATAAAGCATTGCTATGTAATTTGATGCTTGGGGGGAAGAAAAAATTAAAGAGAAATGGAAACTGATCAAGTTGATATTAAGTGAGTTTAATGTCTTTTGTTGCTCACATCTGTTTCTGTTCAGTAACAGCAACAGATCTTTACTCTTGGTAAAGGACAACTTGAGTGAAAGACCACACAGCTTAATGATAAGATTATCTGCAGATATTTACAAAGGCTGTGCCCTCAGGCCAGGATTTTTAGTGGGAATAAAACTCATCATAATAGGCAAAGATGACCAAGAAAAACAAACAAACAAACATAATTAATTTGAAAAGTATTCACAGCCAAAACCCTTGGATCTCTAAACTGGCTTAGTTGAAATAGTAGCCCAATAGTACCATGCTAAAATTTTAAAGAGCTCTAGTCAATTATGTCCTGGGTTTAAAACAAGTGCAGCAGTCTGACTGCATGAAGCACACAGGTATAAAANCTTAACTCACTTTGATGAAGTCCACAGCCAAAAAAACTCCTATTAACTTTGATGGATGTCACAGTGTGGTTTGGAATGCACTAATGACCTATCATGAACATAGAGAGCAAGAGGTTCTTAAAAAAACAAACTGAAGCAAAACAGAAAGTCCAAACTAAATTATGGTCTTAACAAATGTTTAAACACTGGTGAACACAGACAAATGCTACAAAACTCACCTTTTCATCTTGGTGGTGTTAGGCTAATGGTTGGACTCAATGATCTTAGAGTTTTTTCCAACTTAAAAGGTGCTGTAATTCTATTCTATGACTCATGTTTCTTAGGCAACTTAGGTACAGGCAACATATTGTAGTCTCTAATATCTTTTTGAAACATTAATGTATTAACAAGCCTGCCAGTCTACAGGAATGCAGAATGATGTACTGTAACTGTTTCTTGAGGGATATCAAGATGACAACATCCTCTATTCACAGATAAAATCTGGCTTTCAGATACATGGCAAGATTAGTATCTTTTCAATAAGTCATAATACCATGTTTTTTGGTGCTCTTTCCTTGGTAAAATTATTAAGTAATTTATCTTGAATCTCTTACTGTGGCTGAAAAAACCTTCTTTACTCCTCATTTCTAACAGCTAAGAGCATGCACATGAAGAATTACTCATGTTCATCTTGTCATGCTGTCGTAACTTGGCCCCATTGTTGTTTTTTAGAGAGAATCTAATGCTTGAGGGAGAAAGCAGATTAAAATCCCAGTAAAAGAAAACATGAGGAGTAGCAGGAAATGTCATAACACAATAGCATCAGCAACTCCTGACAGATATTGTTACAGCACTAAGAAAGTACCTGCAGTTTTCAGTGATTTCGATCTTTGGCTCTTCTGATAAAGAGGACAACTACAGGTATAATTGGTGCTATTTTTCTTGTTGCTGTTGGTATGCAGTTTTTCAGAATCCAGCACTACACCAAATCCTATCACAAAAACTAGAAACCATTCAACCAACTACATAAAGTTTGCCAGGGCTGGATTTAAACTACAAACATGTATTCATCATCATCATCATTTTTATCATCATCATTTCACAAACTGTTATTCTTTTTGTATAACTACTTGTAACTAAGCAAATGACAATCATAAACCAATTTTTCTAAAATTTCCTTGCAGAAAAGAAGTCTGGGTAAGAACTGGGTTTAATGATTAGAATGAAGGTTAAAGTACACATGTGACAAGCATTCCACTAAGAAACTGTTTTGGTGGATCTTTATCTAGTTTCTTCCACAGCAATTTGCTGATAAAACTGGTCCTAAAAATGCTTCATGGAAAATAATTTAATTTTCAACTGACATTAAATGAAAGCCTTCATAATAAAGCATTGCTATGTAATTTGATGCTTGGGGGGAAGAAAAAATTAAAGAGAAATGGAAACTGATCAAGTTGATATTAAGTGAGTTTAATGTCTTTTGTTGCTCACATCTGTTTCTGTTCAGTAACAGCAACAGATCTTTACTCTTGGTAAAGGACAACTTGAGTGAAAGACCACACAGCTTAATGATAAGATTATCTGCAGATATTTACAAAGGCTGTGCCCTCAGGCCAGGATTTTTAGTGGGAATAAAACTCATCATAATAGGCAAAGATGACCAAGAAAAACAAACAAACAAACATAATTAATTTGAAAAGTATTCACAGCCAAAACCCTTGGATCTCTAAACTGGCTTAGTTGAAATAGTAGCCCAATAGTACCATGCTAAAATTTTAAAGAGCTCTAGTCAATTATGTCCTGGGTTTAAAACAAGTGCAGCAGTCTGACTGCATGAAGCACACAGGTATAAAAGAAGAAAAAAACAAGCAGCAACTACTACCATCATTTATAAAAACTTATTTCCTTAACCATAAATCACAGTGTACTTGACAGGAGATTTGCAATTTTAACCCACATAGTATGTACAAATGTTGGATACTTGTGAAATGAAGATGATGCTTACACTTACTGTAGAACTACTAGCAGCTGGGTTTGGTTTGGTTTTTGTTTTTTGGGGGGGTTTACGTTTTCATCCTTCTGAATGGTATCAATTTTTAACTGCACTTAACTCCTGGAAACTTTCCAGTTGATTTACACAACTGGAAAATGCCACAAGAGTTATACCAGTTCATTGACACAGAAAACCAAGTTGACATACTTCTATCATCCCTTCCATTTTAGTCAGCTAAGCATTGTTCTGAAAGACATTTGGCCAAACACGTCTCAAACACTACCGCAGGGATGAGGATCCCTGAGCTTGCACAAGCAAGACTGTCATGCTTCATTACAGCCACAACTGAGGAATTTTTCTCAACGTCAATTCAAGCACACTACTTTTTGCCCTACACACCATAGGTGCTGGAGATGACTTCCTTCCTCTCTGCCTTATCCAGGCATATCTTCACCCCTCAACTTTCTTTTCTTTATACTAAGCAAAACCACTTCTTTTGTTTCCTGACCATTCTCTCTGCTCTCCCCTGAACTCACTTCAGCTCCTCCAATTTTACTTTTTCTTAAAGTGCAGTGCTTAAACCAGCCATATTATTACATCCGGGGCCTTAGCAGTGGAGAGAGAAATAGGAAAAATACTTCACACTAGGGCTAGAGTTCTGTTGGTGCTACATAGGTAAGTGTATTTTTTTGATACAGCAAAGATATTGCAGTCTCATTTTTATCTTCAAATTCACTGAAAACCCTAGAATCTTTCTCAGAGTCATCAATTGCCCTACACAGAGAGAGGCAATCTGTAAAAAGCTGAGCACTTTTCCTAGCTGAATCTTTGTCTGGTTTCTTCTTCTAATCATTTTCCAAAGACCATTTTGAAATCTAATCTATTCCTACGAACATATCTGCAGTCCTACATTCTTTCTTTACCCATGCATTAGTGAAAACACTGAGCAAAACCAGATACCTGGATAAATCTTTGCAGATTTATGCAAAACGACCTCACATTCTCATAGTGAACCACAAACAACTGGTCTCTGTCTAATTTTCTAGCAATTTCTGCCTTCTACCTATAGCATATATTGATGTACAAACAGACTAGTGAGTGAGATGCTGGAAAGCAGCACTGCAGAAAGGGACCTGAGGGTCTTGGTCGATGTCAAGTTGGAACATGAGCCAGCAGTGCCCTGGCAGCCAGGAGGGCCAAGCAGGGGGGCATCAGGCACAGCATCGCCAGCTGGGCAAGGGAGGGGATTGTCCTGCTCTGCTCTGCACTGGGGCAGCCTCACCTCAAGTGTTGGGGGCAGTTTTGGGTGCCAGAATAAAAGAAAGATCTAAATCTATAAGTGAGGATCCGAAGGAAGACCACGCGGATGATGAAGGGCCTTGAGGGG
>VZTH01004420.1:3128-16038 GCA_013397815.1 Aleadryas rufinucha
GGAGCACGCGGAGCGCGGCGCGCCCGCCGCCGCGAACGGCCCCTTCCGGCGGGGCCCGCGGCCGCTCCCGCGCCGCGCTCACACGCTGCCATTTCCCCCGCAGACCCAGCATGGCCGCCCAAGGAGAGCCCCAAGTGCAGTTTAAGGTAAGGGAGTGGTTCGCAGCTTGGGTTTGGGTTTTTTTTTTTCCCCCCTCCCCTTCGCGGGAAAAGTAACAGGAGCGACTCCCGAGTGCCGACGTGGATGGTGGGTTTGGGTTTGAAGTGCTGGTCTTTCCTTAATGGGGCAATTTATTGTAGTATTGCATGCAACTTGCACAGAAGGAGTCTGTTAAACTGTGTCAATCTGTTCTATTTGTAGTTTAGTCTAATACATTTTAATGAATCTTTTCCAACGGAATGATTTTTCAATTTGAGAACTGAAGTTCACTGTAAAAAGTGCTCAGAGTGAATTAGAATAGCCTGCTTTCTGTTATGTGCTAATTGTTCAAATGTTTCAGAAGAGAATTTTCTGGTGTTTTGTGTGGCTGGTGGGTTGGTGGTGGATTTTTGTTATTGTAACAGCCAGAAGTCCTGAAGACTGCTTTTTGAAGGTTGTTACTTGTGTTTGCTGCAATGCTTGGCTAGCGTATTCCAGTTCACGGTGCAAATGTTGGTGGGTTTTTGGTTTTGTTCGGTTTTTAAAATGTAAGCTAACAATGGGTTTCTCCAGTGGATGTTTTAATCATTTCCTCTCCAAATCTGATCACATGCAGGTTGAAAGCCCTAAACATTCTTCATTAGGTCTCTTGTAGTAGTTTAGTAGAACCATATTCACAGTGCATTGTAGTTTTTACCTACAAGGACTGGATAAGACTGACCAGAGTTACAGCATGATGAGCTTAACAGATTGGTTCCCAGCACAGGGAGTTGCTTCATGGGGAGTTCTGTCTTTTGTTTACAGCACCCTGTAGGAACTAAGCTCTTTGTAGTAATAAATAGTATCTGTGCTAGAATGACTGATAAATGTCTCAAAATGCATTGCTCTGACTCTTTTCCTTTATCTGTCCACAGCTTGTTCTGGTTGGTGATGGTGGCACTGGCAAAACAACATTTGTAAAGCGTCACTTGACTGGTGAATTTGAAAAGAAGTATGTAGGTATGTCTGAAGAAACATTTGAGCTCCAATACCTTACAAATGGACCTGCAATCCATGACTTGCTAAATGCATTGCTTTTTGTTATTTCCATAGCAACGCTGGGTGTTGAAGTTCATCCTCTGGTGTTCCATACTAACAGAGGCCCTATTAAATTTAACGTATGGGACACGGCTGGCCAGGAGAAGTTTGGTGGCCTGCGTGATGGTTATTACATCCAAGGTAAGATGTGTGAGGGGACAGTTCTGTACCTCTTAGACTTCAGTCCTTCATTCTGCTCATGTTGGCCATGCTGGAAGCTGTCAGTGTGGCTGCAGTGATGAGCTGGCTTATAAGCCTTCAAGCTCTTCATGTAGATAGGAGAATGTCCTTTGCTGGACATTGTGCTAATGTGGGAGCACGCTAAGATTGTGTTTCAGTGTGTTACTGTGGGCTTTGATATCAGTGAAAGTGGTGCACCTTTAATGACCACATACTGCTGGTGACATTTGGTGACTAAGGGGGGAAAGCGTGTGCTTCAGTAAGTGCAGATTTTTGTCTGTGTTACTGTGCTCAGGCAATGGCTTGGAACACACTCTTTAGGATTTTTGATACAGTGAGGAAGTTGGACACCTCCATGCCAGAGTCTACTTTTTGTTCTGAAAAAGTGCAGATAGTGTTCCTTATTGCTGCTTGGCAAAGATGTGTCCTGTGTTATTTCATATCTTTATTATATCTTATTTTTGTAAAGTAGTATTGAGTTCCTTGAGAAACTGCTCTGGACAAGGACATCCTGAGATGTGGACCGCAGGCTCTCAGCCTGCCTCCAAGCCTCATTAGTGTGTCTGAGATGAGTTAAACTGGTGTTAACTGATTTCTGTCAAATATTTGGGCAAATCCAAGTTGGCTTCTATAATTTTGTATATTTTCATATGGTGTAACACCATGTTCCTCAGTGATACAGCTGAATTAGTAAAACCAGCTGGTCTGAGATGGGGCAGCACAGATGTGAGGTGACACAGTCATGGGCTGGGTTCTGTGGACTCATGCCCTGAACTTGTTAACAGAGCAGGAGCTGTCAGAACTGTGATGCTCAGAGGGAAAAGTTGATGCAGATGCTTAACCCTAATGTGGGATATCTCTGGGTTTCTCCTCTCTATCCCATCTTGTAAGCAGGTGGTTACTCCTGGTGTAACTTGGCTTCCCGTCTCTTGCAGCTCAGTGTGCCATCATAATGTTTGATGTAACATCAAGAGTTACTTACAAGAATGTACCCAATTGGCATAGAGATCTGGTACGAGTATGTGAAAATATCCCCATAGTGTTGTGTGGCAACAAAGTGGATATTAAGGACAGAAAAGTCAAGGCAAAATCCATTGTCTTCCATAGGAAGAAGAATCTCCAGGTAAGTCAGTAGGAATCCAGTTGGTGGGGTCTGTTGAATGCAGTTGGGTGTTGGACAGTAATTGTGCTCTGCCTTTGTCATTGTAGGCAGCTTCACATCTGTTGGCTTTTCAAACCAAAATTCAGGGGAGGGGGAAGTTAAAGATGACATTAAGGATGATCATCAGTGGCCTGGAGCAGAAGCTGTGATGAGTTCTTAAAGAACTTCCGTGCATTTGGCTTTAACTGCTCAGAATCTCATTTGATACCTTTCAGTTCATAGTTTCTGCCTGAAACTGTTTGTTTCTAGACACTTAGCTCATAACTGCTTATGAAAATGCAAACAAAAGCCATGCAGTCCAGAGAAAAGTAAGGTAAAAGAGTTGCTTGTGTGTTAGTCTTGATATGTCCTAAATATTAGAGGGTTGTTAAAATATTGTCTGATCTGTACCTTTTTCAGTATTACGACATTTCAGCTAAGAGTAACTACAACTTTGAGAAGCCTTTCCTGTGGCTTGCTAGAAAGCTAATTGGAGATCCCAACTTGGAGTTTGTTGCCATGCCTGCGCTTGCACCTCCTGAAGTTGTCATGGACCCAGCACTGGCAGCACAGTATGAGCAGGACTTACAGGTCAGTGGCAGAGGGCACAGAGGGCAGACAACTGCCTGGCAGCTGGTGCCAGACTCATGGCACAAACAGCTGAAGATCAGTTCCTGAGTGTGACTTTCTTTGTTCCAGATTGCTCAGACCACTGCACTGCCAGATGAAGATGATGACCTGTGAGGGATGAAGCTGGAGCCCAGCGTCAGAAGTCTAGTTTTATAGGCAACTGTCCTGTGATGTCAGTGGTGCAGCGTGTTTGCCACTTTATTATCTAGCTGAGCAGAACATGTGCTTAATCTTTGGGATGCTGAAAGAGATGAATGGGCTTCGGAGTGAATGTGGCAGTTTAAAAAAAAAAAAACAAACAAAACAAAATGAAAAAAAAAACCAAAACAAAAAACCTTCATATTTTGGACCTGCATATTTAGCTGTTTTTTGGACTGCAATTACTTCCCCTTTTGAGTTTCAAATATAAGACTGCTGCAGTCACATCAGAGTGTTAAGTGGAAAACCTTGTTTCTGTCATTCCCATTCTTTTGTTTAGGTAATAAAGTTGTATTTCAAGTATCTCTAAGCAAGTGAACTTTCATGCATTGTTAGGAAAACTGTTCAAAGTGTCTTCTGTTCTTCATTCAAGGGTAATACTTGATTGTCTTCTACTGCATTTCTCATTGTTTTCCTTCCTGCTTCTCCTATTATGCTCCTCTTGCTAATTCAGAGCTAACAGTTAACCTTTCCTTTTTTTGTTGGCGCATAGAACTAAAGCATCTGAGGAAAGCTGAACTGGCAGGCACAGCTCCAGCAGTGAGCGCTCTGTGGTGTGGCTGGACGAGCCTTCTCAGCAGATGGGAGCGTTGGTGGAGCAGGGTGGCTGGGGAGCAGGGCCTGCAGTTCGGCTTGCACATGCTACAATTAGATACAGTCTCAACTCCTCCCTGTTACTGTGTTCTACAGTTACCTTCAGAGCTCTGTGTTTTAGCGGCCAGAAGCAAATGGCATCCAGGTCTGTTAGGCGACTTCAGCTGTGTCTTTGCATGGAACAGCAGTAGAGCTATAGCTGGTGAAACAAATTCTAAGCATCTTCAAATTCACTAACTAGAAAACAACCATGATTTGAGCTAAAAAGCTCTTGCCTACCCAGTGGCGTATTAACTAAAGCCACAGTGATTTAAACATCTAGACTTTACTGTAACTGCACCAAGTTCTTAATTTGAAACTGGCTTATTACAGCACAAATGGTGGAAAATGTCAACTTTTAACACTACCTTGTAGAGATGAATCTTGGTCAATATTAGTACTGCTAGTAAGCAAAACTTAAGTTTAGGATTTTTTTTTTCCAGTAGTGTTTGAGTACATGAAGCCTTGAACTCTTCAGTTTTGTATTTTTGGTTTCTTAATAAAGTGGAGCATTTCATTTATTCCTTTTAACTTGCATGTTTGTGTACATAAATTACTTGAATATTCAACTTTTGCTATGCGGTAGCAAAATTTGGGCTACGATTATTACTTGTGCAATACTGTTGTAAAGGAGCTGTTTTTAAGTTAGTTCAAGTTGGGAATTCTTGGGGGGTTGGGCTTTTTGGTTTGTTTCTTTAGCTACTCAGAAGCCGAGTTGTGTGTTAAGACTTGAAGCTCCTGGATGAAAATGAGGAATGTTGTACACTTGGTGTTCGTAAAGGGACAAACTCCCCCTGAATGTTTCATTGACTCTTCTTGCTGCATAATCTTGCTTTAACTTGTGTTGTAGGTTCTTGCCTGTGGTGTTACTAATTCCTTGTGCAGCTCGTGGTTAATCCTGCTGGCTTGGCTGCTTTACTGGTGCTTTACTAGCTCTGGTGGCTTTTTTGCCTTCGAGCTCTCACTTCTGGAAACGCACTGCTCCAAAACAGAATGGGAAACTTGCGTAGTTCGGCAGTGTTGACGCGCTTCAAGAAGAGAAGGCAGCAGCACTGGAGTTTTGTATGGTTTCATGGCTTGTGAGTGGTGTCATCTTTGCAACTCGCCTGCTTGACACAGGTACTGTCCTTGGTGTGATTCCTCCAGAGCAGCCGGGAAGGTGCAAAAGCTGCTTAAAGACTGCTCTAGCTCTTGGGAGCTTTGCTCTGTAATCTTCAGTACTGCTCCCAAGCCCAGAAAAGTCCAGCTCTGAAGCAGATAGGAATACTAATCCTGCTGTGAAGGAGTCTCTTCAATTGGCAGTGTTTTGGGAGTGGAGTAAAGCCCACTTGCAGCATTAGATTTATTATGTTTACTCCCTGTTAATGATTTTAAATAATGCAAGTAGCCTTAAATGCACATGCAGATCACTCAGTTCAAGTTCTTTAACCATTCTAAGGAAGTTTTCACTGGTTGGGTTTAGAGAAAACAAAACCTATTTAGTCAAGTAAAGAAAAAAATTAAAGCTGTGTTACAAGAATGTGTTTACTAAAGTCGCATCAATGCCAGGACTGAATGGAGACTGAAATCCTTGGCTGGAACTCGTGCCTGGCTGCTCTCTGGTTGGATCAGGTAATTGTGGCAGTTCTGTGTTCCCTGCACACCACTGGGTGAGTTACCCCAAACCAAGGTCTCTGGTTTCAGGTTGTACTGACAAGTTCCTTAAAGCCAGACCCTGCTCGGTGGTGACTTGGGGGCAGGACGAGGAGCTGGGCTGTTCACTGGTCCTTGTTCCAGGATAAAGCTGGGAGGGTTCAGGTGGCCAAGCCCAGAGAGTTGTATCACAAAAGCAGCTGGAGAAGTGTGTGCAAAGCAGCTACAGCAAAGACAGGAAACTGGCAGAGGAAATGTGCTGCTTACTGGGCCTTGAAGTGAAGGAGAGTTAAAGGGCCCCTTAGGAGTGCTGGGGCTGCCCTTGGATCTCAGGATTTCAACAGAGAATCTTGTTTTTTAGAAACACTGGGCAGCACTTGTCTGCAGCACTGGAAATCTATGTGCCAGGAAGGGTGAAATCTGCCCCTCTTTTACATACAAGTTATAAACCAACAAAATTTGTCTTTTCCTACAGAAATTTGTTGTGCTGCTGTTAGTCTGAGACTGCTGGGATAAACTCCTGCCCTCACCTTGCTGAAACAAGTGCATGGTTTGATTGAAGCCAGTTCTTTGCCTGGACTGGTAGTACTGGTCCCTTCCTCACCTGGGTTTTGACAACAGCTGGTTGTCCCTCTTAGGGCAGGAGTGATAGCAATGTCTTACAGGTTACTGAGATGCTTAAACAGCTTTGATCCCTCTCTCCACCTGGGAGCATTCATTTATAGCCTGGCTGTGTGTCTGTGTGTTGGTTTTTGCACTGAGCTGAAGTTTGGCTTTTCCTGGCACAGGCTGCTGTGTGAGCATCCCCTGAAGGAATTCTGGCTGTGCTGTACCTCTTGATTGTCTCTGTGTGGCCAGGACAGGCACACACTCAGCTTTTGGAGGGTATCAATGACTGTGCTGTCCTAGGCAGGAGCTTTTCCAGATAACAGCCTTGCAGGGTTTTGCTGATGAGCCCAAACGAGAACATCCTTACTTGTGTGATTACTGACACTCAAGGCATGTTATTTATACCAAGGCTCTAGCACAGCCTAAACCTCCTTGGGTTACAGATAGGAGTGTACAAGGCACATTAAGTACTTTTAATTGGGTTGTGTGGGTAATTGTCTCCTAGTTCACCAAGTGAAGTGAGAGTTCAGTGAATGAATGTCATTTCCCCCAGATTTCAGTATTCTGAAATGGGCCAGTGTTTGTGTTAGGGCACAAGTTCAGTATAAGAATAGTTTGCTTGATTTTTTTGTTTTGGATAGTAATAGTTGATGTCTGTCTTGCTGTGATCCTGGAATTCTGTTTTGAAGAAAGTGTCAGGTTTGTGTATTTATTCTGCTTACATGAAGGGGAAAAAAATTGAGACTATGATGACAAATGTCCCCAAATAATACTCTAAACAAAAATTCATATTTATATTAACATTACTAGAAGTTTTAGTGGATCAAACTTATCTCTAAAGTCATGGTTTTAATATGTTTAATATAAGCATTCAAAATTGAACGTTATCAATATAGTTCAGGTTTCTAGGAGGCAGTTATGGGTTGCTCAGAGTTGCCTATTTCTGTGTTGACACTTTACTAGCAAGGACTGAAAACCAGCTGTAAAATAACCATAAACAGGAAGCTCCTCAAGGCTGTGGTGATCTATAACATCTAAGAAGAAAACTTTACCCAGTGTCCTTCCTCCTGTGCCTGCTGAAAAGTCACTGATTGTGCTCTGGAGCACCAGGACCTCTCAGGATGCAGCCATTTAGGTCTCTGTACAAAGTGTTAAGCCAAAGACAGCAAATCAAGTCAATAACAAATGGTTCTTTGTGCTGAACTTTTTCAGTGAAGAGTTTGCTCCAGTCTGATTTCCCAGCAGGGATAATAATTCCTAGTGCTCCTGCCATATAACCTTGCCACTGCACAAAACCAGTGCTGGCTTGCTGATGGCTTTTTTCCATCGTGGTGGCTTTCACAAGTAGTGCTGGAGGGGAGCACTGTGTGTTTTAGTTAGACTGAGAATATAAAGGTTAATTTTCCTCTCAGACTTTTTCAATGGATTACATCATAAAAAAAAAAAGGAAAATTTTCGGGGCCTAGGAGTGGGTTCTCTGGGTGGATTTTAGGGAAAGAGCTCAAGCCAGAGAGGCTTGTTGCATTTACAAATTAAAAGGTGGGTCATAATTAACAAGGAATCTGCAATTTTGGGCATTATTCATTGTCTTTCGATTGTGGATCTGGTATTTTTACTTCTTCCTTGTGCTGGATGTTTTGTTTTATTTGAATATCTAAGTTGAAGTCTGGGTATAAAACTTATTTCAGACTGTAGCAAAGGAGTAATTCTGCCGAGTTGGTGTGAAAGCAGTGTCTGAGACACATCTCCTGACAGTCGGGGTGCGGGCGGCACCGGGCTCAAACCAGCAGCGAGTTGTTCTGAGCGCAGCAAGGAAACGGTTCTGGTGAAGCTTTAAGGTGACTTTGTCCTGGAGGTCGCCTGGTTACTGCAGAATTCTCTTTTCCTGCTGCAGCAGACGGGGATGGTGGGAGCGGTTCTGGGGTGATTCCCGGGGGATTCTGGGGTGATTCCAGGCTGGAATGAGCCCAGGCTGCAGCAGACGGGGATGGTGTGAAGGGACGGGGAGATTCTGGGGTGATTCCCGGAGGATTCCAGGCTGGAACAAGCCCCTGTTGCAGCAGACGGGGAGGATGTGAGGGGACGGAGCCCTTCTNTGGGCCATTCCTGGGTGATTCCAAGCTGGAATGAGCCCTTGCTGCAGCAGACGGGGATGATGTGAGGGGACGGAGCCCTTCTGGGGTGATTCGGGGCCATTCCAGGCCATTCCAGTCCATTCGGGGCCGTTCCGAGCCCCCGCCCCGGACGCCGCTGCGGTTCCCCCTTTGGCCACGCGGTGGCGGCCGCCGCCCGCGCAGCGATTTTCGCTCTTCTGTCAAAATTGGGTTTTTGTGCGGCTGAAATGGGACAGAATCGGGGAACGCCCCGGGCCGGGAGCGGGGAGCGGCCGAACCGGGCCAGAATCGGGGAACGCCCCGGGCCAGAGCCCTGCGGGGGCATCTCACCGCACTGCCGGCAGCACAGCGAAGCGTACGCACCGCCCTCCCTTTTCCCACTCTTCATCGAGTTTAGGTTGAAAAACCTGTTAAAATCAGAACTTATTACCTGGTAAGTAACACATTGATAACTGACACTGCACTAAAGTACAGCTTCACCTGGAAAAAAATCATCCGTCAAGTGCTGATCACCTGATGTAACAAAACAAAAGTGTGGTGAGGAACGTGCAGTAGTCACACCTAGCCCAGTGCTGTGATATCATTCATGGTCTGAGCTTACAGTAAAGTTATGGTGTGGACAGCAAAGTGAGCAGAAAGCTTGAAGGATTGAAGGATTCTTAGTGTTAGAGTCCCTGTTTTGCTGTAAAGAGATGTAAATAAAGGAGAAAGATGTTCCTCCTCACAGCCCTCCAGATCTGGAGCTGGGGTGGCTGCAAGAGCAGCTCTGTGATGGTTTTCTCTGCTGTCCTTAAAACCAGCAGGGACCTTGGGTAACAGGTGAGAGATTTAGGCAGGTGGTGTATTCTGTGGTGCGGTTTGAAAGGTTCTCAGCCCGGGGCATTTTCCTGTTGCCGGTTTTGTGTTTCCTTTCGGCTGAGTTGAGCTTTGTGAGTGCCCTTTGAGCGCTGTGGCTGCAGGCAGGGTCCTGCCCCTGACCTGTGCCCCCAGTGCCTCGTACCTGAGACCTGTGCTGGCCTGGCAGCTTCAGCAGGACACATCTGATATTAATCATAGAGAAAACAATGCTGTCTGCTTTAGTTAATCCCGTTTTCCAGTCCTATCTGTATTTTAGTTGCCATCTATGGAGTGGGTACTGGCCACAAGTGGTTCACTGCTAGCAGAGGATTAATGGATTTATTCTCTCTGAGCAAAAAATCCTCCTTCTGAATACATGGCATATATCCCTGGCTGTTGAAAATCTGACATGCTAAGTTTTGTAATGCCATTTCCACAGGTACTGGCCTGATGACAGAACTGTTCCTTCCATGTTTAACTCTCCAGATTGATGTGGTGGGTATTCCTTGATGTTTCTATTCCCTGCTCTTCATCCCAGCTGACTCTGCATATGCTAAAAAAGTCTTAGAGCCCAAAAGGGAAACACTTGATCTCTTGAAAAATCAGTATTTCTAGGTAATTAAAAAGGGTATGAATTAGGTTGCATCAATCGTCTTCAGCTGCAATGACATCTGAAAACGACATTTCTTTGAGGAGCCTATGAAAATCACTGAGAGATTGACAAATCCTCTAGAAAAAGAAAGGGGGATTTCTTTGATCTCCATATCATATCCATTTTCATAGTCAAAATCACATTTTGAATGGTTGATTTTATTCCAGTTTACTTTCCTGCAGTGTGCATTAAGAACAGTGGCAGATACAAATGGGATTTTTTTCCTTTCATTTATTGTTTTGAAAATATGTTTTTAGGCAGTTCCACGATTCCAGGGTGTGTCTTGTGGTTTTAGGATCTTTGGGATGACTGTTCCAGCCGACAGATGTCAGTGATTATTTGGGTTATTAAGCACTGCAGCAGAGTGAGGATCAAACCAACAGGAATCACTGTGCCTAAGAGAGGTCGTGGAGGAGAATTTATGCTGGTTTATGTGCTGGCCCGAGAGCCAACACTCAGTACCTGAAATTATGTGACTTGTTCTGGAACTCAGTTTTCAGGCTCTTAAATTAGTTAACAAGTTGCATTTCGGATTTGATGACTCTTCAGATTTTAATAAGAACGTGGATTTGGAAGCTTCTGCCCACTCTTCAGCCAGCTCTGATTTCTGTCCCCACCCTCTCACTGCTTTTGCCACTTAGGTCTAAAGTAGGAAACTACAAAAGCCAGGAGCTGTGTCATTCCCCATAGGATGAAGAGTCATTAATATATATGTCTGTGGGAACCTCAGATGTTCTTGCTGAGGAGTAATTTCCATTGGCTTCTCCTTTTGTGCTGCTGAACTCTTCACCAAGCACTGCAATGAAACCTTCATGGAGCTGCTTTTACCCTGAGGAGCAAGAGGCAAATATGCAAAAACTGCAGGAGAAAAGCTGGCACAGATCCTAGAGGCAAAATTTATCATGGTTTAGGGATTATTCATCATTATCATATAATACTGTAAGTATTATTTTAATTTTTGTGTAATTAAGAGAATCTGACTACCTGAATGATCCCAAAACAGACAGAGTTACAGACAGCGGCTTCTGGCAAAAAGGATTTGGCTTAATCACATAAAAAAGGATTTGTAAAATGTTTTATTTATACAATTATCCACTTTTATGTAAGCTTGACATTAAGGCTCAGATAATCAAAGATTTGATTCAATTAAATCTTTGGGATTGGCACAAAAGCCCAAACTGCTTTGCAAACATCAAATGTTTTCTTCAGCGTATGCAGTGAAATGTTCAAGGCACTACCACGACACAAAAAAAGTCCAATGAGCAGTAAATAGACAATAAAAGGACTGATCCAATAACTGTCATAGGAAGTGGGCCCTCGTTCAAAGAAACTTCAAATGTATAATTTATTGTATGGTTTTCTCTACCTGCTTAATTGGCCTTTGAATCATCAGTGTCCTGATGTTTTCATAAGGAATATCTACATCTATATATACATACACTAAATCAGCTTAATGTTACATATGTTGCACAATAAAAGGATTTTCATTTGATTAGGCCTAAATTTTATTGCCAAAACGCTGCATTTTGTTTTCTGGCACCAACCAGCAACTTCTCATATTCTTAATTAGAAAAATATTTTTCCATGATAGCGTTAGCCTTGTTGAATTAACTCCAGGATTTGTGTTTGTTTTCTCTTTCTCCAGCCTGGACTGTTCAGTTTGTCCTTCTCAGCCCAAGGAAGGTTTCAGGCAATGCTCCCATGAGGTATTTGACCAAAATATCATTAATTACTTGATCTGTCCTGGGGAGTGGAGCTGTGCCGTGGCCACCCTTCGATGCCTCCTCTTGGGGTATTTCAGGGGGTGTTGTGGGTACCTGGAGGGTATTTGGGGTGTTTTAGAGGGCGCTGTGCAAGTGGGAGCTGTAAAGCCTCAGTTCCTGCAGCCTCTGAGGGTTTTTTCAGCACTTTTGTGGCTCTTTGCAGGTTTAGAAGCTCTTGAGCCGCTCAGCAGCCGCTCTCCTTGGCCCAGTGAGGAGCTCCTCGAGTGTCTTTGTTGCATCACACCTCAGCCTTTTCTGACTCCTCCCCATCCACTGCATCAATACAGATTAATATGGTGATACCATTTTAAATAATTGATTTTTGAGCTTTTTTTAAAAGCAAAAATCTTCTGGCTTTGAGCGAGGTTTGTATTTTCCTGCTTTTCTCCTGAACCAGGGGCTGTTGTTGTATTTCCAGTGAATCTCCCGTGGCTGGCCAATTAGCATCGCCCATTACCATGATTTGATTGTAATACATCAAGGAAAAAGAGGGGAGGGAACATTCTTCAGTCTCTTTGAAGGTGATGCAGCTGGCAAATGATTTTTTAAAGTGCAAATCTACCCAAATTGCACCTATGTACATCTGCGTAGCTCCCTGGAGCAAAGGACAGATGAATTAGTTTACACAGCTGCGGGGTGATTTGTGCAAGTGAATTAAATGGAATCCGTTCTACAAGTACTTCTCTGCTCGTAATGGAGGTCCCAGCTAAGTTCGCAGTGAAATGTAAGTGGATGTGTGCTGATCCATCAGCTGCAATCACCTTGCCAACAACGCCTCTTGCTGACAAACAGTTTCACCAGAAAGCCATTTTAATCCGGAATATTTACTGATGTGCTACTAGAGACTGTGATGTTCAAGAAGCTTTACAAAATCTATTTGATTGATTCTTAAAATGCTCCTTTCTGAGATGTTTGCTGAAATATTTCAATCCCAATTATGCACCAGCCCTCATTAGGTAAGGCAGTGATTCCAGTGAAAACAAGGGAAGAGAACTGTGTCACAAATTGTTTGTGTTCTGCAGGGTAAAACCTTCTTTCAGTGATTATTTCTCTGCTTGTATTTGGGTAGCTGGCTACAAAGGTTTTTAACTTGGGGTTATTTGTCCCTTCCTGGTAAATGTCAGCTGCAGCAGTGGCTGATTCTCTGTTTCAGTCACGTTACCACCCTGAATGGGCACTGGGTGAGCCAGGAATGCTGCAGGTGGCCCTGGAGGGTGGCTGTCACCCCACGGTGAAGTCACCCTCCAGTGCCACCATGTCCACGGCTGTCACCCCACGGTGAAGTCACCCTTCCGTTGCAGTGACT
>VZTH01004420.1:16222-36280 GCA_013397815.1 Aleadryas rufinucha
TGCCCGCTCCAGTGCCACCAGGGCCACGGCTGTCACCCCGTGGTGAAGCCCCCCTGCAGTGCCACCCTGTCCATGGCTGTCACCCTCCAGTGCCACCATGTCCATGGCTGTCACCCCATGGTGTGACTGGCACCCTCCAGTGCCACCATGTCCATGGCTGTCACCCCACAGGTCTCACTCACCTCGTGCGAGTGTCACAGCCACCGACACCAACCCTTCCTTTGTGCTGAGCCCTTGTCCCACTGCAGAGCAGCCCCTCCCCAGCCCTCTCCCTGCTCTCTGCCAAGTGGGACAGAGAGTCTGGGGTGGTTCCAGGGCCCCCCAGTCCTGCATCCCTCAGCAGGGCCCAGGGCTGGGCATGGAGAGAGGTGCTTGGGGCAGCCTGTCCAGAGGGCTCAGCACAGGTCCCAGCAGCCAGCACCTGCCCTCTGTGCTCCCAGGGAGCTCTGTTCCACCCTGCAAGGGCTCCCAGGGAGCTCTGTTCCAGCAGGGAGCTCTGTTCCACCCTGCAAGGGCTCCCAGGGAGCTCTGTTCCACCCTGCAAGGGCTCCCAGGGAGCTCTGTTCCATCCCCAGGTTCCTCAGGAGCCGTCCCCTGGGATGGATTGGCTGCCCAGCGCCGGACCAGTGACTCCAGTTTGCGCTCAGGTGCTGCCCCTGGGCTGAGCTGGGAGCAGTGTGGATTTCAGATCGTGTTTCCAGAGGATCACAGGAATAAACTCGGAATTTGTTTCTGCAAACATTCTCCAGTGTCTGCTTGCAATTTGCTGTTTCCACAGAATTTTCTGGCAGTGAACGTGTTTGCTTGGATTCTCACAATTGTTTTGGTAAGTGTATTCTTTCCCTTGACAGGCCCCTCTTGGCAAATATTTCAAATTCCTGTCTTTCTCTTTTTGCATTTTAGCTTTTTCTCAGGATTTTTAGCTGCAGCTCTCTATTATTTCTAAGGATGCTCTACTTGTCACTGTGTGAGGCAGAATTCACAGGGTTTACACAGAATTCCTCCTCTTCCTTCAGGATATCGAGGAGATTGTGGCTAGCAGCACTGAGGGAGGAAGTCTCGAAAAAGCTGGAGGGAAATAGTGGCTATCACTAATTTTTGTAGGAACTGAAATCCAAAAATTCAGAATTATTCTCTTATGGGTCCTAAATCACGATTACAAACAAAACTCACATTTTATTTCAATACGGAGATTTTGTAACACTGAACTTTGGTAACCTTGGAGCATTTGTGCACCATGAATGTCTTGGGGTTTGCAAACTCAACTTTGGTCTCCTCAGTCCTTGGGCCCTGCAGCCCCAGCTCCCTGCCAGCCACTTGCAAAGGAGGAGGAGTTACCCCCAGAGGCTCTGGAGGTTCAGAATCCAGCTGGGAATCCAGCTGGGGAGAGCAGGGCTGAGCTGCTGCCAGGCTCTCTGGGTCCCAGCTGGGTAATATCTGTGTGAGGGGTCAGCAGGAAACTGTCACACACCGGGGGGGACAACCTGGGGGTACAACCAGGGGGGACAACCTGGGGGTACAACCGGGGGTACAACCAGCCCCTGCCTGGAGCTCGCTGCCGAGGCTGTGCTTGGGCAGGAGCCCGGTGAGAGGGGTCACTGAGGGGGCAGGACTCAGGTGAGTGCAGGTGCAGAGGACCCCACAGAGATGGGCCAAGAGTCATTAATGGGTGGGTGGAGACGGGAGGACCCCTAAAGGTCAGGAGGAGAGTCCTGCAGGGGCAGTGACATGCACAGAAATCACTTTCCTATAGGTCAGAATCTTGGCCATTCACTGATTTTGAGCAAAGAATATTAGCCAATATTTACATAACTCCTGGCAAAAGAAAAGGTAAATAAAATAATCTGGATTTTGTTGTGATGTTAGCATGTTATAATTCCGATTTTTAGTTTCTGATGTTGCCTACATCACCTTTAAGTGGCCCGTGTGAGGATAAAGAAGGAGTTGATAGGGAAATGAAGGGAAGAAATTAAGGGGGATGGAAAGCTTATCCAGTTTTGTTTAATGTATTACTCTTTCAGTTTATTTGGCTGAAAATAAAGAACTTGGAGAGACCTGAAAGCAAGATTTTACCATAGAAGAGCAGAGTAAATGAAGAATATCAGCTAGTTCTAGCTGCTATTTTTCTTGTACATGTAAAATGCTGATTAGTATTTGTGACATAGTTTGGAGTGTAATTGGGAGACTCTCACAAAAATACTTACATGTAATTACTTTTATTAAACTAAAAGGTAAAGTAGGAACTCCAGAAGTTTTTTCCGAGATTTGTGCAGCTCTGAGGAAGCTGGTGGAATAGGTGATGCCTCAGTTTCCCCTGCCTGGTACAGGTAAGGTAAAAACAAACCCTCGGAGCGCCGTGTGATTTAAATCAGTGTTTTTAAAAGCTTTCTGCGGACAGAAATACAACCTGTGCTTTTTAAAAAATAAATAGATGTCATCTTTCCTTCGAAAATTTCTCCTGTTTTTGCGAGGTGTTGGAACCCTGGGCGCTCGTGGTGGCTCTGACCCCTCCTCAGGTGCGCGGCTTTTGGGAGCCCTGCGCTCCCCTGTCCCCGCTGCAGCTCCGGGACCGGCTCCCAGAGGAGCAGCAGAGCGATATAAATAGAGATAAACAGAGCCCGGGATGGGACAGAGCCGGGGGAGAGGGGGGTGACATCAGCCGGGGCCGCTCCCCACCCTGCGCGGCTGGGCTGGGCTGGGCTGGAGGTGCGAGCGGGACGGGCGAGGAGCCCCTTTCGGCTCCCTCTCGGCNCAGCCGGGGCCGCTCCCCACCCTGCGCGGCTGGGCTGGGCTGGGCTGGAGGTGCGAACGCGAGCGGGACGGGCGCGGAGCCCCTTTCGGCTCCTTTTCAGCCCCTTTTCGGCCCCTTTTCAGCCCCTTTCGGCTCCTTTTCAGCCCATTCCGGCTCCCTCCAGCCCATTTTGGGTCCTTTTCAGCCCCTTTCGGCTCCTTTTCAGCCCATTCCGGCTCCCTCCAGCCCGTTCCGGAGGGCAGGGGCAGTTTTCCCCCGGGGTGCTCCGGGGCTGTGCCTTTCCCTGCCAGCGCAGCTCCGCCGCCTCCGGACCTCTGCCAGAGCCAAGGGAACTGCGGGGAGAGCGCAACCGCGGGGAGAAAGTTGCGAACAAGATCTTTTCTTTTTGGCACAGATCGCAGCAGAAGTATTCGGCTTCTTTCCGCGGAGCAGCACAACTTGGGGATTTGATGCACTTTTCTTTGAGTTTTCCTCCAGTCACGGTAACTTATTCAGAGTTAAATGAAGATATCGAAGGGTGAAGCAAGAAAAAACCACTTGAAACGTCTGGAAGGATACTTTGCCATCACTGAAGGAACGGACTTCTGAACCCGCATGGAAAATGTCCTTTTTAATACCAAAAGTAGAAAAGGAAAACTTATGATTGAGATCTTAAAGGAATTTGATTTCAACTGTACTTTTAACTTTAAATAGATCATGGAGAGTTTGTTATCCCTACTCTGTTGCCATTATTCTTTGCTGGTTTTATTTCAGCAAAAATATCAGGTAATATTTGAATATGGTCAGTTTTGGGATATGCTTGGATTCCTCTGGGCAAGTTTTGCCTCACTGTGTCTCATTGTGTAATGTTTTCTGTGCAGGTGTACGGAAACTATTCCCAGCTACCCAAACACCCAGGTAAGGAACGCTCTGGCAATGTGCTTAAACATTTATTTGTTTTTTTTTTCAGTTTGTATTATTCCCTTAGCAGCCCCAAAGAAACTGAGCCCATGTTGGAGTGTCAGTGCTGTATTAAAAATTAATAGTCCAAAGTATCAGACTGTCCCAGTCATTTTAAATTCAGTACCCTACCCAGTGAATATTCTGAGTAGAACTACATGTGGAGAAGAATGGCTTGTGTTTGGTATGTGGAGAAGTCCTGTGTACACTTGTTTATCATTACTTTCCTTGGGTGTAAGTTTCTGAGTCAGATCTCTACACAGACTGTCTTTTTTTCCCCTCAATGTTCAGCATTTTCGATTCAATGATTTACACTTGGATGTGCCAGCTTGTACACTTTGCAGTACTCTGGCGTGGCTTCAAGTCCTCTACCCTCCTCCCAGCCTTCACACTTCAGTTTAAATCAGTTGCAGAGCAGATTAAGGATTTCTCATCTGTTCTCAATATAAAAACTCGCAGCTTACAAGGGGGTGTGTGTGTAACTGCAGAATTCTCCTGTTTATATAAATAGTTTAACCTCAAGCCTCATGGTGGTGTACAAGTACAATTTTACTGCTTTACCAATTCATGCGTTGCTTTGTGCTTTTCAGTTTTAACCATATGTAATTATTTTCAAGTCAAACTGAGCCATGGGGAAAGGCCACGTCTGTTAAAGGAGTAGCTTCAGCCTGATTAGATTCTTTTGCTCCACCTTTGCTCAGAACCAAGAACAAGAGCCATGTTTCCTAAAAACGAGGGTCTCTGGCTTCTGGCCGGTGGAATAAAGGGGGCAAACCCTCCTGGAAGAGATGGGAGAGTTCCTCAGCACGGGTTTTGTGGGGCAGGGTGTGTGTGAGGCATCACTGCAGGTGATGCTGGCTGGGTTTGAACCGGGCTGGAACAAGCCCTGGGGTTTGTTGTGGACGGGGTAGGTGCCTGTGGAAAGGGTTTTGCCTTCCGGGCAACAGGTATTTGTTTCCAGAGGTCTCCCCAGGGCTGTTTGGCTGGAAGTGGGGCGAGAGCTCCTGAACTGGGAGCTGGGAAAGGCACCAGAGCAGCGTGGCTCTGGGTGATTCCCTTTGCTCCGTCTGTATTTCCCTTCTCGGTTTTTGGGTCCATTTTCCCAGCTTTTAAATGTAATCTCCCTGGAATATTGCTCCTCCTCACGAGTTTGATGCCAGCCGAGGCAATGCCTCTGTTGTGATGCTGCTGCTGCCACCAAAACACTTGTGCCATGTTGTGACACATTGTTTTGGCATCAGATAATTTTCTCCCAGGAGTTTGCCTTTCTCTTTTTCTCATTTTTTCTCATGATTTTTTTTCTTACCACCTCCTTTAACTTTTCTTTTCCCGCGGTAGGAGAGGGAGATGTTAAGGGGAGCATGAGGTATTTGCATATAAGCACGGTGTGAAGGAGCAGGCGTGTCCTGTGCTCTGCGCAGGGAACTGGGAGTCTGGGGGATATTAGCACAGGTGGTCTGTGTGGGTGCTCTTAATACCCCAGAAATTTATAACTTCCATTTCTCTTACAGCACCCTGAATACGTTCTTTGGAGGTAGAACTAAGCACATTCCCGGATTTAGCCAATGTAAATGCAAAACCCCTTTCCCTATATCCCATTTCCTCGGTGTTCTTGCTGTGCTCAGCTCGGATGAGTTTGGGTCCCTGGAATTTTCAGATCATGTTTTGTGTGTGCCTGCCGTGGGTCACTGTCCCCTGGGGCTGGCAGTGTCCCTGTCCTTTCAGGGGTGGCTGTGCCCCTCCCTGTCGAAGCAGCCGAAGGAGACGGAGCCACAGAACCCCGTCCCTTTCCATGAGACACCCCCCTCTCATCTGTCTGTGCTCCTGTTCCCTCCTGGAGGGAAAACCTCTATGACAACTGCAAACATTTAGTTAGGTGG
Source organism: Aleadryas rufinucha (assembly GCA_013397815.1). Classification (NCBI taxonomy): domain Eukaryota; kingdom Metazoa; phylum Chordata; class Aves; order Passeriformes; genus Aleadryas; species Aleadryas rufinucha. Next base: position 21,794 of record VZTH01004420.1, read on the forward strand.
GCTAATAATAGCTCCTGAATTAATGAATCCAGTTATGAATCATTTGTTAGATATCTCTGGTATAGTTGACTTTGGAAGCAAGTCCGAGTAGTTCTTGTATCCTCACAAGATGCAGAACTCTGAGTTCTGTTTCCTCAGGTCTGCAGTTGCTTGTTGGGAAGTTCAGCAGTTCTATCAACTTTGCACTCCTAATAAAAAACCAAATCCTGGGATCCCACCTGTGTCACACCTCAGAAATGGCACCATGGGGGTGGAGGCCACCAACTGCTCCCCAGGGTGGGCATCATTTCATCAGGCACTTGGAGGATGAAAGTAGCACTTCTGCACCTTCATATCCATGACACAAGAATCTGATGTGTATCAGGACATTGAAATGACAGAGCAAGTGTCAAACAGGCAAAGTGCTTTGATCTCAAAAGTGAGGGAAGGTGTGGGATAAACTGCAGGAGTCAGAGGACACTGCTCGTGACTGGGTTAATTTGCACATCAGGGGTGGGGAGATCCTGTGCAGTGTTTGACAGCTGGAATGGGGTTTAATGAACTTTTCTCTGTCAGCTTCACACCTCAGTCTCTTGGAAGTCTGCTTGGGAATGAGAAATGATTGTAGGGCAGAGAACAGCAGATGGGGGGTGATAGAAGTCCTTGCTCCCTTTGTCCCTGTCCTCCTTTGTGCTCCCTCTGGAGGAAGCAGGAGCAGGAACATTTGCTGGAGAGGCTGAACATTCCCTCGTGCATTCCCATCCCAGTGCTTTGGGCTGTCCACCACGTGCTTGAAACCTCAGGAAAATCTTGAAATGACTCTTGAATGGCTCCTCAGCTGTCACTTCAGTGGATGCTGCCAGATACACGAGCAGAGGTTTAGTCAGAGATTGTTACACATCTTAAGTGCAATTAAAATGAAAATCAACTGGGATTTGAACACAGGTTTTCTGCAGTGGCTAATCAGTTATATGGCTTTAATCTACTCTGCTTTGATTTATGATCCTGCTTGTGTGCCACACTTGATTTACGTAAAATATTTGGGTTTACTTAACCTTTTGACCTCTTTTATGGCGATTTTCTGCAGAGACTTGTCACACACCTCGTTGGTCCTTTATTTAATAATCTTTTAACCTGTGTTTCTTGAAAGGGTTCAAAGTCCTGGCCTCAGCTTCCCATTACTGGCCTTTGGAAGATGTGGATGGAATTCACGAGTTCCGGGATACGAATGGAGGTAGACGAAGCTTTCCCTGGCAGTGGCAATAACTCAGCTCCCTGTGGCTGGCTGTAATTACAGGGGGAGCAGCAGAAAAGCAAGGGGTTAACTTTTGCAGCTCAGAGGTTGAGGGTTTTTTTTTTCCAGTTAATGTTTTTGCAGTGCTCTGATATCCAAATGATGTTGTATTTGTGAGCTGATTTTTATGGAGTTTTCTCCGAGGTTTTATGGGCTGTCTGTGCATTGTTGAGGTTATAAAGAGAAAAGGTTTATGATCCAAAGAGTCATTGAAATCACACTGTTATTAGTTGGTTTGGTACATGCACAGCATGCTCTGGTGCACTCAGTGTCTGAGAGCTTTGCCTCTGCAGCAGGGAAACGTCCCCTTCCTCTTGATTTTGGAAGGAGTTAAATGCCCGAGCTCCTCCTGCACTTCTGAGCATTGCATGGAGTGTCTACAGAAAGGAAAGTGTGAGCTCTCCTCTGGATACCTCTCATTCATTTTTATCTGCTCCTGGGTATTTCCTTAAGAGCAGTATTGCAGCATTAGTTCCTATTAATTCAGTTCTTTTTCCAGCTGGGCAAAACCAGGAGAGGTTTGCAGAGGCAGAGCTCTCGGTGACCTGCGAGGGTCAGTTGTGAGGACAGTGGGGTCGCAGAGGGAAGGGTCCCAGAGGCTGTTTCCAGGGCTGTGCAGGTGATGCAGTTCAGGGCCTCCATCTGACCCCTGGCAGTTTTGGGCTCTCAGGGCTGCTCCTGAAATGTTCAGCTGAGCTCTGCCTCCTCCTGAGGCTCAGGGGTCCCTCAGCAATTTCCCCTGAGCTGTTTTTCTCTGCTTTGGCCAGTTCCCAGTGGTGCTGATGTGCATTCACACCAAAATGCAGGCAGTGCCTGCTGTGAGCTCAGCATCCCCAAACCTCTGCCCTCCCCAGAGCCCCTGCTTGTGGCTCTGTCCTGGTGCAAGGAGTGGCTGCTCTGCCACCCCCGGGGGCTGCAGTGCCTGTACCCACCCAATCCCTGCTTTAATGAGAAGGTTGAACCAGGAGATGGAGACCTTTGCAGCCCTACATGGAAAACGTTTAACAGGAGTGCAGAGTTATTGCTATTTATTACACAAAAATGGCAATATCAATCTCTGGTCCTAAATGGGGGAAAAGATCCATAAATATCCTTCTATTGTAGAGGTGTCCAAGTGTTTTAAGCCTGGACTTTGACCTATCTTTCCACAAAATTTCTGAAAGGAATGAAATATCCTGCCCAGAAATATATCTGGGCAATATTCTGCTTCCATTAGAAGCTGATGGCAGCATTCCTACTGACTTCAATAGAATAATAATTTGGCTTGCAAAAGTTGCCACATAAGTTCTCTAGAAGTGTGTTAAAGCAATTTTCTGACACTGGACTTCACATGGTTTCAAAAAGAGTCAAGTGCCCTTATCTAGAACTGTTTTGGCAATCATGTTACAACAAAGTTGTTCTGGAAGTGCTTGAAAATTATATGTATAAAATATAGCTCTTGGGAAAGGACAATTGTTGTTAGATTGTTTTTCAAATTTTGTTAAATTGCATTATTTCACCAAAATTCAGAAATACTTTTAGTACCTTGGAAGAGATAGAGCAGAACAGATGAAGTTCCTGATGCTGTAAACCTTCACTTACAGGAATGGGGCTGGCTCTCAAGAGCAATCTCTTTTGACTCCTATTATAACATGGTGCTAAAGAAATTGATAGATGAGCCAGCTGCATGACTTTGCTGGAAGGATTTGGAGGACTTTGTGTCACTATTGCTTGCAGAGGATGCCAGCAGCCAGAGGTCCCTGTCTCTGCAGTGCCATTCTGACAACGCTCAATTCCCTCTTTAGTGCTGCCCTGGGTGGCTCAAATTCCTCTCAGTTGCTTATATTGTGTCTTATAAGACACAGTTATTATTTCAGCTGCCTCCAGCAGGGGTTTTATGTATCTGTCTGATATTTGACTGTGATATACAAGAAGAGTTTTCTTTATTGCTGTAATCTACTGCAGGTGACAATTTGCTTGTTTTTGATTCCATTCTGATTACACAACTCTTCTGTTTATTGCAGAGTCTTTCTTGTTTTTCCACTCATCACATCATGCAGTTATTTTCATTCCATGTTTCTCCTCTTAAATCCTTGAAGCATCATAATCTGTCCGTCACGTTAATCCATTTTATTTGTTGAAGTCATTGTGTGTGAAGCCAGATTTATATCTCTCAAAGCATTCGTGTTGTGAGAGTGTGTCAGCAAATTAATGTTTTGGATATCTCAGCACTAGAAGCAATTGAAGGGAAACAATCAGCTCAAAACACAGCAAATAAAAAGAAAGTGGCCGTGCTCAGGTTTTTCATCTGACCCCTTGTTTTCCATGTATTTTTATCTTGAGGTTTTTGTGTGTGTTTTTCTTTTCCTAAGAACATTTGTCTCTTACTCTGTGAGCTCAATTGGTCTAAATCCCAAATCAATGTCTCTCCATCTACTTTCATGGGCTTTTCATCAAGCTTTATTTGCCTGCCCAGGGTAAGCAATTACAGCGTGCAGGATACTGTTAAATTTTCAAAATCAGAAAAGAAAATTAGAGAATAAAACTTTATTGTCAGATATAAAAAAAGTTGGGGGTTCTCTTATATTTGGATGGAGTTTCTTGCACTTTAATTTGTGCCCCTTGCTCTTACCTGCTCTCTGGGTGCAGATGAGGAGAGCCTGGCTCCATCCCCACAGCTCCAGCTGAGCATTTTTACACCTTGCTGAGGCCCCGAGCCCCCAGGGCTCCAGGCTGAGCAGCCCCAGCACTGCCAGCCTGTCCCTGGCCTTGCTCCGGGGTGTCCACCTCTCTGTCCTGGTGGCCAGCCCAGAACTGGACACGGGGCTTGACCTGCCGTGACTTTTGCAACACCAAAATGATTTTTATTACAGATGCAGCGTTCCTTGCCAACAGGAATGAGTTTCAGAGCCCTCCATCTGCAGCTGGATTTTTTACAGTTTTTATTCTCAGTAGCAGTGCAGGAGAAGTGATTTTAGTGCTGCTGCAGCTCCTGGTGCAGGTGAAGCCCGTGGCACTCCCAGCTCCTCGGCAGAAGTGCTCCTGTGATCATTTTAAAGGCCACTCACCAACAAATCTGTGACTTGAGAGATATGAACTGGCCAGTTCATTACTGATTATGTTTATTCATTGTTTTGCTTATTTGCTTATTTTCTTTTGTTGTTCCACCCAGCTCTAAGAATCCACAACTTCACTGTGCTTCCTTCCCATAACTCTACCTTTGTATATACCAATGACTCTGCCTACTCTAACTTCTCTGCAACTGTAGGTGAGGATTTACTCATTTTTTTTGTTCTGCATTTGTCAGGCTTGGATGGTTCTTGTAACCCTGGATTCAGGGTGAACTCTGAGTCTCGGTTCAAGTGGTAAAATCTGTTCATTGTTATCACACTGCTGTAAGTTATTGGCAAAGCCCTCCTGCCGTGGTACCTGGGATGCTGGGAGAGGCATCCCCCATGGCAGGGAGGGCCCCAGGGGTCCTCCAAACCCTAAACAATTTCTATTAGGCTTAAAAGAAACAGAGATGACATTTCAGAGGAACATATGGGAATAAACAGGTTAATTTTATTCTTGCCTTTCAAGGCTGAAATGGAAAAGAAGCCCTCTGTTTTTCACTGTTTCATAATAGTTTTTAGAGGACAAGAAAGTTTTTGGAGGATTAAGAAGGACAAATGCAAGCAAATTTGCAAAGCCTGGAAGTGAGATCTTGTCAGCCACGACAGCTTTGGTTAACATGATGGTTTATTTTGTTTTGTTTTGGGATTTTTTTTAATAAGAAGGGAAATCTGTGTATATATGTCCTTTTATTAATTTTTCTTTAACATCAACACACCAGGGCATCAAAGGAAGAACAGAAAATGACAGCTCCCCAGGCAGAAACCTGACAGACTGGAAACCAGTCACAGCTGCAGCAGCTTAGAGCCACTTAATTTCAGTCACTTGCATTTGTGCTGTGTAGGTGCAATTGAAACAGGACCTCGTGCCCACTTTACACTTGGGTATTAACTCACAGGGAGCTGTTGGAAAATCTGACCTAAGGAGAAGGATGGGAATGGTAAAACTGTCATTTGGGCTGCTCAGATAGTAAGAATTTTATATTGGAATACTAAACCAACTATTTTTTTACTCTCTAACAGTAAAAGTACGCTGGCAAATGTGAAGTCTATTAATGATGAACTTCAAATGACCCTAATTCCTTTCAGTCCTCTCTTATCTGCTTTATAGACCATTTGCAAGGTTCTCACATAATAAAATATGTTCAATGTGAGCACTGTAAAGAGTGACACCGATGGCAAAGGAAATGCTATGGGAGCAGAAATGCACCAACTTATGGGAATTCTTCTGGGCAGATGAATTTGTAATTCACGTGCCTTGAGAAGAACTTGGAAATGCTTGATTTACTCCATAGTGCACACCTTTTTAAAAGAAACTAAATTTTATCTGTCAGTCAGAGGCAGGACTTGATGGGGAAGATACCTGAAAACTGATATTTAAACAAGGATTTGGAATGAAATAAGAGAATATTGACACTTGCATTCACTGCATTCATTTGGAAAAGGAAAATAGATTCTCACTGCTGGAGTTCCCTCAGAGCAGCTCTTCCCTTCCCATTTTTCCAGAAAAAATTATGAAGAAGGGTCTTAAAGGTTCTGAATCTTCACAGCCCTTGCAGAAATGCCATCCCAAACAACGGTGGTAACACGAAATCCCACACAGAGCAATTGATGTTCTGTCTGCTCACAAACAGCCAATTTAATATTTGCTGCTCTGTGGAGTGCAGGGATTTTAACACAGCAGAATGTTCTGACTGCGATTCCTGATTGTGATTTCCTGTTGTGCTCATTGCTAAAATCAGGACAGATGAGAGCAGCTCCCATCCTCATCTGTCAGCTGCAGCCTCAGACCTCGGCGGGGCTCCTGCAGCAAACAAGGGCTGGTGTTTTGGTGTTGAGAGGATTCACGTGCTTTAGCTGGTGGGGGATGGATCAACAGCGCCTTTCTCTGGGAGGGAACACAAGAAAATCACAAGAAAATTGCTCATTATCCGTGTTAGACAAAGAAATTGCCTTTCCAAGTGGCGAGGGCACCACAGCAAAGGATGTCTGAAAAGGAGATAAATTTCTGTCTTGTGAGTGTACATTGTCAAGTAAATTTCACTGAGTTATTTTTCAGTGAAAAGTGGGGTTTGGTCACTGACTTGCCCTTTCAAAAAATGAAAAAAACCCCCACTATTTTGTTACATTTTAAATGGTTAAAGAATTTCTTTACCAGCTCAGCCTGACAGTGAGACACCTCTAGGAAGTGCCTGGCATTCAGAACTCTGGAAAGCAGAAAGTTCACTCAGATTACTTTAAAAGGATCCTTTTGGGGTGTATGGGTTCTGTCAGACAGTCTTAGTTAACCACAGAGCTGAGTGGATGTGAGAATAACATTTACAAACTTGAAATAAAAGAGATCTCTGGGTGGTCTTTGAGAAATAGAACAACAAACCCCTGAAAACGGAAACAAACAAAGAGAAACTGAACAAACTGAAACAAAAACTGCCAGAAAGAAAAACAAACACAAAAAATAACAATAACATATAATTGGAACAAGGTAAATGTGAGCCACAGGAGTCTGTTAAACTCGTGTTTCCAGGGAGTTTTCCTCTATGTAAATGTTAAACTGTGTTTTGCTTCTGCTGTAGATATTGTAGAAGGAATGGTGAACAAAGGAATTTACGTCACTGAGAAGAAAGGAGTCACCTTTCTCTTCTTTGGAAGCTACAGAAATTCTTGCATTAGTAACCCAGAGGCTTGTGGGCCTGAAGGTGAGCAAATTCATTAATTACTATTGACTTTTCTTTTGCTGCCAAATTATGTTATTCAATAGTCATTGTTCCTTTCCTCCTTGGAACAAAATCTAAAAATCTTGCTTGACACTTTATTGACTTTTAAAACAATTGAGAGTTGATTGCTGAAAATTTAGTCCTTTCTAACTGCATTTTGAATTGGAACTGATCAGCAACTACTCAGATCCAGCGTGGCCTCTCGGCAGGAATGGGCTTGGGGTCTTTAGGTTTATCTCTAGAGATAAGAAATTTTTTAGGTCTCTGGTGTGATGGAATCCATTTGTCTTCAGAGATGCTTAAATCTCTTCATTCTGTTTCTGTTCCCTTTCCCTTGGGTCAGGATCACAAAATGCCAGGTTTGACAAGTGCTGATTACAGAGGGTGATTAAAACTGTCTGTGGCATTCCAAACAAGCAGTTACCTGGTCACTAACTCAGGGCATTCCCTAGGGATGTAAAATTCCCTGGAAATGGAAGGTTCCATGGGAAGTGGTGGCTTTCTCTGAGCTCCAGCAGTCCCTAAACTTGAGCACAGTTGTTAATATTGAATTTTCTTGCTTTCATTGATTTAGGCTGTCCTTCAGGTGGGTAACGTGGCTTGAAATAGGATTTTTTTTTTTGAGCTGCTGCTGAGCTTGGTAAGGGAGCAGGAGACACTCAGAGAGCAGCTGGTGCCTGGGAGTGTTGGAAAAAGGGACTCAGTGTCCTGCTGCAGGTGTATTTGTGGTGTGTGCTGTATCTTCTCATACCTTTTTTCATGGCACTGGGAAATAAAAACCGTCAGGAAATCATGTTCTTTCAACATCTACAGCACAACGTAACAATCAGAATAAATTATTTTTATAGTACCAGAGCAATTCCAGTATCTCACAAACAAGAACATTAAAGGCATAAAACACTGAAATGTTCAGTGGATAAAATGTGAGGAGAAGAAATCATATAAACAATAAACACTGAGTCACTGTAGCAGATATTAATAAAAGGAAGAAAGCCAACCCCCTTTTGTCTAAAGAACATGGTTGTGTTTGTCTCAGATCAAATGCACCTGTGGCGAGGGTGAGGTGCAATTTTACTCCAGCTGCTGTTGATTAAGCAGCCCTTGATGTGTTTGTTGTGTGTGTGTGGAGCTGGTGTCAAGCACATGAACCAGGGAATGCCTTCTGGAAGGGCGCTGGGACCTTTCCAGGTGAAATGCAATAACCCAGGAAACAAAAACCCTGGTGTTTCTGCTAAGGCTGAATTTCAAAACATTTCAGGATTATTATTTTTACTTGAGAAAACAAATTCTTCTTGCTTTTGAAATGTTTGAAACATTCTTCCCCCTCTTTGCTCCTCCTTCAAGTAATCTTTAAGCAATGGTTTCTGTGAGCAGCTTCAGGCTCATTGAAGTGGCATTTTCAGTCAAAAGAAACATTTGTGAAAGATGCAAGAGAATGTTCTCTTCTCATTGGTTTGAACTCATTCAGAGAAGCTGTGTGTAGCCAACAAATGTGAAGTTGAAATAAAAAAATAATTTGAAAAGCATCCCTATAAAAAGTAAAAGATGTGTGTTTATTGTGCCTTTAATTCTTTATTTTTATTTGCAGAATTTCCTGATCCAAAGCACACACAAGGGCTGAGTTCCAGTTTTCTTGTGGCTACAGGGTGGTACAAAAGGAAAACTAAGGGAGAGATGTTTATTTGGTTTAAACTGTTAGAGCATTGTTGATGTTAAAAACGCTGTCCTGGTTTATGCCAGCAGATGATCTGTCCCCATAGGCATCCCCCCTGCCTGTATTCTACATACTGGAAATTTTTAATTGCACTCATTTTTTTCATTAAAGCCTCCTCTCCCTTGCTTTCACCAGGAGTAACATTTTCCTTTTTCTGGAAGACTCAAGACCAGCAGGCTAAACTCCTCCCTGCCTCTGGGGGACGAGTCATTTCCAGTGGTTTCAAAATCTGTTCAAACGAAGGTGAAGGCTCCGTGGAATTTTACACCCGTGGGAATGCAATGATGAAGTGGAAAGCAAGCTTTAGTCCCCCAGGTAAAGTTTATATACTTAAAAACCCCCAGATTCTTTGTTACATTTTGCTTTATTCTTGCAGACAGGGGTGGTGAGAAGAGCACAACTTCAGGGAGGAGAAGTGGGTGTACAAAAATAGCTGCAGACCTCTGTGCTTCAGAATTCTCTTGGTGTGGGGAGGGAGAGATGAAATGCAAACTGAAAAGCAGAGATATTGTATTATAGAGCATTTCCCAGTCACTGACAGCCCGTGGATCCTGCTTCCAGCTGCTCCTGGAGCGGAGTCCTTACGGACATCAGCAGATCCACGCAGGTTTGGATGGAACCAAGAGCAGAGAATTAATCCCTGACAGCTCCCAGGGTGTTCCAGAGCTGGTGGGCTGCTCTCTGCTGAATTAAGCCTTTATTTGGTAACTCTCTAAGTGGCTGTTTGGTGCTCTCATAATTCTGTTTTCTGTGGAGTGTCAGGTTTTCTGTGCCAAGCCATGGTATTGACAAACGTTTTGGTGTATCCCAAACCTCACTGCTTCCATCTGACTGTGTGCTGTTGGGAGCTGCAATATCTACTGACCAGAACAAATTCTGGTCTGCTAGTAGTGCTAATGGCATTCAATAAATATTTTCTTGCCCTAATTTGCCTACCTATGCATTGTTAAAATACAACTCATGGCAGCAGTTTTGTAAAGCCTAATGAATCAGTTTAGGAATGTTATTTTAAGATAAAAGCTGCTGCAAGAAAAATTCACACGTTTGTGGATTATCCAATCCAAGTGAAAATTAATATTATGTTTTCTGCCTCTCAAGCATAACAGAGAAACTGTGAGAACTTCTGAGTGGTTTATTTGCTTGTTCTCCAGCTCTTGCAGTCTTTGTGCCCCTCCTGCTGAGCTGAGTTTTGAGGCAGTGTCGAAGAGACCTCAAATCTTGGCCAGTAACACTCAGCAGGTGTAATTTATGGAGCTGCAGCGAGCCCGGGTTCAGACAAAAGCTAGCAGGCATCCTGCCAAGGCACGGGCTGCCCCAGGGGGGTACAGATTAATGCACACGGGATCAGCATTCCCTAATTCACTCCGAGCACTTCCTAAGCGGCTCCAAGGCAGCAAAACCACATCCAGCAGGGCAGGCTCTGAGCGGGGCTGACTCACGGGTTTTGTGTGACTCCTAATGCTCTGCAGGTCCTTACTGGACCCATATCCTCTTCACCTGGAAGTCGAGAGAAGGGCTGAAGGTGTACGTCAACGGGACTCTGAACACCACCGACCCCGACGGGAAGGTTTTCTACGACTACGGAGACGCGGGCGCCAACCTGCTGACGGGCGCCGAGGGGGATCGGGGCAAGCGCTACGTCAACGGGGCTTTTGACGAGTTCATCATCTGGGAAAGGGCCCTGACCCCCCACGAGGTCGAGCAGTACTTCACAGCTGCCATTGGTGAGTGGGAGCAGGGCCACAGCCCAGCAGCTGGCAGGGCGCTGCTGGGAAGGGGCCGCGAGCAGGACTTGTGCTTGTTTTACGTCTCTTTGCTGCTAGGCATGACTTGTAGGGGCAGGAAAAGTCAGGGGTGAATGTCCCTGGAATAGTCAGCCACTGAAATAGTCAGCCCCTGAAATACTCAGCTGTCTCTGGATGTGCAGTCCCTTCTCCTCGGGTTCTGGCTCCTTACCTGCAGTGATAGAGAGTTATTAACTCAGGTTTGCTTGTGAACCAAAAAGAAAGAGGTCAGCAGAGATGGAATAGAGCTTCTGGTGCCTGGAAATGAGAATGTCTGTGTTTGTGACTTCCAGGTTTGATTACACCAATCAAATATGCACAAAATGTATTTTATAAAAAAATTAAGTATGAACTAGTTTATGTCCAATTGAAGTCAGTGAAATAGAAAACCCTCCACCTATGGGTGTATAATGAAGTCACCTATTTGATTTGCCACAAAAATTGTAGGAGTTTTGCTTGAGTTTTTTATATTAAACCCTTTTTATTTAAAAAAAATGATGCCTATGGAAGTCTTCAAAACTTCTGGTTGGGATAGTATTCATTTGGTGGTCATTTGATACAGGAAATAGCTTTAAAATCTTTGAGAAGTTTATAACGCTCTGATCATGGTGGAAAAATGCTTTTGCATTTGGCTGCTGTATCTTTCACACCAATCAAGGGTTACTGTAACACTGTCCAGCCCAAAGCTGGACACCCTTTGATTGGAGTGTCAGTGATTTTGACCACACTCTGTGATTAATGTACTGAAGAAGAATGTTCTGCTGCTGAACTCCAGAGCAGCAGATTTTCAAACTGCCCTGGTTCACCAATAAATGTGCCCTGTTCCTCTGTCAGAGAAGCACTGCTCAAACAAACACAGAGAGAAAGAACTCTTTTTTTAACCCCCCGAGTTCTTGTGGGCCCCCAGCCCTCGCCCTCCGATCCCTCCACCCTCCCATGTCCCCTCTGACAAACCAGGGCCCCCTGGAAGGCCCTTTCCTCTGAGGCAAGTCCTGTTCAGGGCTGCAGTTCCCTCTCCTCTCCTCTCCTCTGGTTTGGAAAGGTCTTTCAGGGGCTCAGGAGCTCTGACTGCTGGACATCAGTGTTTGCAGCTCCCTTCTGGAGCCCTGCACAAAGTGCTGGACCCTCCAACGCTGCTCGAGTCCAAATCTTTTAGGAGTTGTACAGGATTTTTCCTGCATCCCACCTTTAATCCCTGCTGGTTTTTGGGAGGCTGTACAGCAAACTCCTTGATTTATACACTGAGATGTTCATGCCATGAGCTTCTGTGAGTTCACTGCCATTTCCATGGCATTAACTGTTGTGTTGGTGGGGTTTTTCCCCAAACTCCTCGTTCACAGTTTTTTCAGTGTCATGTGGAACTCAGAATACTGTGAAAAATAAATGGATAACCTCTTAATTGAAAGTGAAGCTTGATGTGCATTTTCTAGGGGCTTAGGAATTAAAATGTAAAGGGATGCCAGGTATATATTTTTTTTAATTAGTCAGAAGAATTCCAAGCCAACATTATTTTAACGTGATCAGGTGTTTTGGAGCACTTGAGAAATGGAAAAATTTAATCTTTGGCTTTTCTCTTCATAAATTTCCCACATAATGTATGAAATTAGAACATTCTTAGAGGAAGCAATGGGTATTACAATAATAATCAACATAGTAAAAGGTTATTATATCTATTTATTGATTTTGGAGGATTTATAGCAGGGCTGAAGCAGGGTGGTGTGCTTGGACATAAGAAACTTCACAGGACAGAATGTTTTTTAATTGAATTAATAATCATGTTCCCTTTGGATCTGTGAGAGAAATGGGTCCTCTGTATGCAGCTAATGTTGGATTGCACTGAAATCCCACAGTCCTGGCAAATAATAACTCTTGGTAAGATGTAGATTAGAAGAAAATTTTATTCCTCTATTGCAAATGACGAATAAATCACTTTGCACAGAAAGGAATCAATATTTTTAAAATGGAGCAACTGGAAGCCATCCAAAACCAAGTTTATTTTATTCTTTCTGTCTTGACAAATCATTTATGATGTGCTCCCATGGTAATTTTCAGTGGGTGTGGGGGACGTTCATAAGCAAAGCCTGGCTGAGCAACAGCAGCCTCGCTGTGCTTGGGATCAGCCTGCAAACACCTCAAAGAGACATTACCTGTAACACACAAACAGCAAACCTTGCTTTCAGTTAGAACTGACTCAGCCTCAAGTGAGAATGTGTATATAAATATATAAATACATGTGTCTGACATAAACAATGCAGATTTGTTAACGCTCCCGTTTGTGTTTGTGCCTCCCCAGGTGTGCAAGTTCTGCTTTCTTCAACGCTTCCATGGTCTCTGATGACGACCACGACAAACCCCGTGGTAGGAGAGTGCTCAGAACTCCTTTCCATCATGTCAGAAAGTATCACACAGTTCACACTCTCCCTTCCCTCCCTCCCCTCCCTCCCCTCCTTGGTGCCTGCTGTGCCCCGAGCTCCGTGCTGGGGTCCGGCGCTGGGTGCTGACCCCACCCGGGGTGACCGGGCTGTGCTGTGTCTCTGCTGCAGCTCGCCACCGACGCCTACCACCCCATCATCGCCGCCCTGGGCCGGCAGAGAGGCAGCTCCCGCTCCCCCGGCTCCCTGCTGGGCTACCTGCACAACGTGTCCTGCAGCTTGCCCAGCCAGTCCCTGTCACAGAACACTGCCCTGAGCCTGGCTGAGGTAAGGCTGGGGGCGGGGTGATGCTTCTCCAGAACCTGGAATGTCGAGTACAGCTCTGAAAGCTTTTGCTCAGTGCAGAAAACACCCGTGGAAAGAGCAGTGGCTGCTTTAGGGAGTAGCAGAAGTTCGGTGGCAACCAGAGGAAAGAGTTGAAAGGTGTCATTAGCAGTTAATAACTGGAGCTGCCTGTTGGCATTTGTGGCTCCTGTGGTAAGCAGGGACAAGTCTTGCCTCTGCTCTGACTTCTCTTCTGCAAAGTCACCCATCATCCCCACCATGCACACACCCTGCTCTGCCCCTCTGTGGCCTCGACCCCTGTGCCCAGAGATCACAAATCCCCACTGAAATGGCTTCAGGTGATTTATTCTATTCGAGCTAATCCGCAGAGGGGAAACAGCAAGCAGGTGTTTTCTGCTGAGAGCAAGGGGTCCTGTCCCGCTAACATAAAGTGAGCCTGCTGTGAAGTGATGGGCATCTAATTCCCTGATTCCAGCAGGCTGGGGAGCCATTATTGCACTAATCAGCTCTGGCCTGGCTGTGATTGTTCCTCTGAGCCCGAGGGTATTTCCAGAGTGACAAGGACGCTTTACTCAGACAAAAAATATAAATAAATGCTTCTGAAAATGACAGGGACAGCAATTGAGTTTGTGTTAAAAGCTTAGTATTTGCAAACCCCAAAGCTTGGATTTCACGGATCACAGTTTAATATGTAGCAAAAGCCCTTCTGAAAAGCTTTAATACGCTGTTTCCTTTGTTTTACTGAAAAATTTGTGTGGGCTCTAAATTGAAAATGGAACATCATCCTGCCAGACACCATACCTGTGTCCCACATCGTTCCAGCTGCTGTTTGGTTGCTCATTCATGCTGTCTGATGCTGCTTTGTGTGCCATGAAAGTGATTTGCAGACAGAAATGTGATTATCTTTAGCAGAGCTATTTTGGGAGGTAAATACAAGAGAGTCCTGGTCATACACACCGACTCTGTCATTTGTCTGATTGATGGTTGGGCTTTGTGTTGTCTGCAGCTAATTCCCTGGAAGGCAGGCACTGAGCATGCATGTGATTTTCTGTAAAGTTATCTCTGCCTGATTGTCGTGTGCCTCACAGCACAAGGAAATTTGATTTAAGTGATATGCAATAAACTTTGTGATTACTGATGCACATTTGTAATGAATCGCTTCTGACAAATCTGACTTGGCTTTTCTCATGTGG
>VZTH01004422.1:0-38176 GCA_013397815.1 Aleadryas rufinucha
GCAATTTTCCTTCACCTTTTAAGAGCAATCCGTCTCAATGGTGTAAGAGCAACAATGAACATTCTTGTTTTAACTTTGGCAATTTCTTTGTTTATGAAATGGGCTGTTTTCATCTGTTGTTGCATGAAGAAAATCATCTCAGATTCAGTTTATTTCCACTTGTCCCGTTTGCTGGGGGAGCGTCCTGAAGCTGCGGAGTGGGAGCTGGTCCAGAATGATGGGGGTACTGCTGAGATGCAGTAGGAGTCTGCACTGCAGACCCCACAGGGACCTTTCACAGAGTATTTCAGGTTAACCTCTGGGAATAAGGGAGCTGTGACTGTCTGTCTTTAGACGAAGTGTCAAAAATTTACCCTATTTTTAACGGGTCTCTGGAGTTCCTGATGTATCACGTGAGAAAGTCGACTAGAGGGTAACCTGATAAGGTATCTTGCATAGCCCTTGTAATAGGTATGTATGATAATAAAAGTGGTTGTATGACAACTAATTAGGAAATTCTCTTGCTGAAAAGCTTATCTCTTTATGTTCAGCATACCCATGCTTCACTCAAATTCTGTACCCTTTTGCTCACCAAGATAAAAAAAATACAACACAAAAACACCCTCACAACCTGTTACTTTGACAGTTGTAAAGTTTGAAAAAGAGCTGATTTATCACCTACTGGCTTCTGATTTCTGAGGCTGTGTGTGAAATCATTCAGCGCATCTAAACAAGCTGAGCTCTTGGCTGAGCAAGGGAGCACGTGATCTGTGTAACTGCATCTCAGCGTGAAGTTTGGGATGTGCTGTGAAGTGCACCATTATCCAAAATAAACAGCTGGCTCCATTAGGAGTTAAGAAAGGGGACTGATAACAAGCCTGTTCTCCCTAGGATAATAAACATCTATTGACTTTGCAGGTAATATTTCAGGAAAGCTAAATGGATTCTTGCTATTCACTCCAGACTTGTTTAATGGTAACAACTGTAGATTAGTTTCTACTCCAAATTACTGCTAATTGAATCTTGCTCTCTGTGTTTGTTTCTAGCTTTATCTGACTCTTCAGGCTTATCTGCAGCTCTGTAAATGTTTTGTGTTAATTCCGAAACTGTCACAATAAAATTCATTGTGCTTCCCACATCCTTCTCCATTACTCATATGTACTCCATTCCTCATTCACTAATATTTCAAAGAAACTGGCATAAGGTGGAAATATCAGCATTTCTGACACACAAACTTAACTGAGATAGATGGGGCTCTAATTTGAGCTCAAATGCCTGATGCAGACACACATTCTCAGCACTTAGACCTCCTGCAAGCACAGAATAAAATCTAGTATTTCAGTTCTCAGACATGCAGAGCCAGTGCAAAAGTGTCCTGTCTCAAATAACGAACAGAACTGTACTGCTCCACCAGTCTCCAACGACATGCAAGACAAACCAGCCAGCTCTAGATAACAAGGGAGAGGAAAAAAAGTCATCCTCTGGGTCTTCTTGGTAACCTATAGCTGTTGCAAGCTGGCATAGAATTAAGTCAATTAATGTCTTAACATGACTCCTGTTTTCCGTAACCAAAGAAATCACATAAACACAAGAGTGATTGTAGTCTCTTCTTATACTTAAAAATTAGGATTTCAGACCTCTCAAATCACACTTTATGTTCCTCCTCACAGAATGTGCCTGTGTATGCATTTAACTTAACATTTTGATTGTTTGCAGACTGCTCTGTTACAAAAGTAGCTGCCAGGACGGAGCATGGTGCAGTAATTTTCTTCCATTTAATGGAAACTTATGAAGCCTTAGTAAAACACAGTGCAGAGAAATGATGTAATGCATTGCCCTAGAATTCATGTCATACTCACTGAAAGCTTTTAGCCTTGTAGATGTGCAGGCTTTCATTATAGATTTAGGTCATGTTACTCACGCCTCCTGCTCATCTCCTCAGCTCTTCTTTGCGCAGAATATGCTTAAGTGCATTACAGTATTTCTCTGTCTGGAATTTGATTTCATTGATGGAGTCTGCTCCCTGGCCTGCAGTTGCATCTTTCTGCGAGATCAGAATGATGGAGAAAAAATGACAGACTAGACAACTTAAAACCATGGAAGTTAACCCGTTCATTGAGTCTAGAAATGTTTGTTTGTCATACTATCTTCGTGTGCCCTTCACACTCGGAATGACGGTTTACTAGTGAGCTATGAGGATGCAGGAGAGGAGAAAGAGTTCAGAAAATATTCTAGTTATCTAGGTGTAAAACTGTAATATCAGCTTGACCGTTCTACTGACAATGCAATGACAGAGGACGAACTTCCCTCTTATTTCTCACCCAAATAAAGGCACTAAGAAAACAGCGAAAGATGCTGGTTCCTTCACAGTCATCAGCCAGTGGGCACATTTCATCACTGGTGGGGCAAAGACACGGTTTACCTCCCCCATATCTTTCAGCCAATTGATTGTAATGAGGTGATCTGGCATTTGCCAAATTTGTCTGGTAGTATCACTTTTAAAAATTATTAGTCCCAATATTTGCAGAAAGACATTTTTTCAGGATGGGAGAACATCCCATGCTTAATCAAAACGTGGCAATAGTGACAGCATGCTGGATGAATAAAAAAACATATCTTGTCAAGGCCTTGGTAACTGTCAATAATTTCACATAAAATGACCGTGTGATACTCTGAACAGAGCAAACAACATTTATCAGCTTTTAATTGGTAGCCTGCCATTAGTTTCTTAAAATTTCCACCAGTGTATACTGCTGTAATTCAGATGGAGAAGTAAAGTAAGTGGGTAAAATAATCAGACTGCATTTACTGTATGATGCAATGATCCTACAGGTGCAGATACTGTGCTTTTTCCCTGCCACTGGCTTTGTCCTTGAAGCTTAAATTCAATTAAACAGATCTTCAAAGGAAAAAATCTTGAGGGCAAAGGAAGGCAAACCCTGCAATATGACCTTTTAAGAGATGGGGAGATTTCTACTATCTTCTATCAGGAAATACCCAAGGTTGAATTAACATCTGGCTCAGTTCAGGCAGCTAGATTCATCTACAGCTGTGTGTTTTTTTCCTAAACTGCTTGTGCAGGCTCATACTGCTAGAGACAAGAAAGACATAAGAAAAATCACTCCTTAGAGTCTCTTGCTGTTCTCTGCTCACTGCAATAGAAGCCAAAATGATGCCTTTGAAATAAATAGTTGACTTTTCAGTCACCAAAGAAGAGATGGTTCATACTAGTGTAAACTCCTTTATGTGAAGAAAATTTGAGATGTTTTTCCAGGGTGGGGTCTCTCCAGGACAAAATATGACAAAACCTCATAGATGAAAGTGGATGTTCAGTATATCTCAGACACACAGAGCAAGAGTTGTCACAGCTACCATATTCTGTAGCAAAGCACGGATGTCAGAACATATTCCTAAGCAGGAAGTTATTGAAATATTGTATTCTTATCAAAAGTCCAAGAAATGTTTAAATTGCATTTCACTATTTAAAAAAAAGGAAGACAAGACTTCAGGATTTGTTCCATCAGAGCTTCTGACCTACTTCTGTATTGACAGAACTGCCACCTTAAACTGTCTTGCTAGAAATAACCCAGACAATCCCATTGTGAGAAAAAGGCAGAATAATTTCAAGCTAAGATTAAAGCATGAAGATTTAACAGTCAGAAAAAAAAACTGAACGTGATTGCCTATCTTCACATTAAATGTTTCCAGCCAAAAACCAGTTACAGATTCTTATGCTCATTGTCCAGAATGAAATCCTGGGTCCTGTGATATATCAGAGGTCATATTATACTGAATTTTGGAAATTGAGTAAATGAATTTGCATAAAAGTCATATTATTTCATTTAGCTTTCAGTCATTCTGTATGGTGTTTTTCTAGCTTGTTTGAAAATACTTCTTCATTTACAATGAAAATTACATCTTTAATTTTATATGTAAATCTTTCTATTTACATATGTAAAGCTTTCTGTATTACAAAAAATAATTATACAACATGATTGCAAAGTTAGTTTTACTGCATTTATAAGCGAGAGGAACAATTAAATGTAATCATGTTATAGGTAATGTTTTAGCATAGCTTAGTGACTAGTATTAATATGCAATACTAAATATATTTGTTTCCTTCATCAAGGTCTAGGAGAAAAAATTTCCTAACAAAAGTAGGATCCAACCAACCCCAAGGAAAAGTCTTTGTTTGTTTTTAATTTAAGTTTCATATTAATTATAGAACCAGCATGAAGTAAATGAGACTCAAATGTCTCATATTCATTTCTAGTTTCTTATTTGGTTGGTTTGGGTTTGTTTTTTTGTTTTTTTTTTACTTCAGTGATCTGTTTTTTATGTATTTGTAGGAAACTGCTGCTGGTTGCATTTGCTCCACTGGATCTTCTCTGTTGCTCCATGGTGGCCAAAATACAGCTAGAACTACAGAAATAAGAATGGTTTACCAGTACTGGGTGCAAGAGTATATACCACTGATCCACGAGAAGTACTGAAGGATTATACATGATTTTTATGATTCTGCCCCTATTTTAAGCTTCAGTAAGTTTCAGTTTTAAACAAAAGAAAATTATAAGAGCTTCTGTGAAGTCTAAGTGATTAACAACTGTAATCTCTTTGAGATTCTCAGATAAACTGTGATTAGAAGGCTAAACAAACCAAAAGTAGTAGCAATACTGACAGTATATCTCATTAATGTCTCATTAATCAGCATTAATTTAAATGGTATTTATTATAATGCCTTTGCCTGGAATACTGTTTCATTTTTACAAACTGTAGCCTTTGCTCCGGACAGGTGATTTTGGATGGATACTGTGCAACATCAGATACACAATTAATGTAAGTTGTAATTAATACAAGTTGCCTTGACCTTCTCCTCTGAGCAAGCTGTGTATTAACAGGCAAAGCTAGCTGGTTTCAGCAGACAACTCTACAGTTGGCACATGGATGTCTGTTCCCCAAGGACATATATAAATCCAGCAATGCAAGAAAATCCTTCTTTTTTTTTTTTTTCTTTTCACTTCTGTGATTCAAAGTTGAATACATTGACCTTTTTCCTCTGCATAAACTTTCAGTAGCAAGACACTGAGACAAGCCAGACACCCACTCACTCATCCTGTAAATGTTATTCAGGGGACAAGAGTGCAGATTACTCGAAAACATAGTGGCCAGAAGTTCAAACAAGATCTTTGTGAGGTGCCCACCTCCTAATTTAGCCACACCTATATTTTATTTTTAGAACATGCTGAGAACTCATCTTCTCACCAGCACTAAGCAAAATGGGGTCATAACTCCCGTTGATCTGGTGGCTGTGCTTTTCCCAGTGCAGCCTGGTGTGTGGCTTGCCTCATTCACAACAAAAATGTGCTGTTGGCTTGTATGTATGTTGTCACCCACTGTTACTCCAGGTCCTTTTCAGCAGAGTTCCCAGTTTGTTCCTAGCCCATACTCATTCATAGGCAGGTCTGTTCTGTCCTGAAGCAACTCTTTCCACTTTTTCTTGCTGAACTTCCAGGATTCTCTAATGATCCAACCTTTAATTTCAGCAAGCTCTCACTGAAACGAAGATCTGCTGTTGATTTACCATCTCCCTCTCCCTCTGAATCATTCTGAAATTTGCTGAGGAATCACATTCTCAACATTTAGGCATCTGATGAGGATATTGAACAGTGTTGGCCCAAGTATTGATGTCTGTCATGCTCCACTTGTTACCAGCTGCCAAACAGTCATGGAGTCATTGATCAGCACTCGGTGAGACCAGAAGTCTGGACAATTGTCAGCTCATCACAGAATCTGGCCAGCATGTGCTTCTTCAGCTTGTCAATGAGACTGTGGTGGGAGAGTTTTATTTAAAGTTTTAGCAGAGTAATGAGTTATCTCAGCCCCTCTGTCGCCTCTCATCCCTGAAGTTGATCATAGGTAGCGTTTAGGCCAGGAGTGCTCAGCACAAGAAAGGCGTGGACCTTTTAGAGCGGGCCCAGGAGAGGCCAGAAAGATGCTGCAAGGGCTGGAGTCCCTCTGCTCTGGAACCAGGCTGGGAGAGCTGGGGGTGTTCACCTGCACAAGAGAAGGCTCTGGGGAAAACAGAGAGCAGCCTCCGGTACTCACAGAAAGCTTATAGAAAACAAGGAGAGTGACTTTATACACAGGCAGGGATAGCACAACAGGGGGTGGTTTAAAACTGAAAGATGAGAGATTTAGATTAGATATTAGGAAGAAATTATTTCCTGTGAGGGTGATGAGGCCCTGGCACAGGTTGCCCAGAGAAGCTGGGGCTGCCCCATCCCTGGAAGTGTCCAAGGCCAGGTAGGACAGGACTTGGAGCAACCTGGGATAGTGGAGGGTGCCCCTGCCCATGGCAGGGCGTGGAATGATGTCTCTATGACATTTACAATGTCACCATTTCAATGTGATACATTGATCAAGACATTATTGTTGTTTCTGTCATTCTTCACCCCATTCCAATTGCTGTGTTTGACTACTACTGCTCAAACATATATTCACATGTCTTCAGTTCTCTACTTTCTCGGTTTGTCAAAATGTGGGAGAGATCTACTCACACGCTGAGATTACAGAATAAAATGAAATATTTGTTTTGAAATATTATTTACTGAGCAACTGTTACATGGTTACATTGAGAAGTCACTTTTGCTATTTTCCACTGTGTTGGCTCAGTGAGATTAAAATGAGATTAGAAGCAAAGGGAAACAGATTACAAGAGACTAAGTGAAAACATGGAATTGGTACATTCCAAACAGATGGCTGCAAAACTTTGCACGGTGATTCATAAGTGTTCTGTTCTAGACAAAGGAGTTAGTTTGAGAGGAAAGCAATTTCACATGAACTATGTAGATCAGCCTTACTTTCTGAAGACCTGTTGGTTTGGGTTTTTTTTTTTAAGGAAACAAGCCAGTATTTTTATGTAAAATATTTCCACAATAAACTTTCACATGTTACAATTACTACAGCTTGATACAGCTGAAGCACAATATAAGATGGTGCTTGTTAATGCCAACATCCTCCTTTAATGCCCTCTCCACACTGTAGTGAAAAACATCTACCAGAAAAAAAAAGAAAGGCTGTGTCATCTTGATATACCCTTAAATGTACTCCTGCTTGAGCCACATATTCAAAATGCTTTCCTTTTAAAGGAAGGCCTCTATTATCCAAGAATACTTTTTTAAGAGGCCCACAGATACTCAGATAATCCATTCTGACTCCTGGCATATTTAGCCCAAGGAATTAGTGTTCCTGATCCCTGAAGTGTGTCTGTGTTGTCTGCCTGAGATGTAGTTTATCTTTTAAACTTGCTTTAAAGACACACACCATCTACCACATACCTACAACAGTTGTTGAAATTATTAATCCCCCACAGGTTTCGGCGGTAGGAAACCCTAAAGGGATTAATCACTGCTTCCTTTTCCCTGTTTTGCTTGAGAAGGAGATGAAGGTAGAGTATTACGTGCAAAGAAGATTAAAATGAAGTTGAAACTTCCAACAGCTTTTGTTAAGAAAAACTGGAAAAAAGTGAGACTAGTGTTAAGGAGAAAAAGATTTAACAATATTCAGAAAACAAGACTGAGGGTGAAAGTGCTGAAAGAAGCATGATACATCGTCTTGACAGAATCCCAAGCCCTTGACAATGATAAGGAAGGAGTTTTGCCACCATCTATTGGTGAGTGGGAGGAAGAGACAGAGAAAGAAAATTAGTTTCCTTCCCTCTCACGCAAAACTAATATTTTCATTATTTCCTTAATTCATATATATTTTGGGTGCAGCTTAATGAAGGATTGATCTCCCTCTTATGTGACAAAGAATCACACGTGTCTTTAATACGACCCCAGCAAAGATTCATCCTAATCAATACATCTATTTTAGAATGAGTAACTGGAAGGAGAAAATAGAAAAAAAAGGCAAAGGACTTTGGCTGTATTAGGGCTCATTCCATAGGCAATTCCTGAGTTGTGAATGACACTGCCTTCCCACCCTGAGAAAGCAGGTGCAGTTGATCTCTCACCTGAGCTCTCTTTTGAGATGTTGGTTGGTGCTGAGCTACACCATTTCCTTACTCGATCCAATCTGCTCAGACTGCACAGTGCTGCAGGCAGTGAGAGCTACCAGACACTTGGAATGGTTTGGGTTGGAAGGGACCTTAATGATCATGTAATGCCCCCCCTCTGCCATGGGCAGGGACACCTTCCACTATCCAAGGTTGCTCCAAGCCCCATCCAAGCTGGCCTTGGACACTTCCAGGGATCCAGGGGCAGCCACAGCTGCTCTGGGCAACCTGTACCAGACAAGATTTTCTTCCCACTATGCGGTCTAACCCTGCCCTCTGCCATGTAGAGCCTTCCTCCCTTGTCCTGTCACACCAGGCCCTTTTCCAAAGTCCCTCTCCAGCTCTCTTGGAATCCCTATAGGCACTGGAAAGGGCTCTGAGGTCTCCCTGGAGCCTTCTCTTCTCCAGGCTGAACAACTCCAACACTTTCAGCCTGTCTATCTCTGTGTCCCTACCAAAGGAGGCGTTTAACAGGGTCACATCAGCACAATCATACCTCAAAATTATAGGTCCTGTTCTAAGTCAGGTTGAAAAAGAAATCAATAGCAATAAAATCCTCTAATGCTCTGTAAATCCCAAGAGAATTAAACTAATTTAGAGGATTGGAGCTGTTCTTTCTAGCAGGCACCATACTATTAGTATTTATTCCCTGTTAGATGAAAATGTGCTTTCAAGGCAGAAAAAATTGTGTTACTTGTATAATGTAAGAGCAGTTAACATATGCCATGGATGTATCGCTGCTTTTTCCTCTAGACTTTCAGCAATCAAAATCTATGTGGTATGTGCCTGGATAGCTTCTTGGATCAGCAGCAGCTGCAGGAACATATTCTCCCTCCTAAGTCCCAGTGGTTTTTGCTGTCTGCATCATTTCACAATCCTGACTTAAGTATCTAAGTCCCTGTAAACCTTACTGAGCCCCAAAAAATAGTGCTCAAAGAAAGCTGCATAAATTTGCAGGCTGCTGCTAGTGATCGAAAAGCCTTCCTCTCTTCTCTTATGCTCTGTTCCCAAACTTTGTTTCTTAGGCTGATGGAAGATAAGAAAAAAATTCAATAAAATGTAGTCCCTGCAGTGCTCACCTCTGACACCTTGTCCCCTGAGTGTGAATACAAATTCGTGGCTCAATACACAACAGAAATGCTTTTTAGGTATAAATTTTAGCATCTGCATTTGATGATTGTTAGGCCACACCCAACATCATCCTGGAACATTGTAAGAGGTTTTCTTTCTAGGGAAACCAAATTGAATGTTTTGCATCGGGGGCCGTGGCAGTGTCTGGCACAGGAAAAGAGACCTCTATTAGGATAGTGAAAAGGTGGAGCAACTTCCAGATAAAAATGGTCATCCATCCTACAAATGGAGGACAAGAAATATAAAACTCTGTGCTTTTATACAGGACAAATACAATGAGGCTCAAGAGGTGTCCAACAGCAGCTGTGGGGTATCAATCTTGCATCATTTGTGGTTTTAAATGTTGTTATTTTTCTAAGATGCCTTCCTAATCTAGTTTTACACTGCTCATTTCTGATGAGCTTCTACCCTTTTCATCTTGGTTTGAGGATTTTTTCTACCCTTTCCATCTTGATTTCCATTTATTTCCACATTTAATTTTTTAATTTATTTTTTATTATTTATTTACTGTGTCTGCTAATATACACAGATAACCAAAGGAAGCGTCTTCAATAACTGAGTTGCAGAAGAGCAGATAAGTTTGACAAAAACAAAACCTAATAACAACATAAAATCACTGCAGGAGGTTGCAGGCCACTGGGATTCAGGTGATAGTTAAAATGTTTATTCTTAATTGTTAACAGTGAGTTCTGTGGAGGCACTGGGCCATGCAATGAGCACAACACTGCTGCGTCACCTGTGTTTTCTGAGATGATGGGAGGAGAAGTGAAGGCAGCTTTGTCCTCTTCTGATCGTGAAGTAGAAGAGAGATGTTCTGCTGTTTGCACAAAGAGAAGAAAAGGCCATAAAATCCCAGAATCGTTTGGGCTGGACCTTTAAAGTTATCCTGTCCAACCTCCTCCTGCCATGAGCGGAGACAGCTGCTAGGTGAGGTTTCTCAGAGCCCCATCCAAACGAACCCTGAATGGTTCCAGGAATGGGACAGCCAAAGTTTCTCGTGGGCAACCTGAGCCAGTGTTTCACTACCCTCACTGTAAAGAACTTCTTGTGTGAAGGCAGCAGACATGTATGTTTTTAAGCTGATGAATTAACATTCACTCATCTAGACAACCAAAATGCTGACTCCCATCCAAATTTCAGCTACAAATTGAGCAAAACTGCTCTTTTCAGCCCACTCTCCACAGAAAAGCAGGAAACACTGGCTCAGATTCCTTGGGTTGTGAATCAGTTTTGTCTCTTTTTCTTACAAACACTGCGTGAGAACTTTGACTGTGGGGTAAATTGTAAGCAAAATGGTGAAAATCAGGATCCCACCTCCTCCAGTGCATGGTGTGGGTATGATCTGGTTTTGTTGGTGGCACCAGGCTCCTGCAGAAGTCAGGAATTCATGATTCGGTGGCTCCTGCCTGATGGGACTTGAGTAGGATCCAGGGTTTATTTGCTCAGTGCTGCCAGGGACAAGCAAATGGCCTTGTGAATATCCAGCAGAGAGGATTTTAACTGCTGGCTGCAGCTGCTGCAGTGTTCCCAGGCGACCTTGATGTCAAACCCATATGGAGGCATATAAGTTCCTGGCATCTCCTTATGCATTTAGGCCTAAACCAGCAGCACTCTAGTGCCTTGCTGTGGGCTTTTTGAGGGGCCATTAGGAGCACCACAGATCCAAAAAGCCAGACTGACTCAAATCAAAAAGCCACACCGAGATTGCATTGCTGGGAGTGCTTCACAAAATGCAAAATTAAATGAGAGAGCTCTTCAAGGGCGCGGCATGTATTTAAAAGAGCAACAAGCTCAGAAAAAAAAGGAAGCCCTCATGTTCTACAGTAAACAGGAGTTGTGACAAATGAAGTGGTGGGTGTTGATGTGCTCTGTTGGCATGCAGAGAAACAGAAGAGCTGTCTGAGAGGAGAAGGATTGCAGTGAAGCTACTGCCCAGAAACAAAGGTTTTGTATATCTGCTGGACAGCAAGGGACCCATCTGCCTATTCTCTTCCCCTGTGAATCTGCATTAATGTAATTGCAATTAGGACTCTAAGTGTGGCTCACAGTGTCAAATACATACTGGGCTACCTTGGGACTGGAAACGGAGGACCTGAAGAAAAGAGTCAAATGCATAAAGAGCACTTCAACCCAGTGTCTAAAACATGCTCTTTCTTCTAGGTTTTTAGTCGGATTGATTTCTGGAAACCTAAACAATCCATTGGTTCCGTACTTTTCCATTTTTGACAATCCATGCAACCACAGTAGATAAATACTACGGGATCTAACCCAAATGCATCTGAAAAATTACTTTATACATCTTCTGTGGCAGTGTGAGCTGTTATTAGAAGATTTGTCCCACAATGTCAAAAGAGCCTGCATGTACAACTATTAATCAGTTTTTCGGTCAGAGTTTCCACATCTCAATATTGTCATTAAGTGAATTAATGAAGATCAGAGATAATGGAATATTTATGCAAATTATCTTAAGAAAACATCTTCAACCTTTCCAGAGCTTATAAGTCTTTATTATCATAATGCTCTTGACGTGTGTCTCATCTGAAGACTACATTAGTTATTTCAGTTATTTTAATGCTAAATTAATCATGTCTAGGTCTGGTGTTTTTTGGTTGTTGTTAATGGTGGGGGTGTTGTTATGTCTTCAAAAACACATAAAAGTAGCCCTGTTTCTTAAAAGTGCTGAAGTCCACCTAAACTCTCAGGCTGACAAGCACAGATGGCTACAGTATTAAAAGCCTTGTCAGAGAATATAAATTTCTAATAACCTTTGCAACTTTAGTTGTGTTTATTTGTGCATTTTCTTCTTTTCCCCAATCTATAAATTAAAAAAAAAAACAAAAAAAAAAAACCCAAAAAAACCCCAAAAAAATCAAACCAACAAAACAAAACCTGCATTAACATTTCCCTGACCCTCAATATAAAAGAGTAATTCCTGCCCTTTTTTTGTTGTCTTTGTGGACTTGTGATGTTTTCATGGGGCTGGGCTAGAAGAAACTGCACGTTTTGAGGTTTTTCTGTTTTTTTCTTAATTATTATTCAAGTCAGTAAGGTGCAATGAAAACAACACTTATGGAAATGTCATTTAATGCCACTGGGACTCACTGTATTCTCCTAACTCCATGCCTGGGAGCAAAAATAGACCTTGAGCCCTAAGGTTCAAGAGACTCAGCAAACTTTTTGTGTTTGCTTGCAGATGGAGCTTTAAGTTCAGAGTGCAATGCTGCTGCAGAGCAGATGTTGTGATCCCTGTGCTGGCAGGTATGTGAGACATCACCTCTGCCAGAACTAAATGCTGTTTTCCACATGCCTTTTTTGATGCATGAAACAACCTTTTTCAAGGCTGTGTGGAAATGTGCAATTAAAAGCTCTGTTTACCTTCACCTTCTCTGTCTTATTTAAAAATTCCATTTAGTCACCAGTGTGTACTCAGCAGTCAGCCCCATATAAAAGTATTTCATTCCAGACTAGCTGAAATACAGAGGAGGATTCATGCCTGAGGATTTGCCCTCCACTCACAGAAGGTGTGGACTTTCTGTGCCTCTCCATAAAAGCACACACAGAGACTACGTCATGGGAAATCTAACGGCTGAGGGTGCTGATGAAAACCAAATGCAGATGGCCTTTCAGGTTTTCTTGTTTGCAGATTATAAAATACACATATTTTTAAGATCAAGAAAGACACATTAATCAAATGAGATCCCATAAAGCAAATAACCACCCACATCTATAACTAGTCAGATATATCTGGCTGATAACGTTGCTAACCAGAAATCAGGAAAAGCTATAAAATAATCTTTAACCTCTTCAGCTGATGGGTAAAAGGAAAAAGCAGATGAAGGACCACTTCAGTGCCTGCAGAGAAGGTCTTTAAAAATTTTGCTGCCTCAATATGAAGAAAATGTACAGAAGAGGGTGTAGAAGTTTAAATACTAGTGAATTGTTATTCTTTGCTTTTCTGATTGCGTTTTTGTGTTTGGGGGTTTCATATTTTTATTTTATTTTATTTTCCAAATATCTGAAATAAGACAAAAGAGAATATGAAACATCTAGGATAAGACTAGAGGATAGAGCTGAAAAGATGGTTTATTGTCTTTGCAGCTGCTGATTAAAGGGATAAAGCACTTTTTGCTTCTTTATTTATGTGTATGTGTTGAAAGTGCAATTTAAGGATTGCAGTTGTTTGGTTAAAAATAAGTGCACCAGGATGTTTGAGATGCTCCAGGTATCCTGACTGGCATTGAGATAGGATTCAAATCTCTTCCAGGTGGGCGAATTGTCATGACTGCCTTCTCCTTGCAAGTATTCAAATCAATTCTTACTTTTCTGATGAAATAATTGTAGGAACCTTTTAATTCCACATTGTCATGTTCTCACTAACAACATTTCAGAACATAAAGAGTTTTGCAAATAGGCTGCAAATTTATAGAGTAAATTACACAGGTTAACTGAGAACTAACGCAGTGTTTTAAAATTACAATTGCTTAAAAATAATAATAATTTATACATTAAAATACACTAGAACAATGACATGGAGAGTGGGGAGAAAAGTTTGAAGAATCCAAAGCCTTTTTCTCTTAAATTACAAACAAGTGTCAACAGGAAACAATTTGTTTGTCATCTATGTTCATTACCTGTCTGCCTTTACTTTTAACTCACAGTTCCTCATGGCAAATGTGGAATAATATGGGATATCATTCAGGAAAAGCTCCAAGCAATGAATGCTCTGGTTGAGAAATGGAGAGAGGTGACTGTTGTGATCCATAACCTTCCTCACAGCAAAAGTGTTTCTGTCTTAAAAGTCCTAAAAGTGATAGAGCTTAAATATTCTCATAGTTTTGGGAAAGGTATTTTGCTATATGATATCAAGATAAGTTTTTCAGCTGATGTCTGTTGAATGACATCAAAATAAAATTCATTTGTCCTGCGTGCAGAATTTTTTTTAAAAAAACAGCAGCACAGCCATTAAAATTAGTTTAATGGTCATATTTCTTGCCCTTATTTAACTACAATATTTTCTTAAACCTTTGGCAGTTCTGTGACCCTGATTCTCACTCTTCTCCAATTTGCAGGATCCATTGTGATGAAAAAAAGTAAAACAAGGATTATTTGTAAAGGTGGTCTTTATAACACAGGCTTAGCATTCCTCAGAAAAAACTAACCTGGCATATGAACACAGTGATAGGCACTGAGTGATCACCAGAATGTATCAAAGGCTCTGTGAACATGGGTCTAAATCCTGTAAATATAATTTATATGACCCTGCATCTCCTTTTCCACAAAACTTAAGAGAAATCTTTTGTGTTTGTGTTAGAGGTCTGAGTAATACATGAATGCATTTATGTCCTTACACAGGGGACTTTCAGGCTCTATTTTTTATGTTCAGCTAGAACATCTGTGTGAAAAACATCACTGTGTTTTTTGCTAATGCATGCCACTTTAAATATAGTTTCCAGTCCAATGGCACAAGAGATCCCAGGAGTTATTGAAGAGTTTCTGTGAAAGCACACACTAATGAATAGTTCTCCTCCTAAAATTTCACTGTTGTGACACAGTGGTAGAGATGCTGGTAGCAGAAAAAAAAAGGGATAATGATTAATTTAAGATCTATTCTTTATGTTAATTTTTTTTTCTCATTTGCTGATATTTGTGAGCTCTGTTAAGAAACAATGGGTGCTTTCATAATGTTTGGTTTTAGCAGTCACTGGGGACTTTTCTAATGAATATTAGATGAAGTTTTTTGAGTTATTTGGCATACTCTCTGAAATTCCTCTTCTTTCAGGTGCTTCACCATTTAGTAAGTCCACTGATGCAGTTGTCACTTATCTCTGGCAGGCAGCACTGTTCTGAGACGCTGCCACAGAAGACCAGTGCCAGACCGGGGAATGGGATCCTGAGCCACAGATTAAAACACATAAGTTTAGATCAGTAGGGTACAGGAAGCTCTTCAGGGAGACAAACCCAGGTTTCCTCTCTAAGGAGAGCTGGGTGATTCTCCAGATTCTCTTGACTGCATTATCTGTGCACTAGATCAGACAGGCTGCCGACAAACAGGATGTACTACAGAGCATCTCACCACCAGTTGTTTGAGCACAATTTTGGGGGACTCTTGGAGGCTTTTTGTAGAGATTCTCATCCCAAAAAAGACCTTTTTTCTTACACTAAAGTACTTCAAATCTTCAAACCTTATTGTGCACTATATTTTAACCTACTAGTAGTTTTTCTTTTTGTTTTATTCCTGTGCAGTATTAGTTTACTTTAAGTCTTTGCGCCTCTTAGTTTTCTTGTCTATTAATAAATGATTCATTCTATAATAGACAGAATCAGTCATTATTAAAAGAACTTACAAATGAGAGTGGGTTTTTGGGGTGCTGGCTGCGTCCATGAGGTTACTGCCTGCTGCCAGAGGCCTGGGCAGGAGGTAGAGTTAATCCAAACCCCCACATCTGATTCATTACACCAGGGACTGCCTGCATTAGGCAGTCTTAGTTTGATATTGTTACCTGGCTCACTGAAGTGAGAATGTATCCCTTACAATCACATTTTCTGTTCATTTTAAAGAGGAATGTGGGTAGTAGAGAAACCATTCAGTTATTACCAGCAATTCCAACGTCTTTAATTTTCTTTGCTCAGTTTATTATGGTCAATGTCTGGAAAACAAGCAATCATCTTCAGCTGTTAGTAGGAATTTTTTTACAATTGTTTTGGGTTTGTTTTGTTTGCTTGATTGTTTGGGTTTTTTTGATTTGGTTTGTGGTTGGTGGGTGTGATGGGTTTTGTTTGTACGTCATTGTTGTTATTCTGGTTTGGAGTTTGGGTTTGGATTTGGTTTTGGGGTTTTTTGCCATACAGGTAAAAATTTATTTTTGTGTTGAGGAAAGAAAAAAACTCAATAAAATTTAATTCTGATGAAAACAGGAAAATGACACTACGTCTGTTCTTGAACTGTGACATTTCTTATAGCAGGGTAAACACTCTCTCAAATCTGTGAGTTAAAACACATAAGAAATAATGCATGTCAATATGATCCTCACTTAATCCTAGCACGCTTGTCCTTTTAATAAGTGATGCTTTGCATTAGTTTATAGCACCAAGCATCGGGTGCTTTTCTTATTAAAAAACCCAAACCCTGTAGTAAAAAGCAGCCTGCAAGGTCACCTATAGATCCCAATTCATGAATTATCCCTGCAGGCACCTCCTGCCCACACATGACCTTCTGCTGCCATCTGCATCTGTCCAGTTAAATGAATCAGCCTGATCATGAATGGGAGATGGAATATCAAGAGCTTAAATGGGGAGTGGTGGCCATGATCTACACCACCATTCCCTTCTTCTGTAAAACTCCCTTAGTGGAGAGGAAGGTTAAATGCTAGGAAAAAATTCTTCACTCAGACAGTAGCAAGGCCCTGGCACAGGGTGCCCGGAGAAGCTGTGGCTGCCCCTGGATCCCTGGAAGAGTCCAAGGCCAGGTTGGATGGGGCTTGGAGCAACCTTGGATGGTGGAAGATGTCCCTTCCCATGGCAGAGGGGTGGAACAAGAGGGGCTTTAAGATCCTTTCCAACCCAAGCCATTCTATGATCTGATGACAGAAATGCAGAATAAATGACTGGGGCAGTGGTAAAACTCAGCACTGGGAGGGAACACATGTCACAGGAAAGAGGAGCTTCCAGTGGCACCAGTGAGAGGTGAGTCACCTCCTGCACACTTAGGTTGCTAATTGTGGTTGCAGCCTCTCTGAAAATAGTTGCCTCACCAAAATCTCACCAAAGGAGCAGGGTAATTAAGATGTAATGGAGTTATCTCATGTTGCTACCTATTGGCAGGTGCGTGTAATGTGGCAAAAGTTAATCATTTACACAAGACTTTTAGTAAAGCAGGCAGTAAAATTGTGAATAAAAAAAGCTGTACATAGAAACAAAGACATCATGCCAGATTAAGACGATAGGGAAAATGGGATTTCTAAAGTAAACAAAGCACATGCAAACAGGAGAGAGGAAAGCAAGAATGTAATTTATATTTACAGCTGACCTAAATTTACATTTAGGGGGAACAGAAAAGACTGAAACTTTTATCAGACCTCATTGGGAAAGCTTGAATGAGAACAGGGAGAAATATATATCAGAGGCAACAGACTGGGCAGTTGAGAAAGGTGTCTGGGTCCTATTAACAAGCTGAGATGAGAATTTCAAGGCATACCATGAACACTGGCCTGCACTTTTAACTGGTAAACATTGAAAACTCAGGCAAAGCTTATGAAAGGGTCCTTTCCCAAGTTTGGTTTATGGAGATGTCGGTAAGGAAATTTATCAAACCCAGGGAAAAAAAAACAAAAAACAAAAAACCACAAAAATAACAAAAAAACAACTGATCTAAATTCTGAAGGAAGATGAGCTGTTCTGGGAAAGGAAGAAAGAGTCAGTAGCCATTTTAAGCAGAACAAGTGGAGAGATATAAGCCATAGATGTAAGATATGTGGGTTAGCAGGAATCCCACTGAAACCCCAATTTATATTACAAGTAACACCACAACCAGTAAGAAAAATAGCGACTCACCAAGAACAGTGTGGGTTTGTGAGAAGCAACATAACTCAGGCACTGCTACACCACTCAGCCATGCAGAGTAGACATTCAGCATAAAATGTGGCTTTAGATTTAAATATTCTGAGCTGTATAGGCAAATTAGGATTATTGATGCTAAACTATGATGACATCTTCTGTTGGGGAGGTGGGAAGGCAGAGGAGAAAGCAGTACTGTCAAGCATTGTAACAGCTCAGAGGGTAATATTTCATAGCATATCAAGGGCAAGATGGAATTTTGAGGAGAACTCCCATGTGTGGACTCAGGACCATATTACACCAATTCCCATTAATCCTTATGGGCCCCTGGAAGAAGAAGATAATAAATCCTGCAAGCAAGAGGTATTCCTACATTCATTGCAAGTTTCTCTGAGGAGATCAGTGGTGAAATGATGGCAAAAGAGCTAGTTCAGGAATATATTTCAGAAAATTGCATGAACTTTTAAGGATGCTGAAAAGTAACAACAGAACAAACTGGTGGCAGATATCTTTTCTTTGATTTCTGCTCAGGATGGGGCACCAGAGGAGCAGTCCTTTCACATGAAAAGAAAAAAGCTGAATGTCCCTATAGCTCTATACCACCTGTTTCCATGTAAATGAAATCTGTAATGTATGAATTTGAAATATTTTATTTGATTTAAGAAGAAAAAGGAGAATGAGAAGAAAGGAGCTAGGCATCTGCTGAGAATGGTCAGGACAAGGGTACACTGTATTTACCGTCTTTGATTTCTCAAATAGTCCTAAGAACCATTATGAACTTGACAGCATCACAGTGTGAAAGAATTGCATATGAATGCTCACCTGTTCTGAAACCTGTGAATCCCAGAGACATTTGGTACATGGTGCTGCAGCATATGAATAGAAAATTGACAACTTTCCAAGGTGCAAGGGAAACAAACATCTAAATGCTTCAGATCAGGTGCGGGACTCTGAAGTCTAAGCAACAGATGAAGGCACATTTTTCCCAGAGTCCTAACAAACATGGCAGAGAAGCATGTAGAATTAAGGGAGCATACTCTCTGGAACCTTTAGGCTCAAAGTGGATGTGCAATCTGAGCATCAGCTTCAGAAAGGATGTTAAGGAAAATACTGAATATGCTAAATGCATCCAAGTAGTCAATAACGTGTGCTATTGAAGCCCTAATGCTTTGATGTTAGAGTAAAAAACTGTCCAGATGAGACCTTACCATTGATGGGCAGACTGAATAAGGCAGTTTTTCCAACATACACCACATACAACTGGCTGTTTGAGGGATTCCTTTCTTGCTGCAGTATTTCTGTGGTGGTGCAAGGATCGGGAAAACAGGCAGGGCACAGTAGGGGTATCATGTTATAGGCAGCAAGGTCTTTTGGGGTGCCATCCAGCAGGTGACATGTCTCTCACGTGTGACACAGCCCAGGATTTGCAAGGTTGGTGAGCAAGGCCTTAGGTGCACTCACCACTGCCATGCCAAGGGGTCCCTCTACCCTCGGTTCTACAACCTGTGGTTTCTACTTCGGTGTGTGCTGTTCTATTCTTTCTATATCTTCATGCTTTGCATTGCAGCATTAAGATCTCCTGACCTTATAGTTTATAAGGTTAAAATCTACTAGAGAGCATGATCAACATCACATATATTCCCATTAAATATTATTGAATAATATGCAGGCACAAAGCTCAAAAAACAATCATAGAATTAATGAATGCTTTGGGTTGGAAGGGACCTGAAAGATCACTTAGTTCCAACCTCCTTGTCGTGGGAGGACACCTTCCACTAGACCAGGGTGCTCAATCATTATGCAACACCTGGACATGATCAAGTGTGGTCCAATTAGTGGTAATAGCACCACAAGCAGGAATAGCTAACAAGCAGGTTCTGCTGGAAACTAGATAGGTACTGTGAGAAAAATATTTGGGCTGACCAACTACCACACTGCAGAGGACAGCCAAAGGATCATGCTCATCTGAGAACCCTCTCATTGATCTCAACAATTAAAGGAAAGATTTTCCTTCTTCTCTCACTCGCTTGGTCTTTCCTTAAATTTTTGTTCCCCTCGTCCCGAAGGTAATTTTGAAATCAAGGTCTGCTCTCAGCTGTGGACCCCAAAAACCTGTTTAATTTTATTTGTGCAACATGACACATTTCTTAGAGTACACCTGTCAAAACATATGGAAATAATTTGATTGACAGCAGGGGGAAGCATAGGCAATAAATCTTCAGCACTGTGGCAACAATGCAGTAATTACCAATGCAACTCTGAATGGAAGGGAAAGGCCATTTTTTTTTTTGAAATTGCACACAATTTACTCTAAATTCTGCATAACCACATACTCCCAAGAACCTAGGTGACTCTGGTGATCAGATGTGAATTCTTGCAACAGCATGGAAAACAAAGGGCATAGCACATTTTTTCTCCCAGGTTCTTCTTCAACTGGCATCAACCTTTCCATTTTGAGTGTGCATTTTACATCTTTTAGAAGCTGACAGAGTGTGTGGCGTTTTATCTCTCCACCCTGTCACACTCCTGCAGGCCATTAGGCTTGTCCCACAGTGTTCTGCCTCTTTATCTGCATGCCTTATCCGTCTGCTCTTTATCTTCCCACCATCGCTTCTTAAAGGTTTGAGTTTTATTTTAGACTCTCTCATGTTTCTGTCTGGGTGCAGGTAGTCCCTTGTTATTAGGCTGTCCCTTTTTTCTCTACATGCTTCCCAGGGACTGAGCAGCGTAAAAAGGGATTTGAGAACTTCAGCCTCTGCAGAAGTCTCTCAGGAAAGGATGCAAAAGAAAATGCAGTAAATGAAGCAGTTGCATGAGCTCCTCATGTTTGGGTGAGCAGGTGTGGCTCAGAAAATAAAAAAAATCACATAAAGAAATAGGTAAAATCTCATCAACAAGGTTATGGGTCTCACAAAGCAGCTGTGAGCCACACAGAGAAGTAGGATAACTGGAGAGAAATGACACACCCAGACATTCAGAGATCACGTTAAATGCAAAGACATGGTAAGTCCTTCTGCCATTGGATGATTTGTTAAAGAAAACTCAGAAGAAGGCTGCTCATGAGCAATAAAAAAGATTAGTAAGACATTGACCAACGTACCTCTTCAAAAAACATAATTTTTAAAACATTTACTTTATCTCTAAATAGCTTTTTCTAATTCTGAAGTTTTCATGACACATTATTTTATATTTTCTTCCTATACATCACACCACTCCTTTTATTATCTTCCCTTCTCCTGTAGACAATAAACAACTCACTCTCAATTTTGACTCCTTTTTTTCATCCTTGATATTCCCTTGAATCCATCTGAACTGTCCATATCACTTCCCTCTCTTGGTCTCAAAACACTTTCTTCTCCAAAGATTAATAGAATGTCACTGATTTCAGTAAAGAATGAATAAGAATTTAAACTGATGTTTTATACAAAATTCTGACCATATAAAGTATTTAAATTACTAAGTACATTAAAGTTAAGTATTGTTTTAAGGTCAAAAGGCAGACATGGCTTTTCCATATTAACTATCTCCATTAATCTGCACAGTGCTTGTCTTTGATGTATTAATATTAATGGACTTTTAGTATCACCCAGGTTAAAACAGGGAGTGTAGAATATATGCCTTCATAATTGCCATTAGTCCTGATGAGGCTGATTCTTGTACATCTCCAAATATGAAGAGGAGCATATATCCTCCAGTCTGTTATAATAAGTCATGTGAATGATCATTTCCAGGAATTAATGAACTGCTTAACTCCTTTGTTAGAAGCACTGTGTTAAAACTGTACACAATGATTAAAAAAAAAAAAAAAATTCTTCTTAAATTTACAGGTTTAGAATTTTAGTGGCCAATTCTTTACTGGAATAAGACAGAATATCTTGCAAAACTAGGTCACGGATATAACTCTTAAGTGATTTACCTCTATTGTTTTTATTCTTTTTTTTTTTAATAATATGCAACTCTAGTTGCTCTTTGTGCACTTTAAAACAGTAAGGCTTATTATCTAGTTTTATTTTCCAATGTTGATGTATTTCAGTTTCTGCATACTTGGCCTACTTTGTAGAGTTCAAGTCTCAACGCAGAGAATTACCTCTGACATTAAGACTATGAAAACACTACACTCAGACTTTGGGAAAAATAAAAAGGATAAAAGAAAAACCCCCTAGGTTTTTAAATATCCTGCTAAAAGCCTAAAGTAATAGAATATCTTAGTTTTCACTGATTTCTCACAAGGACAAAAATGTAAGTATTATTTTTTCCTAGTAATAGAAAAGTGGCATGAAGAAAGGTTTTACTGTCAGCTGCTGTCCTTGGGTCTAGTCAGTGACCTTGTTCCAATTGCATGTGAATACAAGAAAATTTGCAAGGCTTTCTCCTGTGCTACTACTAAATGATGAGAGGTAATTATGAGAAGCATCTGGGAATTACCTAGTATTAAAAAAATAGATTAGCATGCATGATCAGAATCTTAATACATTCATTGCCTATCTGTTTTTCTTTATATGTCTTGGAATATTAAAAAGGAAATTAGTAAGTGAATGGGGAGGTATTTTGTATTGGTTTTGTTGGTTGTGGGTTTTATTAACAACACCCCTCTCTTTATTCTATATTGGTTTTATATAGGAAAGGGAACCTAAATTGAACAAATCAGATAGCGGGGCTATCAAAATTACTAAACATCAGATGGAAGTGTATTTTTGCACCATAAGTGGGAATGGAAAAAAAAGAATAGCATTAAGAAGTAACAACTGAGGCACAAGATAAAACATACAAGAATTGTTCTGTGGTTTTGGATCCAGAGTGCATCGCCAGGGTAAACAGCAATCAGGTATGGTGTTGAGATTTTAAGAGTTCTCTTTTTATTTTCTTTTTCTTTTGAAAGAATTTTTTCCCCACACATGTACATTGCTGAGGGGGAGCCATTGCCAAGGTACTTGAGGGAGACAAAGGACTTCGCTGGGGAGGAGCCCCGGCCGACTGGCCCCCTTTTACCTAGGAAGAGGGGGTTGGGCGGGNCCCGCCCTGCTCGGCGGGAGCCGCCAGCGCCCCCTGCCGGCTGTGAGCGTCACTGCACCGAAGGGGAAAGGGCCTGAGAGCCGAGAGAGGCCGGCACTGGGTTACTGGTTCTGTTTGGTATCACTGCCATAGTTACTGTTGTTTGTTTACCTTGTTATATATAAGTAAAGAACTGTTATTCCTATTCCTCATACATTTGCCTGAAAGCCCCTTAATTTCAAAATTATAGTCATCCAAAGGGAAGGGAGTTGCATTTTCCATTCCAAGGGAGGTTTCTGCCTTCCTTACAGACACCTGTCTTTTAAAACCAAGACAGATGGTTAAAATCAGAAAGAGATAGACGAAGTAAAGAGGTAAATGGATGCACTGGATGATATTTAGGAGGTAGGAAAGGACAGATCTGAAACTGTTAATGGTTTCACTGAGGGCATTAACTCTTTTGTAGAGCAAAAGGAGGGAGAGATTCAGCAGGTCAGCTGGAAGGGGTCTATAGGCCCATACAGAGCATGGGAAACACCTTCTCAAACAGCAGGGGAATAATCATAGCTCATTCATCTACCTGAACAGGGAAAAAAGTATTCTAACATATAATAATGGGATATCTCCCTCTAATGTTCTGTCCTGCAAATTATTGATCAACAATTGTTGAGAAACATAATCTGCATGTCTCTCCAGCAAAGTGGGAGGAAGGATATTAAGATAAAATTTTTCTTCCCGAGGAGGTGGTTGGGCACTGACCAGGCTCTCCAGGGAATGGTCACAGCCTCAAGGCTGCCAGAGCTCCAGGAGCATTTGGACAATGCTCTCAGGGATGCAGAGGCTGGGATTGTTGGGGTGTCTGTGCAGGGCCAGGAGTTGTACTTGATCATCCTTGTAGGTCCCTTCCAACTCAGGATGTTCTGTGCTTCTGTGATTATATAAACATTTGTTCATGAAAAGGATTGCAAAGCATTGGAACAGGCTGCTCAGGCAAATGGTAAAATCACCATTCCTGGAAGTGTTCAAAGGGTGTGTGGATGTTGCACTTGGAAATAAAGTTTTGTGGTGAAGACAGTGGCTCTGGTTTATTGGTTGGATACAATGATCTTAGCGGGTTTTTGCAATCTAAATTATCCTATTATTTCGTGATTCTAACCATAAGCCATGTATTAAAATTGCAGGACTGCTGAGCTGGTTAAGCATCATTTCTTGGTGTTGCTGTTTTCTCAAAATAAAAAAAAAGAATCGATATAGTGGGACAATAGTCATGCTTATTGCATTTTATTTTAATAAAGAAATAAAATTCAGACCTATAATCAAATCTATAATCCAGATCTTCTAAGAAGCAGAAATTAGAATATCTGCTATGCTGCTTTTCACCAGCCATTAAGTCCCTGACTGACACAGACAAAACATTTCTTCATAAAAATAGAAATACAAAAAATGCACTTCACAAAAGCAGAAATAGCTACCTTGTTTCCAACAGAGAAAGGGCTTTTCTCTTTAACTTTTTAAAAATAGAACATTACTACAGGAAGACTTAAGAAGTCAGTACTTTGTGAAGCAACAAGAAAACTTTGGTATCATAAGCTTAAAAGTAGAACTGATTTCATATTTTCTTCCAGAAATAGATTTTTCTTCTCCACAAAACTTTGGATAAAACTTAATTAGAAGTCATTATAAAATGTGTCCTAAGGTTGCTAGGCCTGGTTTTTTTCCTCCACATTTTATTCTTTATGACTGAATAAGCAAAGATGTAATTTAAATAGTTCAGGGAAGGGAGAATCAGATGAGCAATGTGATTACGAAGGAAATGCATTCTAGGCGAATATCTGAGTTCTCCCTGAATTGCTTCACCACATTATTCAGGGTTTTCTTCCCCTATTTTGTGCATGTCTTTGGTTCATAATGTACACAGTTTTGTTAACTCTTACGGACTTCAAATTCTGCTGCTTGATGACAGTGAGAAAACCTATTAACAGACTTCTTGCCAGCAGAAGTGAGCTGCGTTCATAGGGATAATCAAGGAGCATATACCCTGTGAGAAAAGCTCCTCATTTAACTTTCAAATAGGTGGCATGTAATTTGACAGGTTCATTTGGCACAAATTCGGAAAGGATTTCTCATGTTGTCCAAGATTTACATGATGTTCCGAGAATATATTTTCAGAAGAGCCTTTTTTAATGCTACATCTTCAAGCCTTTGTAACATTTTGTTGAATTATTTCTTTTTCATTAGGAGTAGATTGGTGATGTAAATTGCCTTAAATTTGAATACACTTTAGGGCCATGTTGGAGCCCTTAATGCACTGCAGCTATTCTAAGAAAGCAATAGATCAATACAGCTGATTAGATAGATCACAGTAATAGAAAATCTGAGCTGTAAAAAGACCCCACAAAATCTTCCCTTTGTTGAGGCAGCTTCTATATGTCAGGTAAAATCTACCAACTGAGTTAATAGAAAATTGAATAGCTCTCAAACTTCTAAAGGAAATTTCCTGAACTATTAGAAGAATGAATAAGCCCAAAACTTCTGAATGACAACCAGGCAAATTACCTTCATGTAAGTACAAATGTCTTCCTAAAATCCCCTATCAGGCATGTGAAAGAGGAAAAAAAAATAAGATCCACGTTTCCCCGTTTGCTAATCATGAAGTCAGCTTCCATTAACAAAAAAAAGGTAGAATCTCCTCCCTGAAGGAAGTTAACAATTTTTCCAACTAATTATATTTAAACCCAGTATAAAATAACCAATAGATTAAGATCTCTGTTGCTGTGACAAATTCAGCTGGATTACAGCAACTGATACCAAGGACTACACCAAAGATCAAGGATGCAAAGACTGAAAACAGCAATAGCTGCTTCAGTAATTCCCTGATGATGTTTTTCTTGATTCTGGCAACCTTGAATACACAGAAACTCTTAATAAATCCCAAATGTAGCTACAATTTTCCAGCTACTTCTTTAGCTCTTGATTTTTCATATGCACTGTTGAGCAGTGGATCAATCATAAGTCAAGAGATTACTTGTATGTAACTTGTGAGATTACTTTCAGAAGTTTTGCAGAGTTAAACATTTATTTAATTTCATATATCAATTCAAAATTGCAATTAAACTGCAATTAAAAATGAGAAAATAAAATTTGTTTTCATACCCATAGCCTATGTTTACTTTCCTCTATGAATTTGGATCACAGTCAGGGTTTTGTCTGTTTGTTTCTGCTTTAGCCAAAGTCTTTCCTGAGAATTTATAAAATATACATTAATAAATAAAGGTTATTTTTGATGTTGTTTTCTTGGTGTTGTTGAGACTCATGTTTCTAACACTGAAATGTCTAGATTTGGACTGCCTAAATTCTGAACTGTCATTGCATACTATGTAATGTAATTGTTTGTGATTGCAGTAGTGAGGATTTATTTCCCACACGATCCATATTTTTTCTTTGACTGCATTTTTTCCAGCAGTGCTGACATCTCAAGGGTAAGAAATAGTTAACAACTCCCCCAGAGAGTTACAAAGAATGAGAATGTGAAACAGGGTCTTGCCTTTCAGTGAAAAAGGCCTCATAGCTTCAAAGGAAGGGCCCAGAACAAAGGACCACCTGGGTTTTATTGAACTGTCTGGGGTTTTCCTGCTGAGTGTCAGCTCCTGCTGTGTCTCTTGTCACCTGGCTGGCACCACAGGTCTCCGTGCTCTGTGTGATGCAGGGGATCAGAGACAATTCACAGCATCTGGAGTCTGGCACTGGGAGATCACCACCCTGACCCAAGAAAACCCCCGACTCAAAAGAAGAGGAAGGTTGAGCATGCAGACTAATCAGTATGAGAAGAGAGAGAATCATTAACCAATGGACAGTAGAATACTAATTAATAAGTGAACTAGGTAACTTGTAGCCCATGAACTGTGATTTCTTTGTTTGCTGAAAAGCATATATAGTGTAAAGTTTTGACAAGCAGCGTTCTTGATTTGTGAAAACCTCCACCTTGTACCCTGAGTAGAATAAACAATGTCTCCTCTCTATACTAGGCCCTGTGTCTGTATTTAGAGACTCCCCAAACTGGCAACACCGGAGCCAGATTAGGTAATTATAAATATCCACACCTCACTGAAGTGCTCTGTGAGACCCACCTGCTCAATGGGGTTATGATTTCAGATCACAACATCCATTTTAAAATTGAGGCTGCTCGACAATTCTGATGTGTGTAATCTCTTTTTTTGAGATCTCTGCAGTCTCCTTCTGAGCTGCTTCAACAACTAATGCTGTACATGAATCCAGCCCATAGGGCATGACACCTTAGAGACATCATCAGATTGCTGGTGTCCTTTTTTATTGTTCCAGAAAGAATTAAAGCTGTGTAATCAAGAATCTCCACAAGGACTGTACCACAAGGCTGTCATACATTTAGAAGTAGTGCAGATTGAAAGAAGTGTGTCCCAGAGTGATGTTGTTGGTCCTGGAGACCAGATACTCTTACTGCACACATTTCAGGGAATTTTTACTGTGGAATAAGCCTTGTCCAGTGTAAGGGCCTGAATGCCTCTGTGCAGCTGAAAAGAGTTAGGTCAGTCCATTTTTTTCTCAGATTAAATTACTTCCCATCTAAACCCTAATTAATCTACAACTCCAGTGTTCCTTCCAAAAGTCTTCAACCCTCCCAATTCTTCTTTCAAGTCTTTGTATTGACTAACAAGTAGGGACACAAGCACTTCTTTCCTTTTCTACCAGCTCATTTTCCAGGCTATTTCAGAATGAGCTTTGTCTTCTATTTCCACATGTCTGATAAACCACTCTGCTGTGTGCAAGGATAAAGTCCCTTAGCATGGAGATTCTCTGACTTTTTTTAATCCATGTGGGTTTTTTTTAAGTGAACACAATACAGAAGGGATGAGTCCTGAACACATCCTAGTTACACTTCAGAAGAAGACCACAAATGTATGATCTTATTACCATGGGGAAAAAAAATAGATGTGCATGACCATGGCCTTCTGCCTGGAAAATCTGTATATAGCCTGAGGAATCTGTTCTCATGTACCCATCTCACAGTCTAGACACACTTAAGAGTAAAACCTCACTGTTATTAGAATTTCAACAACTTTAAAGTTGTCAAAATCTTA
Source organism: Aleadryas rufinucha (assembly GCA_013397815.1). Lineage (NCBI taxonomy): Eukaryota > Metazoa > Chordata > Aves > Passeriformes > Aleadryas > Aleadryas rufinucha. The sequence goes on from VZTH01004422.1 coordinate 27,826, forward strand.
ACTTTGAGGCAATAGAAATTCAGGATAGCATCATGGAGCTTGAGACTGTGCCAGGTTTCAGTGCACATATCTCTGTTTCAGAGTGCAATAAAGTAACTCGAAAATGAGTTTATTATATTACAGGAGGGAGCCATCTTTCGTGTGTTTCCACCTGCAATAGGAATAATAGGCAATTAATATTTTATAAAACCTTGTGGAGCATGTAAAGCAGCAATTACTGTATCTGTAATAACTGCTCTATGAATATGTATGATAGAATTTTCAACATAGTTGTATACATGAAAGACTTGATCAAGATATATTAGGATAGGAATGAGATGGGATACAGGGACTTTGAAAACTAAATTTCATGGCATTTTCACATAAATATTCGTTCAACTGCATATATAAAGTATGATAATGGAATTTTCATCTGAAAAAGAAAACACTTGAGAATTTACTGTGAGACTCAATATTCAGTTAAGGTTTTTTGACACAAAATAATCAGAACCTATGGACATATGTGAAAAACACTGACATGATCAGTCTATCCTTTTTTTCCCCTTTTTTTAAATCATGTTCTGCTGACAGATGATAATTACTTCTGTCCAGTAATTCTTAGTTCCAGTGGTATTTACTAAAATTACAGCACCATTAAATGGAAGAAATGTAATATGACTCCTTTCTCAAGATCCACATAAGAGAGTAATGAAGTCCTCTTAGGTGGGGAACAGATGATGGAAACATCCATCCCATCATATTATGGCTTATCTCATGGGCAATTTTTATCTGGTGATGGAGGGTCCATTCCCACAAAAACTTTAAATACAAGCTTTTTTTTTTTTTTTTTTTTTTTTGATAAACACAAACAGTGCACGTCCCAGCACAAAACAAACCATGAACAGAAAATCGTGCCGGAACTGCATCCTGCACCCACCTGTGAGATCCCTACCAGCTAGAAACTACCAGCACTGCTATCAGGCATTCCTATACTGAATTTCTTTGGCTTTTTCTATCTCTTAAGCCACTGAAAACATTCACTTGTTCTGCTTCTTAGCTGACGTTTATGGCATTCAAGTATATCAGAGATTTCCCCAAGTGTGAATACGAGTGTCTGTTTTGCTGTCTGCAGCATTGTGTGGTATCCTACAAACTTGTTTCTGTGCTGTAAGAGAGAAGGGGAAAGGGATCATGGAAGCACTGGCCACCAGGATCAAAGGATGCCGAGATGGTGTCATGGCAACTCTGCACCACACAGCCATTCACTCAGCCCCTTTTTCCCCCATACCTCAGTGAATGGGGAGGAAAATCAAAAGTTGTAAGTTGACATAAGAACAGTTTAATAATTGAAAACAAAGCAAAAGGTAATAATAATAGCAAATAATAATAATGATAATAAAAAAGGGAAAAACCAAACAAGTGATGCAAAATACAATTGCTCACCACCTTCTGACCAATGCCAGATGCCATTCCCAAGGCAAACAGGGGATAACATTTGTTTCTTTGTGTTTCTATGCATTAAGGACTCATCAGCTCCTTTAGGGCAGCCAGAAGGTGGTCTGAATAATGTTCCTAGCAGAATAAAGTAGTTTCATAACTATCATAAAAGTAGTTTAAGATCCTACAACATTTAACCCACCATACTGTGATACGGCAGGTATGTGAGGCTGGTGAGGCCCTGGCACAGGGTGCCCAGAGCAGCTGTGGCTGCCTCATACCTGGGAGTGTCCAAGGCCAGGTTGGATGGGGCTTGGAGTGACCTTGGATAGTGGAAGGTGTCCCTGCCCATGGCAGGGGTTTGGAACAGGATGACCTTTAAGGTCCTTGCCACCCCAAACCATTCTACGATTCTGTGATTCTGTGTTTGAACCCCACAGCATGATTGAATACAAGAGGCTGCAGCACCATCTTAACCAGCAAAGCCAGCAAGCATCAAACAATACTTCATTTAATTTGCCATATCAAGGTGAAATATGACTTTATTTTAAGACAAGATTTTCCGAGGCTTTATCTGATACCACCAAATAAGAGAAAACATTGGCATTGGGCTAAGGATTAGAACCATATGATTGTTAATGAAAAATACATACTGAGCTATCAAGCTTGTGCAAATTAAAGTTTTTTTCACTCTTTCTTAACACAGGGTATAATATTCTATTTCATTTAGTGATTCTATCAGAATATTAAATTTTTCCATTAGCAGGATTAGATTAGGTCTTAATATTAAACTATGTACGTCAGTCCAATTAAACAAGATAGGTCCCCTTGCCCTGTCATCATGCTGGTATTATTCCAGCTAAAAACCTTCTCCTTACATTCAACAGGGATTTGAGCAGGACACAGCTCTGAATATTAGGAGCTGTCCTGGGTAACTGTTCGTAATGAAGAGCAACAACTGGAGGTAAATCCCTGCCGTCAAATAGGCTTAAACAAAAATAACATTTTTATTTTTTATAGAGAAAATTATATGAAATGCCAAGCATGTGGATTTAATGAAAATGACTTTATAAAACCATAAACAAGATTGAGTTTATATTTCTTTTTCCTTTTTTTTTTTTGTACAGCACAGCGGAAACAAATTAAATTTGCTCAGAGATGCACTACTCATAACTATCATCTGTGTTGTAAGCATCTTATCCGTAATCAGAAATTCAATATTGCAGACCACAAAGCCCACTGAGGTGTTAAGCTGAAAGGTAGGAGGAAAGCAGGGTGAGCTTTTTCTGGGGAAAACATATGAGGTTTTTTTCCCAACTGAAAAGCCTTAAACGAGATTCAATCAGTGGATGACTGGAAAATAATACTTAATGTCCAATTAAAAAATCATCTTATTAGAATCGTGATAACTCTGCAGCCCAGGGATGGATACTCTATTTTGCAGGTAGCTCAGACACCATATTTTTATTCTTTATATTACTTTATATTATTTGGGCATACATTAGCATGAATGGCCAAGCAACAATCCTGTGTTCCCACAGCCTTCAGTTAAACACCTATTGATGTATTAGAAACATATTGGGGCCATTCACTGAAATATTTGAAGGGAGGCTTTAGAAATACGCCAGTAAAAAAGCATATTAGTGCTAGAAGCTACTAACTTAAAACAAGTGCAAGCACCTGTCTGTCTATTTTCCAGGTATATGGATAAAAGTAATGGAATGGGATGACCACTACGTTCTGCAAGTCAAAGGGCTGGCTTTGTCTAAGTCAAGTTTCATGCACCATGTTGCTCTGTAATTTACGTTTCTGAGGGAGTTGAGGACGTGAAAATTGGAAGGAAATTGATTTGGGTTGTGGTACTGGACTGTGAACAGGTTAGGACATGGTTTAACAGAGATCAAAGCATGAAATATGAACAGGAGCAAAAAATGACATGTTGGATGTAAGTACCTTGAGACACCTTGTAAGGAAAAAAAACCATGTGGTTAGAGCATCAGCTACTGTGGAAAGTAACAATGAAAAGCTCGTTCTTCAGGCACAATGCTGATGTCAACAAGGAATTGCACACTCCTATCCATAAAAAAACCTCATGCAGTGATAACAAAAGGAAAAGGTATTTTGTTCGTGAAGGTATCAGTGAGTATAATAGACTTTTTGGTGTGCATAAAGGTTATGAAAATTGTCATTCTGCTTTCAGTAAAGACCTAGAGGTCTTTGGGCTGGAAATAAACATTTTGAGGCAGCCACAGGATGCATATCACCTCCCTTCTCCCTCCTAGCAATGGCTAGAAGTTGTCTTGTAACTGGGATGGCCAAGGGAGTGTGTTGGTGCTGTGGCACAGAGCAGTTGTGTCTCCGCCATAATCAGAAGACTGGAGGAATACTTGGATTCAGTGTGACCTATCAAGGAACATGAGTCTGTTCCATCTGGCACTTGTAAAGTCACACTATTGTGATTACTGGAAGTTTAAAGTGGTACAGGGTAATGAAACCAGGCACAGGCTCTTTGTAAATTCACTCTGCTCTAAGCAGTTTAATATCCAACTCCAGGCTGCAATGTGTTACCAGAGAGATATTGTTAATCCACAGGCAGAAGAGGTCCAACATGCTATAATTTTATCATGAATTTTGTTATATCGAAATCTGCTTGAAATCAAGAGTACATCTTCTGTTTACTTCAGTGAAGGCAGTGTTTCACCCCTGGTACCACTTTTAAAGCCTGATCTTGTGAGCCCTTGAGGCAACCTATGTCTGAAAACAATGATAACTATAATATTCTGATTGCAGTGAGGATTCTGTATATCTCTGCAGCTAAAATATGAAAAATTCTTCTTACATATTTTTAATCTCATAATTTAAAAACTTTATAGCCAAGACTCACAGTTTTTCAACATTTTGACTGCTGATATTAAACAATGTAACTGCACAGTACCGGAATAGATCAGTTGCCTAACACATATTAATGTAATAAGCAATCAGCTTAAAATTGTTTGAAATAAACATGTCTACTTACTTAAATAAAGTCAGTTCATTTTCCTTCCCTTTGGTATGACTTACACCCTTTCCTGGGCACTTTCATCTTTTAGTGTAATTAAAACCCACTAAACACCACTTCAGTTCATCATCCCCAACATCACTAATGGATCCTTCCTGCTCTCAGCGATCTGACGATTACGGATAATATTTCTCTACAGAAAAGTCATTCGTATCAGAAGCACATCCCAGAGTAAATTTAATTTGTAACTTATGTGCTGTAAATATAAACACTGCAGTGAAAAGGTTTGTCTTGTTTATGTTTTTATGTAGGCATATTCATTAAACCTGTATTTTCTATGGTTTATGACATTCATTCAAAATTGAAATGTCACACAGTCAGTTTGGTCTATATGACTACAGAGACCTGCTTGCTGATTTTCCTTTTCATTATTACCCATTACCCTGATGTCTCTACTCCATCATGCTTGCAAAAAGTATATAGCATTTACTACTTACAACTTCTTGCATTCTGTGCCTTTAATGGAAGGAGATATTTGGCTCGAACAGGAGAGACATTTTATGGCGTGTCTGGGAGGCAGCCAGGAACAACTGGGATACACAAACTAGGTTGTCAAATAAGATGCATCTTCTTCTTTTTGTTGTCCAGATGCTGTTAAAGGTGTGTCTGACTAGCAAGAGACAGTTATTTTGGTTACAGGAAAAAGTACAGATGGATTTGGGAATGTGGCTCTGTGTAAGCTTGAGTCTGAGTTTTGCCTTTGAACTGCAATATGGCAGTGACATGTGATGATGAACAATTCTCTGCCTGGAGAAAGTAGGGTGATTCCTATAGCACCAGGGAGCTTGAAGAGCCAAGGGCTTTGTCATGACCTCCATGGCAGAGACAACTCTGCAGCTCCATGGCCTCTGTTTTTTTGGAAGTGAGATGAGAGGTTCACATCAGTCCCCTTAGGAAGTCTCAAATTAGCCAGAAAGCTTTTATTGTGCTTTCTTCTTACTGAGTTGCTTCAAGAAAGAACGCATATTTTCGTGCACTGCCCTTCTGCTGACAACACTGCACTGAGAATGCTTTGTTTTCACCCAGATATACTGATTTCAAGAGCAGTCAAGACCTGCTCATGGGTAAACAGCTATGACATGATGCCTTGAGGAAAGATCCAGACTGGAAAAATAAAGAAAGAGGAAAGAGTAGGAATTAAATCAAATAAATAGGAACGTGCTTGAAATGTAGGGATCCAAAATTCAGTGCAGAGACATGAATAGGACAAAAGAGAGCCTTCCCCAAATCTGGGGAAGTCTTGTCCAAACAGCATTGAACAGCCAGAGAAAATCAGTTTTCTGCTTTGTCTTCCAAGAATCAATACTTGTACTACTTTTATTATATTTTATTATTATTAAGTATCAGTAGTTGATTCTTGGAAATGCAACACAATAATGTTGAATGAAAGCATTTACACATCCTGATGAACTGGTATCTCAATGGATGTGAGAATTGAGAAGAGCTGGGTTTGTTTCTTCCACTACAACTTCAGTTTTTTGTTTCTATCAACTCACTGTTCTAGCAGTCTCATTTTACTTTAATTTTGCAAAATTTCCAGGTCTCTGTGAAGTTTTCTGTCTGATTTTCATTTATAGAGGTTTAATCCAATGCCTTTGCCCTCAGCATTTTTAATAGTGCTCAGTAATTAGGAAGAGAAATAAAAGTGTAAATCAGAAGTAGCTATCAGCAGTATTAAATCATATACATCCTGATTCCTTACTGCAGGAGAAGTGCTACCACTGAGTGAAAAAACATGAAGGACAAGGATAAGGATGGGATGGCTGGATTCAGGGCATGGCTGACAGCATCTCCTACAGAAATTAAGTTCCTAAAGCAACTCATGGCTGTTTAAGTCACCCTGGGCTGTGTCTCTCACACAGTGTCTAAGAAGTAATTCAGGCATCACATTTTGTAAAACATTTGCCTATTTTTCAATTCAAATTCTACGTTTATTATTTATAACTTAATGCTTGAATTCATATTCAGACAGAGACACTGTTTGTGTATTCTGAATGAGTTATGACTCCTGTTGAAGTTCATGGAAAATCTCCCATGGATGTTGATAGGAAGCAAGGTGTCAGCTTTCATGTGAAGGGAAGATTTAACAGGCAATTGTTTTCATGTATTTTATAAAAATAAGTAATCTCATAACATATGCATAGGGTTTGCTAATATCTCCAGAGATACCTTAGTGGGCTTTTGCTGTTAAAACTGATATGTTGTGGGTTTGGTATAGATTCTAATTGTGTTAAATTTAATTTGTGTGTAATATGAAACTTGATGTGTTTAATCAGAGAACAACTGCTACACTAAAATTAAGTAAATTCAATTTCCTTCATCATATATTGCTAAGACCCTGCAAGAAAGGTAGAAGACTATAGAAAGGTAGTTAACACTAGTTTAAGTTGCCTTAGAAAGAGATACAGACATTCCTTTTTCTTTATGTGTGATAAGCCAGTTTTGAACACTTAGATATAAGAAATACACTGAAAAACTGCAGTGAATCTGGAAAAGGCCAACAAAATATTCGGTTTCAAAGCATTTGCCCTGTGAGATGTTGAGAGAACTGAGTTTATCCAGACAGGAGCAGAAATGGCTTAGAGGGTACCTGACAACATCCTTTCCATACCTGCAAGGAGTTTCTGGGTGAGCGGAGAGAGTTTAATGGGGTTGGTGGCAGGAGGACAAAAGAAAGTGGCCATAAATTGGAATGGGGATGGTTAAAATTTGACATAAAGAAATATTTTTCAGGGCAAGAATGGTCAGGCATTAGAATAGGTTGCCTAAGAAAGCAGTGAATTCTTTCACCCAGGAAGACACTGGTGACAACTGACAGGAATTTTGTCTGAATTTGGGGCAATTCTGCCTCAAGCAGAAGGCTGGAATAGAAACCTGCTAAGGCTCAAACATGAATAATTCTATTATATTAGCATGAAAACAACGGACTGCTCAAAGCAATATGATCTGCTCTGTTTATGACTCCTTCTCAAAATTTGAATCAACGTTTAATTTCTAGAATCTCTGACTGGGGAGGAAAGGGGACAAAAGTGATGATTTAAGTTTATTGCAGGGTGTACCCATCACTGATGATGACTTGGTATGATGAAACCCTGGAGAGCTGCCATACTAGACAGCCATGACTGTGTCAAGATTCTAAAATACTACCCACAAATATGAATGAAGATTAAAAATTTCCTGGACTCCTGATTATGAAACCCATATTTTCTGTAACATCTGCTATTTTTAGTTAAAAGTTAAGCAGATATGGTAGAATTTGTTAAGGAATTGTTATATGCATTATTCTGCATTTCTCTGATTGCTCTTATTTCATACAGGGCAGATCACTTTTGTTCTCTGAAATGTCATGGTTATCTGAAAACAAGTTCACCATTTACAAAAATCCAATATAAATCAACTAATTTGTGCTTCATAACAATGTCTTTTTACCATGTCCATGATCATTAAATTGAGAGAGTATTGGGATTGTTCAGAAGAGCAGATTGTTGAGAAGTCTTCAGGGAGGTCTTAGAGACTTTACCAGTACCTAAAGGGACTCCAAGACAGCTGGAGAGGGACTTTGGGAAAGGGCCTGGAGTGACAGGACAAAGGGGAATGGCTTCCCAGTGCCAGAGGGCAGGGTTAGATGGGATATTGGGAAGGAATTCTTGGCTGTGAGGATGGTGAGACCCTGGCACCAGTTGCCCAAAGCAGCTGTGGCTGCCCCATTCCTGGGAGTGTCCAAGGCTGGGCTGGGTGGGGCTTGGAGCAACCTGGGATAGTGAAAGGTGCCATGAGGGTGGGAGGAGATCAGAATTAGGTGGTTTCTAGAGTCCCTCCAACCCAAATCCTTGTTATGATTCAAAGATTCTTTGATTCATGACTTTTTCCATCAGCTCCTGAAGAAATATTGTGACTTCAATATTAAGTATTGATTAATTTGGGTATTCTCACTGAGTTAATAAAGTGAAAACTTTGCTATGCTACCCAGAGCATCTGTTACTATGTATAAAGCTGAATTTTCTCGCTTCTCCACCCTCTTTCCCTTCACAACATCTAATAAAAAAGGGAAAGAAAAAAGTTAATTAAATTCACATGGAGTGTGTCAAGCATTGTCAAGATTTCAATGGCTACTTTAATCAGAAGTAAAACCCATTTTGGTTAAGATGTGTAGTAATTAAAAGTCTTTCAAAAAAAAAAAAACAGTTTTGATAAGGAAAATTGTACTGCATTACTAAACCTTCATCAATTTGTCAAGTACAAAATGTCAAAGCTGACGAATATACCTAATTGACATTTGCACTAACTTAGAGTAGAATACCAGAGAAAATAAGCAGAAATTTAACTACTATTTTCTCTTCCTCCTTTGGTGCTTTGATAGATGGATAAAGCAGCTCTAGGTAAGGACACTTATAACACCTCCTGTCAGGGAATTTTGGATTTCACTGTATAGAATAACAGTCATTAAGACACAGGATTCCTGCCAATTTATGTCTCTGTGGCACTAATGAGGATGTCTATGTGCTCTCCAGCACTTTGCAACTCATCATGACTTGTTATGTCCTTTTATCGTTAGCACCCAGCTAGCAGGCAAGAAAACTGAAGTACACCAGGGTGACTTGACTTGCCCAAGGTCTCACATGTCATTGACCATGTGAAGACTTTAGAGCTGCTAAGTCCTAGCTCTGGTTTATCTGCAAGGCTGCTTCTAATGCCATCTAATGTTATTTTGTGCAATGTTGATATCAACCTATTTTTCCATGACTTATCTTTAGCGTCAAAACATTTTCATCCAAATAATGTCCTTTAAAAGCATGTATATCATCTTCACTGACAGCTAGGTAATAGTAAATTGAATTAATTTAAAAAAAAAAATTCTAATCCTTTGTGAAGTTGATTACTGGCGTGTTATAAAAGTAATTAAAGCAATACTTGGAAATAATATGCCGCTCCATAAGGATATTTGTTAGTGTTTATTTTTTAGAGGGAAGAAGAAGTATGTGTGGATGTCATTAAAACAGTGAACTTTAGAAGGAAAACTCTAGATGAAGACAATATAAACAACAGGAGAAAGTTAATAACCAGGAATTCAGCTGTATGAATTCCTTGAAGTTTCCAGCTGTACTTTGTGTTGCTCGTATACCATATGTCTTGAGATGTCTTGACTTGTGTAAAGGCTGGGTCGTTTGGACTGTAATCCTAGGCACAGAAAAAAAAGTGTTCCCACTGGAACTGGATGTTGGTTTTGTTACTGCAAGATGAATAAAGAAATCCACTTCCATCAAGCAATAATATAGATTTACAAAAATTCAATCTGTTGTATAAATCTAACATAGTGAGATGCAGCATTTAACTTAGACTTACCAGCAGTGGCTCTGGTTCTAGATATGTATTAGTCACTGAGCTAACTTACGCCATAGTTTAGTGTTCCAAGGAGCTCCAGAGACATACTTAACAACTTCTTTCTTTACCTTCCTCTTTGCCTCTTTGAATATCTCCACTTTGTCCTCAGTGGATGGACACTGGAGCAGAAGTTCTTGTGCTCTTTGAGAGCCCCAGTCCCTCACATTCACTTGCAAAAAGTTTGTTGAGTTGCATACCCAATATCTGCCTTCTTTTCACAGTTCCTGCATCTTCATCAGCTAATGTCCTGTGATCATTTTTCAAGGAATCTAGTTTAAAACATAATTTTACATAGATGTTTTATTACAATTTTAGCAGTCAGTGTTTGGATAGGTCCACACAGGGTGTGTGTGCACATGCCTGTGGTGCAGCACAGGGAAGGAGGGACTGAAGAAATTTAGTGGGAGTCTCTGTCTGAAGATTAGATGATAAATGTGCTTCTTCTTGGATCACAGAATCATAACATCATTTAGGATGGTGTCTTGGGGTGACTTT
>VZTH01004426.1:0-26054 GCA_013397815.1 Aleadryas rufinucha
CTTGCTCTCCCTTGCTCTCCCTTTCCCTCCCTTGCTCTCTCTTTCTCTCCATGCCCCATTTTTCCCTGGGTTTGAGGTTTCTCCCAAGCCGCAGCTTCCCCGTGCTGGTGTCACAGCTGGGGCTGAGCTGGGAGCAGGATTTGGATCATCCACAAACTTTAAGACAAAGCTGAGCCTCTCCCGGTGATTTGCATGGAATTCTTCTTTCCCATTGCGTTAGAGAAAGACTCATTTCTTCTGTAAAAATAACAGGGAGGGAAGCCCGCTGCTTCCCCCCAAACCTTTGTTACTCTTTTGTGGGATTGTGATCCGGTGCTATTCCTAATAGTGGCTGAACCCACAAGGACATAAAACATTTCATCTTAGTTAAAAGCAGCAAAATTCTCTGAGAATTTTCCCCCCTCTGTGTACACATTAAACCGCATCAGATCAAAACTTCCTTTAAATGTTTGGAATCATGGAGATGTTTTTCCCTTTCATCCCAGCTGAGGCTTTTGTTATTCCAGGCACTGAATAAATCTGTTCCTGCCCTTAGGAACTTAATTGAATTTTTGCTTTTTGTTGTAAATATGCAAACAGGATTTTGCCTGTATTAAAAGTGGAAAATGAAGTAGAAACAGATTAAATTTGTCACATTTTAAGCAAAAGTTGGGGCACCTGCTCCAGCACAATGGCAGCCCGGTGTCCTGGAGAGAGGACAACTGTGGAGGAGAGGAGGTCATGGCAAGGTTTTCTCTTCTGGGGATTTATCAAAGGAGATTTGAAACGTGGAGTTTTATTTCAGCCCATGCTGTTTTCTGTACAGACATCTCCTAAATGGGTCATTGTATTTTATCAGCAAAACACATTGTTGGCATTGTCCAAACACTTCTCAACAATCAATATTATCTTTTCTGAGGGGAAATAGTAACATTTTGTGCATGTCTGGAGTCCAAGTGATTTTCGGTGCTATCTGCACTTTGTTTTCTCTCCTCCTGCAGTAAATTCATTCACTCTTTACTGGGGTACAAATTGATCCATAAACATTTCATTACCAGCAAACGCTGCTCCTTCCATCGAGTATTTTATTTCTCTCATTTTAATTGCATCCAAAGCTGAGCACGGAGCTGGTAGATAATGAAACCAAAGCTGCCATTAACAGAAATGTGAAACTGTATTTCCTTCCTATTTTTAAAATAGTTTTTTCTGCTTATCATGGCAATCTGCTGCTCCACTTCTCAACCCGACAAATCTTGTATAATTTTTTCCTGCTGAGCAGCCCAGGTTGGCCATAGGAGGGGGAGGAATTCCAGCCAGAGGGTTCTGAGTTTATGAATTTCCCCTTGGCAGCCAAAGAAGGGGAGTTCCCTCTCCCACTCTTGGGCATCTGCCCTCCCAACAAAGGTTTGTGTTGAAGAGGAATGATCACTGCCACTCCTGCCACAGCTTCCCAAAAAACCCCTTCCACTGTGGCTTGGGAAGGAGAGGGCACTTCTCCATCCTGGGGTGGGTTTGCTGCAGGAATTCCAAGGCAGAGAAATTTTTCCTTATTAAACTGAGCTCAAGGAGCATTTGGACAATGCTCTCAGGCACAGGGTGGGATTTTTGGGGTGTCCTGTGCAAGGCCAGGAGTTGGACTCCATGATCCTGATGGGTGCCTTCCAGCTCAGCACATTCCATGGTTCTGTGAAACTTTAGCTTGGACACCCATCCCAGTCCTGAAGCTCCGAGGGGCTGGAAACCCACCCAGACAACTTCGGCTGCTCCTTGGAGGAGCCGAGCAGGGGATGCAGCTTCATGGTTATGATTTTGGGACCCACCTTGGCTCTGAATGTGCTGGGGGAACGCAACAGAGGTGCCACGTTAGTGCAGGAAGGGAGGAATTGTGGAATCACAGAGTGGTTGGGGTGGGAAAGAACCCCAAAGACAATTTCATTCCACTCCCTGCCACAGGCAGGGACACCTCCCACTGTCCCAGGGTGCTCCAGCCTGGCCTTGGACACTTCCAGGGATGGGCAGCCCCAAGTTCCCTGGGCATCCTGAGGAGGTTGGGGGATGCTCAGCCTGCCCTGGAGCTCCTCTGCTTTAGGTGGAACCCTGAGAAGGAACCCACGGGGCCCCAAGGGGCTGGGCAGGACCTGGACACTGATGGAGGAGGAGGAACGAGGAGGAAAAGTTGCTCTGGGCATTGCCAGGAGGACATGGTGGAGCAGAGGGCTGGGAGCAGCTCTGGTGCAGGAGCCTGGAGTAATCCATGAGGAACTGGGTCTGCTAAAGGTTCTGCAGACCAGGACAGAACTCTGTGTGAAGGAGAACAGCCTGGGAGCTGAGGAAGTGCCGCAGCCTTGAGACAGAAATGAGTAACTACCTTTGGGAAGCTTTTCCTGAGCCTAGAGAGGGGCGAGTGCTGCATTCAGCTGAGCAAATGGTGATAAACGACCCTGGAAGTAACTCCTGTGTTAGGCACGACATTATTGTTAAGCACATGTTTGGATCAGCAAATTCCCCCTGTGTTTGGGAGCTAAAGGACAACGTGAATCCTTTTCAGCTGCACTTTCCAGTGCTGGCCATTAAACTCTGCTGTGGTGTTGTAGGAGCTGGCATTGTCCACAGAAGAAATTGGAATTTGCATTATGGAACAGCGATGTCTGTTTTGATTAAGAACAACACTCTCCCCTGCTATCCTGTTTCATGAATATTTAAGTTAATTAAGCCCAGCAAAGATTTCATTTCAGCTTAATGACTTCTAAATGTGACTTCTTATGTCTGTGGGAATGAGTGAGATATGACAGGCACAGCTCTTAATACACCTAATTATGGAATTGATGTATTCCAAGGATATGGGGTGGCAGGATCTTGTCCTTAGGAAATGTGACATCCTTGAGCTGGTGGTGTGAGGGGGGCTGGCCTGGCTGGAGACCAAAGGGGCTTCCACAGCTGGAAAGGGGAGAGAAAATACAGGAAAAGTCTTGTGGGTCAAGACAGGGCTGTGACAAAGGTGTGGGACAAACTTTGGGCAATGTCACTGCTGTGCTGAGTGGTTTGGGGACACTGAACATCACCTTGGGGTGTCAGCTCATCCATAAGAAACCTGGACAGGGAAGAGACCAGAGATGCTCTCAAGTTTTCTTGTATTTTGGAGCAGAGGGGTTGCAGGAGTGATTCTGGTTTGTAGCAAATAGGTGGAATTGGATTTGCTTTTTTTGTCAGTAATTAAACACCCAGCCCAACTTCCCAAACTGGCAGTTTTGGGATGAGTGAACTGGAAGCTGGAATTCTGTGTCAGAATTGGAGAAATGGTTGGATATGCTTGGAAAATGAGTCTCTTTAGGCTTGGCTGTTAGGGGACCTTATTTTCAAAAATTACCTGGACAGAATTATTGGCTGCTTCGGAAAATCTGACTCCCATTTTCTCAGGCATCGCTGAACCTCGGTCCCAGGCAATTCTGAGCAGCTGATATTACTGGTAATGGTGGTTAAATACAGAGTTTATCCTAATGCTCACACTGGCATCAAAAGAACCATCTCTAAAATCACCCCTCTCAGGAGTAATTCCGGAATCCCATTAGTGACTGGGCAACCTTTGTGCTAAATCCTGAAAATGAGAGGATTATCTGCCCCAAAAAGGTCACATGCAGGCAAAAATGAGGTTTGTGGCTGGTGGCAGAGATCCTCGGGAGGTAAAGAAGGGGAAGTGTGGGGAGAGGGAACCTCAGAGCAGTTCTGTGTGTCCCTTACAGGCTTTTTAGACACTCCTGACAAATTCCTGCCTGTTCTTCCCAGGAAAAACCTGAGTAACACCTGGGGAAAAGGAGCCCCATTTCCTTCATTCCTTGCCTGCTGTTTGAGTGAAAGGCTCAGACATCTTGTGTTTACAAAGATGGGTTTGAAAATAATGGCCTGGAGCGACAAAATCTTCGCTGTTTTGTGAGAAACTGGTGCTTCTGTGGGACAGGCAGGAAAATCCTGGAATCCCTGGAGCCTGCCCTTTCCTGGAGGAGCAGGTTCAGAAGGATGCACCAGCAGCTGGGGCTCCCAGCAAACTCATTCCATGCTTGGACACCACCACCCAAACCTGGTGAGTGAGGCAGGGAATGAATTCTTGAACGTTCCCAGGTTGTAGCAATATTGGATTTTTTTTCCCCATCCTAATCCTTACAAGTGTGGGGGGAGCAGATTGAGATTCTGCCTTAAACTGATGGGTCTTGACTCGATTTAAATCCAGCTAAGAGTGTTAAATTGACATCTAAGTAGGTGAGTCAAGTGCTAAGTCTCTTTCAGAACAAGCTGTAGGTGTGTTGTGATTCCAATTTATTTCTTTATAACTCCCCTAATGGGATAAAATGTACGAGGGGGATGGAAATGCTCGGATGACGAACGCCGAGGGGATGGGACGTGGTTTGAAGTGGAGGCTGCCTGGAAATGACAAGTGAAATTAAGCAGATTAAAAGGATGTTCTCACCTGATGGAAGGTGCTCCCCAGGGGGCTGTGCTGAAGGGAATCCAGAGGGGGGCTCAGCCTCTGAGTTAGACATGATTTTGATTCTCTGACTTAGTCTTGATTTCAATTCTCTCCCCATTCCTGCTCCCAGTTCTCCCGTGTGCTTTTGGGAATTGGAATTATTTCCTTTTCTTTCACCCCTTTTGCCTCCAGTGAAGTGAACTCTGTTCCTGTGGACACCAAGAATTCCATTCCCACTAAAAGTCTTGGGAGAGATCCTCTTTCTGAGGATGGAGCTTTGCTTACAGCAGAGAAATACCAGTGTTGACATAAAGCAGCGAATTAACAAAGTCTGGTATTAAATGTGACAATGATTTAGCAGAGTTTGATGGTGGGAGACACCTGAGTGTGGACTCTGTGAGGGAAATGTCAGAGAGAGCTCAGGGAGATCCAACAGGGACCCCCTAAACCCCTTCCCAAGGGGAGTTCTGGTGCAGCTGGACCCAGGTTTAGTCCTGGATTTGATCAGAGGTTTGTGTCTAAAGAATTATATGGACACAATCAATCTTTTTTGTCAGCCAAGATTTCAAAGTTAATCTTTGAATTAACTGTTAATCCCAGCTGTTAATCCCTTCCCAAGAATCTGTTATGGCAAGGAATCAGCCTTTGAGGAGTAACTCTGAATGTTACTCTTAACCTTTGAGGAGTAACTTTGAGAGTTACTCTTGACCCTTGAGGAGTAACTTTGGGAATTACTCTCATCTTTCAAGGAGTAACGTTGAAAGTAACTCTCGACCTTTGAGGAGTAATTTTGAGAGTTACTCTGGATCTTTGAGGAGTAACTTTGAGAGTTACTCTCAACTTTCAAGGAGTAACTTTGAGAGTTAACTTTCAACCTTCGAGGAGTAATTTCAGAGCTACTCTCGTCCTTCAAGGAGTAACTTTGGGAGCTCCACGAACCCTGGACTCTGCACTATTTAATGGAGTCGGATGATTGATTCCCAGTCCTACTTGCACCCCAGCTGTATTTTGGGTTGGCCCCTGCCCAGCCCCCCTCAGCAGCTGAACAAGACTCTCCCCTTAGATGCTGAGAGAGATTTATGACTTTAACTCCTTTCTTGTGGTCTCTGGGCCAGATGGAGCCATCATGACCACCCTTCCCAGCAGGAAAAGGGAGAGCACAGATGGTTCTCAGGCAGAACCTGTTCCCCTTCCTCGGCCATCCAGAGAACGAGGCCAAAATATAAATCTTGTGTTATCTGCTCCCCAAAAAGCACCATTCTGTAATGAAATGAGGGATTTGAAGGCTAAATATTTGCCTTGGCACCAAGCAGGGCCACCTGGTGTTGTCTTTTGCCATGACAAAAGGTCTGAAGCACCTTTGGGATTTATTGATGTGTGTAAAATAATTGGAGACCCAAATATCTTTTTTAGAGCTAGTGGCAAAACACAGATAACCCCCCAAAATTGTTCTTTGGATAAAACAAATTCGTGTTTCTTTGGGGATGGATGGATTAGGAGCTGAATCTTGCAAAGCGTTTTCAGTATCAAAATTAGAACTTGATATTTTGCCCCTAAAAAAACCCAACCTTTTCAAGAGGCTGACTTTTAACCAGCTGCTGCTTCTTCAAAATTCTTTATCGTCTCAAAGTCGCATGTGCAAAATCCTGTCAGGTGTCCCAGTGAATAGATGAAAAACTTCCTTTATTTTTATAGTAAGGCATCTCTTTTTGCCTTAAAAGTATGAGGCAGATGAAAAATGGAAATATTAGAAGCCTTTGTATGGAGAAGTGTCTAATGAGGCAGCTCTATCTGCAGCAATGAGGAGATTTGTCTGTGAACGGAGGTTGAAAAAGCCTTAAATATGTCATTAGTGCTAATCTGGGGTGTGTGATCTGGCCAAGGATCTTAATCTTCAGATATTTCACAAGCACTGAGACATATTGATGCCTCAGTTTGTCTCGCCTTAACTTTGGCTGTTCTGCTCCTGCGGTGCTGATCCCCAAGTTCAATGAACTCATTGAAGTTGTGTTCCAGAAATTCAACCAATAATGGCTTCAAGCTCCTTCAGATTCTGAGTTAATCTTAGAGGAACGCCTTGGATTGGAACAAAACAAATGAGGGCTCTAAGGATCTTTTTCATGTTTGAAATTCACTTCATTGCAGTGGGGAATATCACATCTGAGAGTTTACAGATTTGCTCTTGAGGTTATTTTGTTGTGGTTTTAATTGCATTGTGTAAAATGTCTTCTGTAATAACGGGTGGGGTAAAGGAGGGGAAAGGAGATGGGGAAAGGTGAGGGAATGAGGTGGGGGATAGGTAAGAGAAGGAGATGGGGAAAGGTGAGTGAATGAGGTGAGGGAAAGGTGAGTGAAGGAGATGGGGAAAGGGGAGGGAAGGAGATGGGGAAAGGGGAGTGAATGAGATGGGGGAAAGGGGAGGGAAGGAGAGGGGAAAGGGGAGTGAATGAAGTGGGGGAAAGGTGAGTGAAGAAGATGGGGAAAGGTGAGTGAAGGACATGGGGAAAGGGGAGTGAAGGACATGGGGAAAGGGGAGTGAAGGAGGTGGGGGAAAGGGGAGGAAAGGAGATTTTTAGCACTTCTCAGTGAGATTTGGGCAGAGGAGGTGACTCGTTTGCTCGTCTGACAAAGGCAGGGACTGTCAGAGTTGTATTTAATGGCTTTTAGAGTCATTGTATCACAGCCTGCTCGACAGGTCTGAGGTATTCGCTCCATCCTGGAGAAAATGCACGTTCCCTGCAGCAAGGCACTGTGCAGTCATCAGCTTTGCTGTTCAGATTATTGCCTTCTGCCATGAATCCTTTACAAGGAGCCCGTGTACTATCAGCAGCCCTTGTTCTCTTCGTTAGCACTGTCAAAGCAGAGTGGATGGGCATAATTACCAAGGAGTTCTGGGCTGCTGAAGTGGATAATGAAAAGTGCCACTGACACAGTCTTTGCATGCCATTTAAAAAAATTAAGGCAAGGATTCACCAGGCAGAGTTTCACCTGGGCTGCTGATAGAGCTCTTTGTTCATGGTCCTCCAAAAACGTGTCATGCTGCCTTCACTCAGACACTGTTCCAACATCCCCTTTTCACCAGCAGAAATACCCTGTGCTCTTTATTTACTGCTTTATCTCAGCAGCTGAATAACGGAGATTCCTCTTGGCATCAATTCTTAGAAGTCTCTGAGGTAAGAAGGTTGGTTTTGAAAGTTTTGTTGGGTTTTTTGGGTGCAGGGGGGGTTTTATGCCACAATTCTGGGTGGGTTTTAAGCCCTTTGGATGCCCGCTCCTTGTGTGACTTTGGCTCAAATCGTGTCATAAATCCCGGAATTGCTGAGGTTGGAAAAGAGCTTTTAAGATCATCAAGTCAAACCAGCACCACCACATTCACCACTAAACCCAGTCCTCGAGTGCCATGTCCGCATTTGAGCACTTCCAGGGATGAGGACTCCACCACATCCCTGTGCAGCCCTTTCCAGTGCTTTACAACCCTTTCCACGAGGAAATTCCTGCTGATGTCCACCCTGAGCCTCCCCTGGCACAGCCTGAGGCCATCCCCTCTCCTCCTGTCCCTGTTCCCTAGGAGCAGAGCCCGACCCCCCCCGGCTGCCCCCTCTTGTCAGGGAGTTGTGCAGAGCCACAAGGTCCCCCCTGATGCCCCTTTTCTCCAGGCTGAGCCCCTTCCCCAGCTCCCTCAGGAATTCCCCATCCCTGATCCCCCTTTTCTCCAGGCTGAGCCCCTTTCCCAGCTCCCTCAGGAATTCGCCATCCCTGATCCCCCTTTTCTCCAGGCTGAGCCCCTTTCCCAGCTCCCTCAGCCTCTCCTTGTCCCCCAAACCCTTCCCCAGCTCCGTTTCCATCTCTGGACACGCTCCAGCCTCTCAATGCCTTTCACAAGTGAGGGGCAATCCTTAAACAATATCCTGGAGTTCACTGACTGTCACCTGCTGGTGCCCAGGGTGTTTTAAAGCCAATCCCATTCATCTCGGGCTAAAGGCTATTTCTCAGCCACTCCATAAAGTTCTTAACAGCCTGGCCCCGCTGCGCACCCTAGGAAGATACAGCACACTGGATACCTGCTTTCAATTTCACCTGTTATCCCCTTCATTTTCTCTGGGTTATTTCAGCATCCAGCTACTCCCTGCTTTATGTAGGAAAACCATTTATTTTTTAATGGAGCTCAACATTTCCAGCTCAGGCAGCAGCCAGTGGATAACTTCCACTTGTGGAACATTAAAAATTGGAAGGAGGAGTCTTTGGAAGTGATTTGGTGTGGAGTTAATGACACCTCTGCTGTTGACTTCTGTGGGGATGGATGCAATAAAAAAATCACAAAGACGGGCAAGAAGACATCAAGGATTGCCTCAGGACTGCCTTTAGATAGTGAAAAATCTTCCCTTGTATTCATCAGCTTAATTTACATCAAGAACTCAATTTATAGACTAGGTGAGACTTTTTTTCCCTATGCCTTTAAAAACTCCCCAGAATTCTTCATTAAATCCTACAAGGAGGTTCAAAACACTTAAAAATGCATGATTAATTTCTCTGCTGTTCTGTAGGGCTTTTACTGAATTGTTCAGCCTTGACTAGGATGTCCTGGGAGAATTGTGACAGAATTACTCAGAAAATTTCATATTCAGGGAGATTTTGTGCTGCAGATCTTCTTGCTCTGAAACATAGCTCTGAGAATGATGATAAGGAGGGGAAATTGCACAGGGAGGGCTGCTCTGCAAACATCTTTTCCCTGCTAATGTGATTAAATGCAGTTTTTAATAGTTGATGAAGATCCACTGCAATCTAGGAAAGCCTGAAAATTAGGAAGGGTGTGGATTAATAGGACCAAAACTTGGCAGTTCAGGATCTGTGTAAAAGATCCATTGATTCAACCACTCCAGCTCAGCACTGTTGAAGTCAGTCCACTTCATAAACTGACACACTCCTGGTATGAAAGAATGCACTGGGGACGTCAGAACAAGCTGATATTTAATAAAATATCTTCTTTTTGGCACTGTGTGAAGCTTCCCTACACTGTTGCTCCACGGTGTTTGCCTGGGGACTCCTGGCTGGCAGGAAGGGCTGGTGCTGAGCAGGTCCCAGCGGAGCAGAGGGATGAGTCAGTCCAGTGGGCACCGTGAGCTGGACATGCCAAGTTCTGGCAGCCAGTTTGCTTTGGGAACAGAGGACAGTTTCCTCTCTTGCTAATGAGAAAGCCGTATATAATATTATGCATTATGACAAGGGCCAAGTCCGCCCTGCAGTCAGGGCTGATAAGATGAAAGGCTGCAGGAGGGAAGAGCTGTTGTACATGGAGTTCACGTCCGGAGCCAAGCACAGCGTCTGTAAGAGATGATGCCTCGTTCATGCAAAGAAGTTTGAGGCTCTGCTGTTGAATTTTCATATGGAAAACACCCTGGTCAGGCGTGAATTCCCCAAGGAGACCCGGAACTCGGCGTTGGGATGGGGTGGCTGTTACAGGGGAGCAGAAAAACTGCAGAGGGAAAAGAATCCTGCTCCCACCTCCCCTGGAGCTGTGGCCTGTCCCCGCCGTGTCACTCATGCCACAGAAATTGGGGGTTTGATAAACACCCCCAGGCCTTCAGCAGCACTGAGGGATTTATTGGCCTCCTGGGCCACTCTGGCTGCAAATCCTGTGTCGCAACATCTGGAGCTGACACGCTTCAACACAGCTGCCTTAGTCCTTATCAGGGAATTCTGTACGAGTCACACTCGAACTCTTGTTGTAGCAAAAGTAACTTTTATCTGCGAGTGCAGATTGGGCTGTGAGGGCATTATCGGGGCTAGAAAACATCTTTAACTGTCTCTCATAGCAAGGTTTCACATAAGCCTCTTTCTCTCAGCATGTGCAGTGAGTAAAATCCACAAGGAAGCTGGAGGCATTTTTCCTGCAGCTTCAAGTCTCGGGCTGTGCTTGGAGCAAGGGCTGAATTTCAGAGTGAATTTCTTGGCCACTTGAAAGGCCCAGCCTGCTCCCACTGTTCCCTTTGTGCTCAGGAGAGGAATAGGAGCAGAAATAGGTTAGGGAGTAAATGAGAGTGGTGGTGGAGATGTGGAGCTTCCTTGATGTATTCGCTGCGGATGTTGAAAAGATGTTCCCTGTGTAAAACACGGTGCAGGACGAGCTGGGAGCACGGCGAGCCGTGAGCTGCTCTGACACCTGCTTCAAACCATGATGTCAAAGCAGCTCCACTGTGCCTGAAAGCTCCTGAAGTGGAAAGTTCCTGTTAGGTTTGGTGATTTGGAACAACACTCACAGGGAGACAGGCATGGTACAAGCCCTCAGGCTTTACCTGAACACGCCTGTGCTTTTCTTCTGCTTATTGAATTTTGGGGTTGTTTCTTGACAGCCTCAGCATCTGCAGTAATTGGCTTCTAGGGCTCAGATCAAACAGTTTAGAAAAAGGGCTCTTAAACAGAAGATATCTGCATAAAGCAGTGAGGAAAATGTTGGCTTTAAAGAGCCTGTCTGTTCTTTTTGCTAAAAGTTTGTAACAGATTGTGCACCCTGGAAAAGGAGCAGCTCGAATGCTCAGCGTGAGCTTTGCTCTGCAAACTTCATTTATTTGGGGTTTTATTGGAGGGTTTTCCAGCACGAGGCTTTAGAAAAGGTTATCTTGGTTTCTATATGGGAAATTCTGGCTTGGATTGGAACTCTGGGCCCAAAGAGACGGCGACAGGTTTGTGAGCAGACCCAAATCTCCCGGATCTTTCCAAAGGGCTGGAGATCATCCTGTGCCATGGAGGGGCTGCAGGTGCAGTATCTCTGCAAACCAGGCTGCTGCCACTGGGATTTCCACCTGCAAACTCAGGTGCCAAATTTGCAAGGGATTTTTTTTTTTTTGTGAATTCTATGTCCTTTGCTCGTGGCTCCTTGGCTCTGTCCCCTGGATCCTGGACTGCTCCTGATAACTCGAGGTTTTCCCTTGCTCCAGTGGAGAAAGCAGCTCAGTGGATGCTCCAGGAGTGTCTTCTCCAAGTGCTGTAGCTCAGAGGGATGTCACTTGAATGGCTCTTAAAATTAGGTCTGTCTGGGAGAGAATCATTTAAATTCCACAGTTAAAACTCCTGGTGATTGAGAACAAACGAAACTGCTCTGAAGGCTTCAGGAACTCGCTAATGGCTGGAAAGAAGAGGGTCAGGGTCTGGTTGGGAATCGTTTAAAATCCTTCCCTCCCCATTACTCACTCTTTAAGTGACACCTTGATAGTTGCACGAGGGTAGTTAAACATGAATTGTTAATACCACCAGCTTTTGTAGGGAGGGCTCTTTTTGCTCCCAAATGAAGCCGATTTATTTTTGTGCTGGTTCCCACCAGTTGTCGGGGCCATTAAACATCCTTAATTCCCTGGAAATGGATTCACATAATAGAGTCCTGGTAATTCAGAGTTCTGGGAGCTGGGGCATTGGTGTTTCACTCAGCTCTCCCTTGGGAATGATGAGCCTGAAATCACCCAGTGCCTCTTGTTCGCTGGCTTTTGATGGAGCTGCAGGAGAGGTTCTGCAGCCTGGCTGCCATCACCCTCAGAGCAGCAGCTGGAGAGCTCACCAGCTTTGTTTCTCTGTGTGCTGAAAAAGAAACACCTTGGGACCTCCAGGATCCCAGGCAGAGCAGCCCCACAGCTGCTGGAAACCTGGAACTGTGGTGCTTTGAAGATCTGGACTGAGACCTCAGCTGCCAGAGGCAGAACTGTGAGGGGGGCAGTGCCCTGAAAATGTCAGCAGTGGCTATAAATTGTGATAATCCAGTCGTATTTTACATCTTTTTATGAGTTTTCAGTTTTCTGAGTTCATTGAAAAGCATTTCCAACACTGAGATTGTTCTCCAGAGCTGTTTAGTAAATCTGCTTGCTCTGTGTTCTCTTATTGCCCCAGTTTTCCACCCATGCTGTAAACCAATATTTGCTGCCTTCTTAAGCTTGATTTTCGTGTCCATACCCCAGGATCTCACCCTGCTGCTCCAGCTCTGGGATTGGGAACTTGCAAAGGGAAACCACTTTGTGTTAATAAGCAGAAAACAAACCAAAAGCACTCAAAAGTTACCGTTTTCCTTAGAGAACAAACTTGGAACATGATGAGGTTTTTTTTAAAATTTACATTTTTCACCGATGGTCCCTGGAGTGTTTTGGGAGCTGCTTTGGAGCTGTAAAGCCTCTGGATACTCCCTGAGAGCAAATGTTGCAGGGCCCCTGAGCTGGCTGGGGGTGTTGGGGTGTAGGGCAGCCCCTCTGCAGACAATCCCTGGGCTCCCCACCCCCTGCCAGGCTCCCAGAGCTCCATTTCCCACCTGGAAGTGGTGCCTGACCCATGAGAGGCTGGTCTGGGACATGGCCAGGGACGTGGCACAGGCCAGACCAGAGCTGTGAGAGCCAGTGGGAGGGGAGGGGAAGGGAGATGAGGCCAAGATAAACCCTTTCCAAGTGATTCCCTGTGAGCTGAGACTGTTGATCCCAGTGGAGCAATCCCAGCTCCCATCTGCCAAGGATCCGACCCATTGGAAGCGCAGCGAGCCCAGTTCTCTGGGTGGAAATAAATTCTCTCAGAGAAGCCGGAATCCTCTGCAAAAGTGTGGCTCAGGCCTGGGGAATTCCCACACAGGGCAGGATTCAGAGAGCTCCAGACAAAGCTGTGCTGTCCAACATCCCTCCAGACCAGGGGCAGCAATCCACAGGCCTGGGGAACGTCCTCCTTTTCCTTTAAACACTGATCCAGGTTCCTTTTTAGCAGATGCTGCAGGTGCTGCCATCATTTGTTGCTCAGCTCTGATCCAGTAATTGGAGACACCCCGTGTGCCTTAGGATAATCCCCAGAAAACATGGGATAAAGCAGGAAGGGGAAGGACATGGAATTACACCCACCCATCCCTACTCTGCTTTTTCCCTTTGCATTTGGGGGCCAATCCAGTAAAAGGAACTGTGAAAGACGTGGGAATGGGGCAGTTTGGGAACATTTTTAATGGCAAAGACAGCTCCCGACTCACCACGTGTGCCTCTGGGCAAGAGGCAATCAGGCTCGTGTTCCCTTCTGGGAATCCAGGAGATTTTATTCCAGGAGCCCCCAGAGCTGCTGGGATCTCTGTTCGCACCCATCCTGCTGGTGGGAAAGGGACTGGGATGGACTGGGATGCATTGGGTGTGCTGGGCTGCTGGGTGGGAGGACAGGTTTTACCCAAGCTCATGTTAAGGAGGTGCCAATCCTTAAATATCATCCCTTCCTTTTTTTAACTGAGAATATTTTATTTATTGGATCTTAAAGAGGCTGCAGCTGCCAGTAAAACTCTTCCACAAGATTTTTCTCCTTCCCCTTTTGAACCTGGACTTTACATGAACTCTTGGAAGTGGTGTCTGAGGCATTTGAGGTGATGTCTCTGGTGGGTCCTCCCTCAGAGGAGATCATTTTGTGTTGCTCTGTCCCCTGCTGGGATGGGTCAGATGGATCTCTGTGCACTGTTAAGTCATGCAACAAGAATTTGGTACCGAAAATGAGGATTTTAAATCCGAAATGAGATGCAAAACTCCATGTGAATTATTGAAAATGAAAACATTCATCTTTTGGGATTTGTATGTCTCTTCTGCTTTTATTTTTTTAAATTGTTTGTTCTGAAATTCATGCCAAGCCTCGTTCTCTTAAATAAAATGACAGTTTTGGCCACTCCACCCCCTTCCCCTGGGTCTGAGCACGGGCTGGTGGCCTCCAGCAATGTTAGTTTGTGCTGCTGAGCTGGGTCAGGAATATTTGAGAATTGGATGGGAGACCTCCGGGGCACCTCCCAATGTGTGTTGGGGTTCAGTAAATGCTGCTGTAAATCCCGTTTATTGCAGCCACCAAGAACAGGCCTCTCTTAGAGGGTCAGGGAATATTTGGGGTTGGGAAAGACCTCCAGGATCCCCTATTCCAAGCATTCTCCCAGCATGTTGTGTTGGCTCCTGTACGAGCAAAAACGTGCTCAGGAATTCACAGCTGGGAGGCTCCACAGAGCCTTGGGAATGGGAAAGCTGAGGCATGATCAGGCCGAAAGAGTGAACTCATTAACAGCACACCACATATTCCAATTAAATTAAGATTTTTGGGATTCCTGGGAGTGCAGCAACATCCTGGAGAGGTGTGCTCTGACCACAGGCTGAGGAATAGCCCCACAAACAGGAGGAGCTGGGATTCTCCCACTTCAGTACCAGGAGAATGAGGAGCTCGTGGAAGCCAAACTGCGTCTCCACGATGTCCCCGATTATTGGTGCTGTGGGACACTGGGCCTTGTCCCTTTCTGGGAATCCCCTGGGAAGGGAAGCTGAGGAGAACCCATGGCTTGGGCCTGCGTCTGTCTCACACCCAGAATCATTTTTAGAGGGTTTTTAAACACAACTGGGGGTTTGTGACAGCTTATCTTGGTCTCATGCCTTGTATCTCTTGGTGTTTGATGTGGGATCGTGGACACCTTCCCCGCTCCAAACCCTGTCCAACCTGGCCTTGGACACTCCCAGGATCCAGGGGCAGCCGCAGCTGCTCTGGAAATTCCAGCCCAGCCCCTCTCCACCCTCACAGACAGGAATTCCTTCCAAATATCCCATCAAATCCTACTCTTTGTCCCTTTGAAGCCATTCCCTGTGTCCTGTCCCTCCATCCCTTGTCCCCAGTCCCTCTCCAGCTCTCCTGGAGCCCCTTTAGGCCCTGGAAGGGGCTCTGAGGTCTTCTCTGGGAAACCTCCCCACCCTCACAGCCAAAAATTCAATCCCAAAATCCCATCTGAACCAGCCCACAGAACCCTGGAATGGTTTGGGTTGGAAGGGACCCTAAATCCCATCCCACTAAATCACCTTAAATCACCTCCCACTGTTCAGGGTGCTCCAGCCTGGCCTTCGGCACTCCCAGGGATCCAGGGGCAGCCACAGCTGCTCTGGGAATTCCATCCCAGCCCCTCCCCACCCTCACAGCCAGAAATTCCTTCCCAAAATCCCATCCAACCCTGCCCTCCTTCATTTTCAAACCATTCCCCCTTTCCTGTGTGGTAACTGCATTTTCCTCTATTGAGATTGTGCCAGACTGGTTCCAAAGTGTTAGGGAAAAAGGAAAACCTTGGTTCTGCTGCTCGACTTCTGCTCCTAATGGCTGATTGGCAGAGAGCACTGATTTGATTTCCATTTAAATCCGGACGTGCAGGAGAGACCCTGATCATGAGGAAAAGCTTCCGAGTTGGTTGGATTTCAGGATGTGATCAAAACCAAGATTAAAATTGAGGGGTGTGGATGGTCTTGTTAAAATTCTGACAGCTGTTTTGGGGAGAAATCTCCTTAAAGGGATAAAACTGCTCCTAAGAGCTGCTGATTCTAGATCTTCACATTATCTTCATGGAATGTGGGATTTTTAGACTGGCTTCTTGTTTCCAGGACAATGTGGGAACACATTCCTGGGTTATTTGTCCAGTTTCAGGGATTCAGGAATGGGGTTTAGAGCTGCCAGTGGGATTTGACAAATTCTACTGTGGTAACTATAAATATATTTATCATATATTTTAATCTGACATGTGTGGTGGAGCTTGGCATCTTAATTTCTATCTTGATTTATTCATTTGCTGTATGTTAGATATATTGAGATACATAAAATATATCTCAATATATTTTAAAATTTGATATGTATTAGATATTGATATATATAAAATACAGATTAATGCATGTATTGTTATATAAAATCTATATTGATATATAAAATAGCTATTAATATGTGTATTGATAAATATATCTATAAAATATACATTGATCTATATCTGTTGAAATAGATATGTGGTACTTGTTAGATAAATTTAACATGCAAAATTAGATATATTTATAGAGAGGTTTATAAACTCAGGCTGGAATTAGAGTTTGAGTCCTCAGCTGATTTCTCCTTTACTCCCCAAATTCCCTGAGCTATTCCTTTATTTACAAGGTTAATAAACGCCCTATTTTTTCCCCTTTATCATCTGTCAACTGTGTCATTTTACTCTTTGCTTTTTCATTTTTTTTTAATTAACACTTTACCCAAAAATCCTTGAACAGTGAGCTGTTCTTATAGATCAAAATAGAATTAAAATAATGACTCCTCATCACCACCCTCCTCTCCCTGCATTGACTTCAGCCGTGTTCCCACCCGGAGCAGCCTCGACAGCGAGGCCGGACAGGGAGGAGCAGCATCTCTGTCGTGTTTCCAGCAGGATCAGCCCAGGGATGCTGCTAATAATTAAATATAATAATAATCAATAACTCCTCATCACCACCCTCCTCTCCCTGCATTGACTTCAGCCGTGTTCCCACCCGGAGCAGCCCCGACAGAAGGGCGGACCGGGAGGAGCAGCATCTCTGCCGTGTTTCCAGTAGGATCAGCCCAGGGATGGATGATGGATAAAGAGTGAGAAAACCCTGTGCTGCTCCAGCCCCCCTGCCCAGCTGGCAGCAGCCCCAGCCCTGTATGGGTAAAACCCTGCTGGGAGCGTTGGCATTCCAGGGCATTCCTCTAAACTGGCCCCAAACCTCTGACATTCCTTGGGTCATGCTGAATTCCAGGTTTGATTCCAGGACCTCTTTTAAAACAGCAGCAGCCCAGAGTGGATTTGTGTTGGGCCAACGCTTCACCCGAAATATCCCTCCGAATGCTCACTTTAGAACAATTAGACAGCAGGAACAGACTTGATTATTTATTTTCACAACCCTTGCAGCAGAGAGAAGCTGTTTGGGGCTATTTTAAGTCTTTCCCTGTGCACGGGGCAGCCCTGCTGAGTGTCCCTGCTGCTGGAAACACACAGAGCACATTCCAGGGCTCAGGACGCTTTGTCACCTTGGAAAGAAATGCCTTTCCCTTGGGGGGATTGTGCAATGTGCATCTATAGAATAATATTCTAATTTGAAAATAATTGGAAGGAGATAGTCTTGACACTGGAAGTCGGAGAGAATAAGAAGGAGTTTGGGTTAATGTGACAGAGCACTTTTAATGCCTGCGAGCGGGAGGGAACAATAAAGAACTTCTGGGACCTTAATCTTGTTTGTCAAGTAATTTATCACTGTTGTTTTCATAAATCTCAGAGATAATCAGCATCCATGGCAAATGGAACTAGATTAAACATGAGCTGCTGGGTTGTTCTGTTCAGCTGGGTCTTGTAGCACGACATGTCAGTTTTTTCCTGGGCATGAAGTGGGGACACAACTGCAGAGCAACGTCTCAGACATTGAAGAGGGGATTGGGAAGATTGAATTCCATCTGTCTCCCGAGAATTCCAGGGAAAATGTTTGTGTTCCCTCTGCTCCCTCCTGGGCAGCTGAATCCTGGAACGAGCCCCTGCGTGGGTGGGGAATGAGGCCAACAGGGGCTTCCCAAGGCTTGTGGGTGGAGGTGATCCCAATTCAGGGGGTCCTTGCAGAGCAATTCCTGCCTTTCCGCAGGGATTCCATTATTTTGGAGACCGTTCCATTATGTCAGAGACCTTGTGGCTCTGCACAACTCCCTGACAGGAGGGAGCAGCTGGGGGGGGTTGGGCTCTGCTCCCAGGGAAGAGGGACAGGAGGAGAGGGAACGGCCTCAGGCTGGGCCAGGGGAGGCTCAGGGTGGACATCAGCAGGAATTTCCTCATGGAAAAGGGGATCAGGCCTTGGAACTTCCCAGGGAGGTTTGGAGTCCCCATCCCTGGAGATGTCCAAGGAAAGCGTGGATGTGGCACTCAGGGCTCTGGGCTGGGGACAAGGTGGGGATCGGGCACAGCTTGGACTCGATCATCCCAGAGGTTTTTTCCACCCTCAAAGATCCTGGGATTAAACACTGCTCAGGAAATTCCTGATTTTGCTTGACAGCGGGGTTTTTTTGCCTGGAAATTGTTACTGTTTTCACAAATTCAAGAAGGATTTGGGGAACTGCACATTGGATTTGACAATTCTGGAGCAAAACCTTCCATGATTTGACAATACCCTCCACAGGAGTCCCCATCCCTGGGGGATTTAACAGCCATGGGCACTTGGGGACACAGCTCAGGGTGGCCTTGGCAGTGCTGGTTGGACTCGATGTTCTCAGAGGGTTTTTCCAACCTCAACAACTCCATGACCAAACAGGTCTTTGGGATAAGGACAACAGAAGTGCCACCTCCTGGTGCTTGTGTGGCTCCCAGGTGGGATTTGTGGCACCACAACCCCCTCTAACAGCTTGTGGGACTTGGGATGAATGCCTGAATTAGGTACAAACACTCCTGAGTGAGTTAAAAGTGGCAGGGATGGATTTAAAGCGGCACTTGAGGGACTTCCCTGCCTGGAATTGGGCTCACTATTAGATTTGGGGGAAGCAGCCGTGCTTGGCCGGAGCTGCAGATCTGTCTCTATTAGAGAGCTCAGCTCAGGGTGCCTTTGGCTCCTGCAGCAGCTGTATTTTATCACTTTAAAACGCTGGGTAATGCTGCATCAATAAATCCTGAATTAAGGAAATCTGCAAAGGAGCAACAGCCTTATCTTAATTAAGCAAAATCTATGGCTCCTGCCACAGCCCGGACCAGGAGCCAGTCAACCTTGGAACAGACACTTTTTTCTGCTCTTTGATACTCCTTTTGGGGTTTTTCAGTGTAGGAGCTGGGTTTTGGGGGCAGAAAAGCACATGGCCTGGAAGTACAAGTGTCTGTGACAGAAGGGGAGAGAGATGAACGTACTTGATAAAGAGTTTTTCATGTGTTCTCTGCACTTTTGGCCCCTTTGAAGTAGAAACTGTCCCTCAAGATCCAACTCTGTGCCTACCATCCTCCTCCCAGACCCCAGGGCTGGCAGCCTGAAGCTAAAACAGATCAGCTCTTGGGCTGGGCTGTCAAGTTTCCCAGAGAACTTTAGGTGACTTGGATGACAAGGATCTGTTTGCCTACAGATTCTTTTTCCTTAGAGGCTTGGTATTGCTTTCCTGACCTAAAAAATTCCAGAGCTGCCTGACACTGTGTGAAGCTGGAATGTAAAAGAGGGATAAGAACTTCCCTGTAAAGGAGGGATAAAAACTTCATCTGCTCTGGCCCTTGCTGTATCCTTTGGGATTCCTGGACTCCTTCTAAAACTGGGGGATCATCCTGTCCGAGCTCAGTGTTTGCTGAGCTGATCACAGAATCATAGAACCATGGAATGGTTTGGGGTAGAAGGGACCTTAAATCCCATCCAGTCCCACCCCTGCCATGGGCAGGGACACCTCCCACTGTCCCAGGTTGCTCCAAGCCCCATCCAACCTGACCCTGGGCACTGATGTCACTCTGAATCTCCAAAACATCATGAGATGCATTTTCAGAGAATTTATCCTTTGTTTTTCCCTTTTCCCATTGTCTCTGTTGCGCTGCCATGTTCTGCTGCATCCACAGCTGGGTTTACTTGGAGAGGAGTGGCCTCTATCCCTAAATAATCAGGAAATTCTGGTTTTTTCCAGCTAAAGGGCAGTGAATAAACTCAAGCTGTCCCTCACCATCCCCACGTGGGATCAGAACTTTCCAGAGAGAGGCTGCGTGGCCCGGGAGCTCTGTATTCCCTCACTCCATCCCTGGATTTGCAGCAGCTGCTTTGCCTGGCCCTGGTTCTCCTTAACTTCTTGATTCATTTGGGAAGGTTCAACGAGCCTGGGTTGAGGTGGGGAAGTGACCACGCTGCTAAATCAGCGGCAGGGCTGGATTTCAGTGCTGACCACTTAAAGGCCACTCAGATCCCAGGGATTGCTTCCTTGCTGGGAGGCAAAGGGAATGTGGCAGCTGCCTCTTGTTCCACTCGGTGGATTTAACTCCTTTGAGGTGAATTCCTGGCATTCTCCCAGGCTGGCTGTTCCTGTGTCCCTGGGCACACTCCAGGCTCCATGGACAGAGTGATTTACAGTCAGCAGAAGCGTTGAGAGGCCCTGGTGGATTCAGAGCCGGGACAGAAGGAGCCTCCTCTGTGCTGTGAGGTGGGAGAAGCCCTTCTCTGCTCCCAGGTGTGCCTGACCTGCAGGACTGTTGGAAAGATGATCCTTTGTTTCTGTGCCCAGCTCCCAGCAGCAAGGGGCTGCTTGGCTCTGCATCCCAAAAGAGTGGGATGGTCACCACGGAGCTTTGCTGCTCCTCTGCCTGGCTCTGTTCCAGCTCCTCCCGTGGGAATTGCTGCCCAGTGACACACGAGAGGCACCAGGGAGCAGGAATGGGTCATTGGCTGCTTGAGGGAGAATTCTGGGGCTGGAGTGGTCAGTGGAGATGAGGTCCTTGAACAAAACTGGTGTGAATGAAGGGGAGTTACCTGAATGCAGAACACGAGGCCTGAGGAGCTGGAAACCCTGAGCTGGGGGAGGGAAATGGAAGAGAGACAAGAGATGTTTGACTTCCAAGTTTAACTTGAGGGTTTTTAAAATATTACCAGCAAAAGTGTTTCTGTGATGTGTGTAATAATGAATTTCACAGGCTCTGCAAGAGCTGACCCGGAACTCCAGACCCAGAGCAGGGAGAAGGGTCTGTTCCTAGGTAAAAGGGAGATCAGCTCCTGGCATCACTAGGCTCCTTCTCCTGCAGAGCTGCTCACATCCACAGCAGCTCATTCCCAGTAGAACCCATTTGGGAGTCAGCTGATGCTGGTGTGAGTAGGATCAGGATTCACACAAAAAGCTGGTGAGGATGAAGGGGTGTCAGGGAATGCAGAATACGGGGCCTGAGGAGCTGGAAACCCTGAGCTGGTGGAGAGAAATGGAAGAGAGACAGATGTTTTGCTTCCAAGTTTTACTTGAGTTTTTTTTTTAAATATTACCAGCAAAAGTATTTTTGTAATGCACGTAATAATGGATTTTAGACCTGATCAGGAACTCCTGACCCAGAGCAAGGAGAAGGGTCTGTTCCCAAGGAAAACTGAGATCAACTCCTGCCATTTTCAGGCTTCTTCTCCTCAGCCCTCACATCCACAGCAGCTCATTCCCACTGGAGCCCATACTGGGAGTCAGCTGATGCTGGCGCCAGTAGGATCAGGATGAGGCTCCGTGATCTTGATAAAACAATCGGGTTTGGTGGTGGAACAGTTCCCTCCTCCTCCTCCTTCTCAGTCCCCCAGAAAATCAGCCACAATTACGCATTGCTGCTTCCCGCAATCAGCAGAGAACAGATGGTATCACATTGTTTGGAGGCCACCACAGATAAGCTGTGATGAAAATTCTTTGTTACCACTGATTTCCAGCTCGGTTCTTTTCCTTTTAAATGTTTATTCCATCAAGAAGAAAGGAACCGTTGGGCTTTTTCATTTTAATTTACAAACCTCGCTGGCTCTCTGCTGTTGCCATTTAAAAGGGAGTTATGGCCAGAAAAATGATGTGATGAAAAATAAATGACCTGGGGTGCGCCATAAATTTCACATGCTCCCTCCAAGACTCCCCAATCGAATTTGCTCTGCTCGCAGACCCAAAAGATGCCCGTGAAGATTGGCAGGACTGTGAAATCCATTGGAAACCATTCTTCCAGGCTTCCTCTGGAGCTGTGCTGTGCCTGGGCTCCTGCGGGCAGGGCCGGCTGGGTTGCTATGGCAGTGGGACCTGGGCAGTGATGGAGCAGAGCCTTTCCATCCTTCTTCCAGCAGCAACAGCATCAGACACCTTTGAAAAGGGCACAGGAGGCTTCTCAGAAAGGGTCTGAGAGGTTCCTTTTGATGCATGTCTTCTTGAATAGCTGGAAGTGGTTTTGTCCTGGTTTTCCATCTTCATTGGGTGTCACTCGCAGCAGCCCAGGCTTAATTTTACCCAAAAAAAGGTGAATTGAAAGCTGCCCATGATCCTGTCCCACCAGTTTGGTATTCCTGAGAACAGAAACCAGTTTAGTTAAACAGAATCAGAGCCTTGCAAGTCCCAGTGGCTCCGAAAGAGCTGCCAGAGTGCTCTGCTGAGCAGGAGCTGGGAGTGCAGCCGGGACAGCCCAGAACGCAGTGTGAGCTGCTGAAACGGAGCTGGAATTGTCCGATCCCTGTCCTTCCCTTCTCCTGCCCAACCTCCCAGCCCAGCTGTGTGGGGACGTGTCCCTGTGATTCCTTTTCCTGCTGCCACCTGTGTTTTACACTGCGTGGAGTTCCCAGCAGGAATCCCACAGGCACTGCCCCGCTGACCTCGCCAGAGCAGCCAGCCAGAGCCACGGCCAGAGCTGCCCTTCCACTGCTTCTGGGGCACACCACAAAGGAACACAGGGCCTGTGCAGGGGGTTTGTCCTCTTCGGGGGGATTTGACCTTTTTTTTTGTTACTCAGACTTCGTTTTTTTTGATGGCAGAGTTAAAGGGAAGAAGCAGAACTCATGGAGAGGTGTGGGGGTTATGGAACTGTGGGTATAAATATCAATGACCTGAATCATCATGGGATCCTGGAATGGTTTGGGTTGGGAAGGGATCTTAAAGCTCATCCAGTTCCACCCCTGCTATGGGCAGGGACACCTCCCACTGTTCCCTCCAATCCAGCCTTGGGCACTTCCAGGGATCCAGGGGCAGCCACAGCTGCTCTGGGAATTCCATCCCAGCCCCTCCCCACCCTCACAGCCAGGAATTCCTTCCAAATATCCCACCCATTCATGCCCTCTGGCAGTGGGAAGCCATTCCCTGTGTCCCGTCCCTCCATCCCTTGTCCCCAGTCCCTCTCCAGCTCTCCTGGAGCCCCTTTAGGCCCTGGAATGTGCTGGAAGCTCTCCCTGGAGCCTTCCCTTCTCCAGGCTGCACAATCCCAGCTCTCCCAGCCTGCTCCAGAGGTTCTCCAGCCCTCAGAGCATCTCCGTGACCTCCTCTGGACTTGCTCCAACAGGTCCTCATCCTTTTAATGCCCAAGGTCCCAAATAAATAGTCCAAGGGTGCACTGTGCCCAGCTAAGGGGTATGTGGCTGGGAAGCCCCCACAAACTGGGCATTGCTGCTTTCACTGAGCTGAGTGGTCACTGCCTCAGCTCCTTTCATGGACCAAACCTCCCCTGTGCTGCGCCTTCTGCCCCCCCAAACACCCTCACATTTGGGGTGGATTTACTGGTTATTCTTTATTCCAAGAAGAACCTGGCCATGGCTTCCAGCTGGAAAGTCCAGTGCGAGCAGGAGAGGGGCAATCCCAGACAGACCCAGGGACACAGAACTCACCCAAGGGACAGGAGAAACCAAATTATTTTTCCAGAGCGCACCTGGAAGAGTCTCAGCAGCTGTCAGAGGCCACGAGCTCAGCTGAAGGGATCCAGAACAGCTTCACTTTTCCCTCTTTTATTTTCCAGTCTATTCTGGAGTGTGAGGACAACCTGGATCCCCCCAGCCTGGCTGCTCCTCCTGCTCCCCACAACAAACCAATATTGACAATCAGGTCAGAGCACCTGAAATGTTTGGGAGAAGTTTTCTGCCCCTCTCCTGAGCCTGTCTGCTCGAATTACACCCCGAACAGAATGTTCCCGCTCTGCTCATGCGTTAAGGATGGATCGCTCTATTTTGTTCCCAAATAACAGAGGAGAGGGAAGCAGCTGTGACAACTTAAGCATTGAGGAATCATAAATCATCCTCCCTTTCCCTTGTCCCCCCACACATCATGAAAAATGAATGTGGAGCCCTTTCGGAGATGTTTTTACACTTTTCATTCTTTCAAGCTGGGAGGTTTAAAACTGTGGGGCTATGGACATCCTCACATGGCTTTGGAATTGGGGTTTTAATAAATAATAAGTGCCATTAAAATGGCAAAGGGGTAACACTGGAGAAGCTTTAGAGATGAAATGGTGTCACAATGCTGGTGCTCCACAGATATGTCCATGAGAATCCCTTCAGTTTCTGACGGAAGTGGTGATAATATGATTTCAGCAGATAAACATGTCGGGTTTTACAAGAACTGCTGTTATTTAATAGTTGGGGGTAAAAATAAGTTTGTTTTGTTTAACTGGTTCTGCTCTTGGATTGTGGATGTTCTGGGTTAATTAATATTGAAGCCACATCACCTGAAAGCTCCTATATTCCAAATTTCTCCTAATTTCTGCCCATTTTCCTTCATCCTATGAACCATGGAATGACCCTAAGGGATATCCTTGGCCACAGGAATTTTCATAATATTGATTTCAGAGCTTGCTCCTGCATCAGCCTCTCCCCAGAGCTCAGCTCCCATTACTCTGCATGGCTGCTTTTCCTGGGCAAGGCCATTTACTTTTATTTGCTCTTTATTTTCCTTTGGGAAAACCCATTTCTGGCGTGTCCCAGGAAAACCTTCTGGAGTCTCTCTTGCTGCTTCAAACACGAGACACTCAGCTCAGAGAACACCTTGTCTGAGCCTCGGCGGGATTTCAGCCTTTACCCCGCCCAGAATTCAAAATATTCAAGCAATAAATGTTAATTCTTTTCATTTGGCCTCTTTAGGGACAATCAGAGCACACAAGTTCCTCGCTGGATCCATCCTTCTTCCCCAAACCTTGGAATTTAACCCTCTTATCATTTGCCTTATCACTGCAGAACAGGAGGAGAACACCTTTTGTACTTTGCTTTGAAGAGATTTTTAACCTTCCCTCTTTAAGGTTAATCAGCCCCATTAGCAGAAGTTAATTAAAGTAATTAGCTTGGTTAGCAGACTCTCCTTGGCCTTTGCTAGAAGTGAGGACCACAGTAAACACCTGAGATTGATGGCAGCGTTTTGCCATTGTTTATCCCTTGTTTTCAGGAGAGGTGATCGCAGATTGATGCTCTCTCGGATGATTTTATCATAAATATTGTAAATCCCCCAGCCTGTCCTTCGCTGCCTGGCTTGGTGCATTAAACTTTTATCCTTCCCATTCCAGCCTCTCTCCGAGAGAGCCGCTGCCCTGAAGAATCTGTTGGTGAAAATAGCAGGATTTGTTTCTGCCCTGGGGGAATCCCATTGTGCCGGGGTCAGGGAGGATGTTTAAAGATCTTCTGTGTCATTGCTTCGCTTTAGTCGTGCAGCTTGTCCTGAGCTGTTCCGACATCCCCTTCTTTCGAGCTGTTATGTTTTGGCTACCAGCTATTTTCTCATTCCTCAGCCTCTGCCATCACTGACAGCCACCCTGGATGCACTTCAGCTCCAATCTCGTCTCACACGAGGGGGAAAAGTAGGGGGGTTTTTTATGGCTTTTTTCTTTAAACCATACAGCTGTGATCTCCCACCTGCTGTTCCCATCTCCAGTGGAGCAGGAGGACAGGAGGTCTTCCCTCTCCACCTCTTCCCTCACACCTTCTCTCTAACGGCTGTTTCCTGGTGAGACCTGGAAATTTCTCCCATTTCTGGGATGTTTTCAAGCTGAAAGAGAGTTTAGGTTTAGAGGGATACTGGGATGGAATCGCTCCCTGTGAGGGTGGGGAGGGGCTGGGATGGAATTCCCAAAGCAGCTGTGGCTGCCCCTGGATCCCTGGAAGGTTCCAAGGCCAGACTGGAGCACCCAGAAGGTTCCCTGCCCATGGCAGGGGCTGGAATGGGATAAACTTTAATATCCCTTCCCAAACTATTCCGTGATTCCATCTCCCTTCCTCATTAACTCCTGGACTCCACCTGGCACTGATGGTGTGATTATTTCAGGGTTTATTTTCTGCTGAGGGGAAAAATTCTGCCCTCAGCTCCATCCCAGTGCTCCCAGTCTGGGCTGGGTCAGGACACCAGCACAGCACTGGGGAGCCCCTTTGCCACCTGCAGTGTATCACAGCTT